>CM075962.1:4735104-4853310 GCA_038048745.1 Coluber constrictor foxii | reverse complement strand
CGGAGTCGGACATCAATAAGGCAGACGAACAACTGAAGCCTGTTCCCAGTGTGCGCGTGGACAGAGTTGCCAGATGAAGGGAACAGCTAAAGAACAAGGGCCGACTTGGGAGTAAGGCCATAGGTGGACAATGAAGTAGGCCCCTCCCAGAGGGAGGCTCCTCCCTGGTAGGCCCCTCCCAGAGGGAATAAAAGAGGAGCGAAAGGGGGAGTGGACTTTGCAGGAGACAATTAATTCATTCTTGCATTCTGGGGTCTGAAAGATATCGGCCTGGCCACTCTCCAAGGCTGATAAAAGTCGGCAATTGTGAACTATCTTTTGATAGTTGGATTTCACTACTGCCCCAGCCAGCCCGAGAGTTTGACACTCCTGTGTTAGATGTTTTCACTGCAGATCAGTTATGTCCGAGTTGCAAACGAAGGCTGCTTTTGGATGATAGAAACCTTAATTCCAGGGGGGGGGAGAGCTGCTGAGGGTTCGCAGGGGTTCGTGAGAACCTCTAGCTAAGATTCTGTGCAGTTTGGAGAACCCCCAAATCCCACTCCTGGCTGGCCCCGCCAACCCCTTCCCCTCCCCTCCCCTCCCAGGAGTCCCCATATGACCCATTTTGGATGCAGATAAGTGCAGGGCGCACACGGAGACTCGGGGAGGGCAAAAAATGGGCCTACCGGAAGTTCAGGAAGGCCGGAAATGGGCCTGTTTCTGGCCTCTGGAGCCTGAGGAGGCTGTTTTTGCCCTTCCAGAGGCTCAAGGAAAGCCTCCGGAGTCCGGGGAGGGCAAAAACGCACCCTCCCCCCTGCCGTGGTGCAGGAGGCCGACTAGGCCACATGCAGCCAGCAACCGGGCAGAGAGCCCCTTTCTAAAATTTTGAAGCCTGCCCCTGCCTAATTCCCGTTTTTTACCTGATGCAGGGAACGGATGCCACCATGCTTCACAAGCTGAATTCCCAGCACAAGCTGAACATCAATTACATCCCGCCGAAAAACAACCACGACACTCATTTTGGCATCAACCATTTTGCCGGCGTTGTCTATTATGAAACAAAAGGTAGGTTTTGAGGTTTGGGGCAGAGCCTCCATGGGAGCAGGGCTCAAAGGTTTAAGTCCTCGAGTTAGAAACGGCCTGTCTAATACCGTTAGTCCTTAATGTACGACCACAATTTGGATTGGAACTTCGGTCCCTATGCAATGGGGTCGTTAAGTGAGTCCATGCCTGACATTGCAACTTTTTTTGCAATGTGGTCATTGACCACGTCGCCACCGTCATTAAATGAATCCTGCTTCACTTATAAATGTTCTGACCCAGTTCTCCAAGCATGATAAAAGCTCTGTATTTAAATCAACGTTCTTGATATTCGGAGCACCAGCAGCCCCGGCAAAAAGCTTCTTGCTCACCGCAGGCTAACAAGTCCATCCATCCGGGAGATGAATAGTTGTCTGCCACATCTATTCATCTGCGCCCTCTGCCTTTTATCCCCAGAGTTAGGGTGGGGCTTCGTGAGCAGCGGTGGCTCTTCCGTCCTGAGGACCGGCCCATAGATTTCCACTGCTCTCCTCTCCTCTGCCTTCTGTGCATCCACGCGTCAGGCACTGGACCCAGCTGTTCCTCCTCTTCCTCATCAGCCACCTCCAGACCTGGGGGCTGTTGACTCTCTATCTAAAGACTGACGGACGGCCCGGGCTCTGCCTCTGTTTCCCTCTCTGCCAGCTTCATTCCCGCTTCCCCCTCGGAGCTCTCAGGTTCCCTGATGCTGACCCTAACTCCCATGCCCACTCCTCTTCCTCCTCCTCTGATTCGGCTGCTGGAGGGGCTGGGTAGCTGACAGGCCACAATAATAGACTTTGCTTGAGGAAGCCAGCTGGGAAGGTTCAATCAATCGGAAGGGACCTTGGAGGTCTTCTAGTCCAACCCTGTGCCAGAGACCCTGTGTCCCTTTCAGCTCTATTCCGATTTTTTTTTAAAAAATTGATTTATATGCCGCCCTTCTCCGAAGACTCAGGGCAGCTTACAATGCATTAAACAATACCCTTCATACTTTTGTACATTTATACAAAGTCAGCTTATTGCCCCCACAAACTGGGTCCTCATTTGACCTACCTTAGAAAGGATGGAAGGCTGAGTCAACCTTGAGCCTGGTGAGATTTGAATTTACAGTAATTGCAGGCAGCTGAATGTTAATTACAGTGCTTAGTCTGCCGAGCTATCCAGGTTCCTCTAATTGATTGATTGATTACCTGTGTTAAGGAATTCGCAGAGTAACCCTTGAGTAGCAAGGGTGTGCACATGAAAGCGATTTGAGAGTAATTACGAATAAACACAGTCAACACAGAGATACACTGAGTTGTGTTTACTTTCAGGAAATAGTAAGGCACAGTCCAATAAACAATCCAGGTCATACACATATAAAGCAGGAGATAGCAAAACGACAGTCCAGGGATAATCCAATAACAAAGTCTTCTTACCAGTTGTCGTAGTCATTCACAATAAACAGTTCTTCCGGATTTGCAAACAGTAGCATACAGAGATATCCGAGAGCAAGAACAGCAAAAAGAAACAAACTACATTACTAGCTCCCTCTTAAGGAGATTTTCTACAGAGCTAACCAATCAGGACACAGTATGATGCAATATAGAAATCTTATAACTATATTGAGGGTTTATATATTAGGAACCCAACAAGGTAAGTAATTCTCATTTCCTAACAACCTGTATAAAAATGATATTTCTTTCAACTGCTGCTGGTTTCTTTCATCAGGGTTTCTGGAGAAAAACAGAGACACCCTTCATGGGGATATTATCCAGTTGGTCCATTCCTCAAGAAACAAATTCATCAAGCAGATTTTCCAGGCTGACGTAGCCATGGTAAAGTATCTCTAACAGGCATGGTGGTGGGTGGGGATGAGGTGGGGAAGTGGAGAGCCAATCTTATCTTCAGATAAATCCCTTGTCATTCATGGAACTTGATCACTGCTAATTTAAGCCTGCGGTATCTTGTTGGATCTAGACAAGGGGTATCAAACTCGATTTCATTGAGGGCCGCGTCAGGGTTGTGTTTGACCTCGGGAGAGGGGGGGCGGGGGGGGCGTGGGAAGTGGGGATGTGGCCAACTCGATGTCACTCATGTTGGGGTATCTTGGTGGCCAAGTGCTGAGGCAGGATTTCCCTCAGACCCTCCCTCTCTCTCATTATAATCTCTCTCTCTTCCTTCCTTCCTTCCTTCCTTCCTTCCTTCCTTCCTTCCTTCCTCCCTCCCTCCCTCCATTTCCAACACTGGAAATTTTTAAGAAGATATTGGATAACCACTTGTCTGAAGTGGCGTATGGTTTCCTGCCTAAGCAGGGGGTTGGACTAGAAGACCTCCAGGGTCCCTTCCAACACTTATTCTATTCTATTCTATTCTATTCTATTCTATTCTATTCTATTCTATTCTATTCTATTCTATTCTATTCTATTCCATTCCATTCCATTCCATTCCATTCCATTCCATTCCATTCCATTCCATTTTTAATTCTTTTCTATTCTATTCTGTCTAGTCTAGTCTAGTCTAGTCTAATCTATTCTTAATTCTTGTCTATTCTACTCTATTCTTAATGCTATTGTATTCTATTTTTAAGTATATTCTATACTAATTTTAAGTATATTCAGTTCTCTATTGTATCTTAATTCTATTCTATTTTAATTGTATTCTATTATATTTTTAATTTTATTATATTCTATTTTTAATTCTATTTTTAATTCTATTCTTAATTCTATTCTATTTTTAATTCTATTCCATTTTATTCTATTTTATTCTTAATTGTATTCCCTTTTTAATTCTCTCCTCTCCTCTCCTCTCCTCTCCTCTCCTCTCCTCTCCTCTCCTCTCCTCTTTTCATTCTATTCTGTTCTGTTCTGTTCTGTTCTGTTCTGTTCTGTTCTATTCTATTCTATTCTATTCTATTCTATTCTATTCTATTCTATTCTATTCTATTCTATTCTATTCTATTCTATTCTGGAAACTTCCTTCCTTCCTTCCTTCCTTCCTTCCTTCCTTCCTTCCTTCCTTCCTTCCTTCCCTCCCTCTTTCCTTCCTTCCTTCCCCTCTTTCCTCCCTCCCTCCCTCCCTCCCTCCTTCCTTCCTTCCCTTATTTTCCTTCCTGGCTCTCTTCCCATCTTTCCTTCTTTTTGTTTCTCTTTCCTCTTTCCTTCCCTTCTTACATGCTCAAATGCAAAAGGGGAAACATTTCTCCTTTTGTTTTGCTAGCCCTTTTGTCAGTGAAAACGGAGCCTGGGGGCCGACTGTAACTTCAAACGGTCACTAAACGAATGGTTGTATGTCAAGGTTTACCTGTATTGGGTTTAGAGGTTTTTCATAAAAGGATTCTCCTTGCATTTAACCAGGTTAAAGTAGATTTCCTTTTAGAAAACATTCTTCCTTCATTTCGGCTCTCAACACATAACAAAAGCTCTCTGTATTAAAACTCTTCTGAAACTTAAAAGGCGATCGGCGGCTTCAGATGACAAATGTTTAATTTCATGAATATTATTTCCAACGAATTTTCAAAATGTATGCTCTTTGCCTTTGGAAGTGTTCCTTCCTATAGAATTTCCCCCTGATTAATGGATGATATTGAGAAAGGTACTTGAGCGGTAAAGAATTGAGGCCGATTTTGAAGATTCTGTTAATTTGTCCGCCAATGATAAAATTTTTTGAATTGTGTGTGTGTGCGTGTGTGTGTGTGAGAGAGAGAGAGAGAGAGACAGAGACAGAGACAGAGGGGGAAGAGAGAAAGAGAGAGGGGGAAGAGAGATGTAAGAGAGAAAGAGAGAGAGAGGGAGGGAGAGAGAAAGAAAGAGAAAGAAAGAAAGAGGAAGAAAGAGGGAAAGAGAGAAAGAGGGAGGGAGAGAGGGAGGGAGAGAGAGAGAAAGAGAGAGGGAGAGAAAGAGAAACGGAGAGAAAAAGAGAGGGGGAAGTGAGAGAGAGAGAAAGAAAGAAAGAGAGAAAGAAAGGAAGAAAGAGGGAGGGAGAGAGAGAGAGAAAGAGGAAGAAAGAGGGGGAGAGAGAAAAAGGGAGAGAGGGAGAGAGAGGGGGGAAGAGAGAAAGTGAGAGAGGGAGGGAGAGAAAAAGAGAGGGGGAAGAGAGAAAGAGAGAGAAAGAGAAAGAGAGGGAAAGAGAGAAAGAGAAAGGGAGAGAGAGAAAGAGAGAGAGAAAGAGAAAGGGAGGGAGTGAGAGAGAGAGAAAGAGAAAGGGAGAGAAAGAGAGAGAGAGAGAGAGAAAGAAGAAAGAAAGAAAGAGGAAAAAGAAAGAAAGAAACAAACAAACAAAAAAGAAAGAAAGAAAGAAAGAAAGAAAGAAAGAAAGAAAGAAAGAAAGAAAGAAGAAAGAATGAGTGAGTGAGTCCACTCCCGCAGGTCTTCCCTCTGCTTGGAAAGCCTATGCTCCTAGTCCTCAGTGAGGTGCTTCTGCCGAGCCTCCTTCTTGGCCAGATCCAATCTGAACTGAGCTGTTTTGCCGAACTCTTTCTCGTGGTGGCTGCTTAGCTCCAACAACTGCTTCCTGTTGGGGCCCTAAGGAACCTGGGCAGGCAGGCGAGGAGTGGCTGGGAGGAGAAGGGTGAGGGTTTTTTTTTTTTTTCCCCAGAAGGGAAACTCCAGAAATTGAAACGGTCACTAAAAGAGACCTCCCTGGGGTAGGTTCTCCACAGAGGCTTCCCGTGGCCTCGCTTTCTGCCTCCGTTTCTATTGAAGTGGCCCCTTCTTTCATCGGGCGGGGAGAAATCCCGGTGCTTCCTGCTCCCTTTTTAATTTTCTCCTCTATTCTCTCTCTCTCTCTCTCTCTCTCTCTTGCGTTTTTCTTGGTGGTTTCATTTTCCCTTTCTTCTCCTCTGTAGTTTCTCTGTGGCTGTCCGTCTTCTACATTTGCCCAGTCGCCAGCCTCCACTTTGAAGGTAAACTGAGTCCTGCAAATCTTCCCTGGGGTACGGTGTGGCTTTGCCGACTCTTTTTCCGGTTCTTCTCGAGGAAAGAACTGATGGTGTTGTTTAGTTGGGTAATGAAACGTCGGCGAGAAAACAGTGCAGCTCAGAGAGCACCAAGGATGCCACATGCCTCCTCTTCTTCCTCTCCACAAAACCCCCTCCCTTCTAGCACTGATGATGGTGCCTAGTTGGGTCATGAAACGTCTGCAGGAAAATCAACAAGCTCAGAAGAGCACCAAGGACCCACAGTCCTCCTGCTCCTCGTCTTCCTCCTCCTCTCCTCCTCCTCTTCTTCCTCCTCCTCCTCCTCCTTCTTCTCCTCTCCTCCTCCTCCTCCTCCTCTCCTCCTCCTCTTCCTCTTCCTCCCCACCTTCTCCTCCTCCTCCTCCTCCTCTTCCTCCTCCTCTTCCTCCTCCTCCTCCTCTCCTCCTCCTCTTCCTCTTCCTCCCCACCTTCTCTTCCTCCTCCTCCCCTCCTCCTCTTCCTCCTCTTCTTCCTCCCCCTCTCCTCCTTCTCCTCCTCTTCTCCTCCTCCTCTTCCTCTTCCTCTTCCTCTTCCTCCTCCTCTCCTCTTCCTCTTCCTCCTCTTCCTCTCCTCTTCCTCCTCCTCTCTCCTCCTCTCCTCTTCCTCTTCCTCTTCCTCCTCTTCCTCCTCCTCTCCTCTTCCTCTTCCTCCTCCTCCTCCTCCTCCTCCTTCTCCTCCTCCTCCTCTCCTCTTCCTCCGCCCTCCTTCTCCTCCTCCCCTTCCTCTTCCTCCTCCTCCTCCTCTCCTCCTCCTCTTCCTCTTCCTCCCCACCTTCTCCTCCTCCTCCTCTTCCTCCTCCTCTTCCTCCTCCTCCTCCTCTCCTCCTCCTCTTCCTCTTCCTCCCCACCTTCTCCTCCTTCTCCTCTTCCTCCTCCTCCCCTCCTCCTCTTCCTCCTCTTCTTCCTCCCCCTCTCCTCCTTCTCCTCCTCCTCTTCCTCCTCCTTCTCCTCCTCCTCTCCTCCTCCTCCTCCTCCTTCTCCTCTCCTCCTCCTCTCCTCCTCCTCTTCCTCCTCCTCCTCCTCCTTCTCCTCTCCTCCTCCTCTCCTCCTCCTCCTCCTCCTCCTCCTCTTCCTCTTCCTCCTCCTCTTCCTCCTCCTCCTCCTCCTCCTCCTCCTTTTTGAAAGCACCTTCCGCTTATACCACTGATGATGATACCTAGTAGGGTTCTGAAACGCCGGCAAGAAAACCCATCGCAAAGAGCACTAAGGAGCCCCTCCCCGCTCCTCCTCGTCCCATGGATGATGCGACCTATTCGAGTAATCCAATGCCAGCAAGAAAAAATCGAAGCTTTAAGACCACCAAGCACCCAAAACCCCATGGTTTTTTCTCCCCCGCCCCCCCCATTCCTAAAAGGCCCACTTAAATAGTCCGAAGTTTCAGAAACATCTTTGGCAACCTCCAGGTAAAATAAATTAAATTAAAACAAAGAGCCACAGAATAAATTTTGGGGTTTTTTTCCCCCCTTGGCTGGCAAGCATTGCAGCTCCTCTGGGCGATGGGAAAAAGGGGGACCCCCAAGCAGGGCTGGAGAAACTTCCTGTGCTGAGAACGCTCCTGGGCGTCCCACCCCGCCTGGCCGCTGCTGGTGTTATCTTTTCATTTCCTGACATTGATCCGTGCCTGATCCGGCTCTTTCTCCAGGGGGCAGAGACCAGGAAACGGTCCCCGACGCTCAGCAGCCAGTTCAAGCGCTCGCTGGAGCTCCTGATGCGGACGCTGGGGGTCTGCCAGCCCTTCTTCGTCCGGTGCATCAAGCCCAACGAGTACAAGAGGCCCATGGTGAGTGGGGGAGAGGGGGGGGCACACGGGGGGGGGGGCGGGGTCCTGAGCCAGCTCAGAGGGGTCTTGTTTGTTGGGGATCATGGATCTGTTCCTGGCGGGGAGGCCTCTGAAAGGTGATGTGTTTGATTTTCTGTGTTTTGGTTTTTCCCCCCTTCCTTTTCTCCTTTCCCCTTTCCTTTCTCCCTTCTCCGTCTCCCTTCCCTTCCCTTCATTTCATTTCATTCTTTCTTTTCCCCCTCTCTCCTTTTCCTTTCCTTTCCCCCCTCTCCCTTCCTTTCATTTACTCTTACTCCCTTTCCTTTCCTTTCCCCTTTTACTTTCCTTTCCCCTTCCCTCCCTTCCTTTCATTTCTCTTACTCCCTTTCCTTTCATTTACTCTCACTCCCTCTCCTTTCCTTTCCTTTCTTTTCCCTCTCCCTCCCTACCTTTCATTTACTCTCACTCCCCTCCCCTCCCTTCCTTTCCTTTCCTTTCCTTTCCTTTCCTTTCCTTTCCTTTCCTTTCCTTTCCTTTCCTTTCCTTTCCTTTCCTTTCCTTCCCTTTCCTCCCCTTTCCTTTCCTCCCCTTTCCTTTCCTTCCCTTTCTCCTTTCTCCTCTTCTCCCTCCGTCCCTCCCTCTCCTCTCCTCTCCTCTCCTCTCCTCTCCTCTCCTCTCCTCTCCTTTCCTTCCCTTCCCTTCCCTTTCATTTACTCTCTCACTTTCCTTTCTTTTCCTTTACTCTCACTACCTCTCCTTTCCTTTCTTTTCCTCCTCCCTCCCTACCTTTCATGTACTCTAACTCCCCTCCCTTTCCTTTCCTTTCCTTTCCTTTCCTTTCCTTTCCTTTCCTTTCCTTTCCTTTCCTTTCCTTTCCTTTCCTTTCCTCCTCCCTCCTTCCTTTCCTTTCCTTTCCTTTCCTTTCCTTTCCTTTCCTTTCCCCCTCCCTCCCTCCTTCCTTTCCTTTCCTTTCCTTTCCTTTCCTTTCCTTTCCTTCCTTTCCTTTCCTTTCCTTTCCTTTCCTTTCCTTTCCTTCCCTTCCCTTCCCTTCCCTTCCCTTCCCTTCCCTTCCCTTCCCTCCCCTCCCGTCCCTTCCCTTCCCTTCCCTTCCCTTCCCTTCCTTCCCTTCCCTTCCCTTCCCTTCCCCCACTCTCCTCTTTCTTCTATCCTTTTTCCTTTCCTTTCCTTTCCTCTCCTTCCCCTTCCCCTTTTCTCTTTCTTTTCCTTTCCCCTTCCATCCTTCCATCCTTCCAGCCACCCACCCTGTTTTCCTTCCTTCCATTATCCCCTCCCTGTTTTCCATCTTTCCTCCCTCCTTCTCTTTTCTGTAAAACAGCCAATGAGATCCATTCCGCTTATTTATTTATTGCATTTACTAACCAGTCAAATTTACCTAGCTACCATCTCACCCAAAACAAGTTCGGGTGACACGCTTGTCCCAAACTTTAGAATAGATTGGAGAATTGGGAGTCTGTTATTCAGAACTCATAAGAGAGATTTAGCGATGGTGTATTGAGATAAATTTTATGTGTGTTTTCCTGGGAGTGGGGGGAAACGTTCCTCCTTAGGAGCAGAATATCTTTTAGCAAGCATCTAAAGGATGAGCTGCAAAAATTCAAATGACCAAAGAGGGCAGCAAAGAGAGATAGTTTTCTCTGTCTCTTTACTGCCATCTAGTGGTTGCCTGTAGATATGCAGCCTAGATTTGAAATTTGTCAACAGGTGATTTCTTTATTATCTACTGCAGAGGTGGAGAGCTGTGGCCCCTTATGCCTTGTGGACGTCAACTCTCAGGAATTCTGGGAGTTGAAGTCCACATCATAAAAGGGTTATTCCCCCCCTCACAACTGCTTCGAAATTGCACCTCTGGATTAAGCCCACCAATTTCCCCCACCTACTGATACTTCCATGTTGGATTGTAACATCCATAATTTCCACCCCGCAGGGCCCTTGACCGTGAAATAAGAAATTGGCCGGGTCAGTAAAAACTAAAGCCAAAACAATAGTTTGGAAATGATGAAACTTCTGTGAACATGTGCTAAGAAGGGCAGGAAGCAGAGTTTCAGGAAACCAAAATAAAGAGTGGAAAATATCTGTTTCTCACAGAATGACATTGCACGGAAGGGATACAGTCGTGGCCAAAATTGTGGGAACCTTTTGGGAAAAGTGCATTTTTTGAAGTTTGATGGCTAATAACATCACTTTTTGGGGGGGGGGAGTTTCAAAATAATCCTATTCCACTGCTGGAAAGGCCTGGGAATAGCCCAGATCTTCACCCCATGGAAAATCTATGGAGCCGACTAAAGAAACTGGTTAGTCAGAAGCGACCCAGCAATAAAACCCAGTTAATAGAAGTCATCATTCCATCTTGGTTTCCCATGAGAACAGCTGCAGAACTCAAAGACTTGGTTCCCTCCATGGGAAGACGCTGTAAGGCCGTCATTCATGCTAAAGGTGACCCAACTAAGGATTAACTGACATGAGGATCATTTTTGTACATCTCATTTTTTCTACATGTTTCACTTTTCTTCTTTATACTGTAACTGCTATTCTAAAAGCAAATCCTTCATAAAAGTTATTGCGTGACATTCTTGATTAAATTATCTTTCCATTGATATATAATTTTATGGTACTACTCCCCCCAAAAAGTGGTGTTATTAGCTAGTTTTAGAAAATACACTTTTCCCAAAAGGTTTTCACAATTTGGCCACTACTGTATATCGCTCTGTGTTAATACAAAGGAAACAGAGGTTTATTTTTATATTATTATTATTGTTATTGTTATTGTTATTATTTAGCTGCCTGTGTATTTTTTTCCTGAAAGTGAATGTTCTTGGTATATATTCAGTAACTTTGGCATCTTTCAGTTCTGAGGACTTCAACTCCCAGAATTCCCCAGATAGCATGTATAAACTACAACTCCCAGAATTCCCTGATGTTTCTCAACCTTGGCATCTTTCAGTTCTGAGGACTTCAACTCCCAGAATTCCCCAGATAGCATGTATATAAACTACCACTCCCAGAATTCCCTGATGTTTCTCAACCTTGGCATCTTTCAGTTCTGAGGACTTCAACTCCCAGAATTCCCCAGCCAGCATGTATAAACTGCAACTCCCAGAATTCCCTGATGTTTCTTAACCTTGGCATCTTTCAGTTCTGAGGACTTCAACTCCCAGAATTCCCAGATAGCATGTATATAAACTACAACTCCCAGAATTCCCTGATGTTTCTCAACCTTGGCATCTTTTCAGTTCTGAGGACTTCAACTCCCAAAATTTCCTAGTCAGCAAGTATGGACTATAATTCCCAGAATTCTCTGGGATTCCCTGAACTGGCTGTGGAATTCTGGGAGTTGAAGTCCACACATCTTAAAACTGAGAATGCAACATTAAAAGTTCCTTCCTAAGTAATCTTGAGAAATTAAAAGCCGCTTTTTCTCTTCGAAGTTATTTGACCGGGAACTCTGCGTCCGTCAGCTGAGATATTCCGGGATGATGGAAACCATCCGAATCCGCAGAGCTGGCTATCCGATCCGATACACCTTTGTGGAATTTGTCGACAGATATCGAGTCCTCATGCCGGGGGTGAAACCTGCCTACAAGCAGGTAAAGACGAATAATCATATTTAAACAAAACCACAATTCCTTGCCAGCCATCGTTACGGATAGTCCTCAATTTACAACCACAACTGAGCCCAAAATTTCCGTTGCTAAGCAAGACAGATATTAAATCAGTTTTTGACCCATTTTACGACTTTTCTTGCCACCGTCGTTAAGCGAATCACTGCAGTTGTTAAGTTAGTCTCAGGGTAGTTATTAAGTAAATCTGGCTTCCCCCTTGACTTTCCTTGTGAGAAGGTCGCAAAACATTTACGACCGTCGTAAATACGAACCCATTGCCAAACCTCTGAAATTTTGATCACGTGACCCTCGGGACGCTGCAAGTGCGAAAAACGGCCCTAAGTCACTTTTTCAGGAGCGTTGAAACTTCAAACGGTCGCTAAGCGAGCCGTTGTAAGTCGAGGACTACCTGCACTTGAGAGAGTCACCCTGTAAGTGCTTTTTAAGTACTAAAACCCAGGTGGTCCTCTACTTACGACCGTAATTGAGATGGCAATTATGATTGTAAGTTGTGCCGATTGTTGTTATACATCATATAATATTTGAATGAGCAAATAAAATAGGTATAAACAGATCATTGAAATACACCCTCCGTATAAAGTATGTATGTATGTTTGATTTTTCATGGAAATCAGAAACAAACACCAGTTTGTGACCGAAATATTGCTCAAAAGCCAGTTCCAGGACTACGAGGGAAGGCAGATTCGCTTCATGTGATTCACTCAACAACCGCAGTGATTTGCTTAATGACCTTTTTGAAAAAAAGGCTTGTAAAATTGGGCGCAATTCACTTAGCAACACAAATTCTAGCCCCGGCTGAGGTTGTAAGTCAAGGATTAGACCTATGCGCTCACAGATTCATGTTGCTGGAAGGGACCCCAGGGGTCATCTAGTCAACCCTCCTCCTGCTTGGTGTGCAAGCTTTGAAATCTGCTAACTCGTTTCTTTCCAGGGAGATTTGCATGGAACGTGCCAGCGCATCGCGGAAGCCGTGTTGGGCAAAGACGACGACTGGCAGATTGGCAAGACGAAAATCTTCCTAAAGGTATGTTGGCACCCGGCAGATTATTTCAGAAAAGAGAAAAGAGAGAAAAGAGGGGAAAAGAGAGTCAGTGACCCCTGAATAACAGAGTTGGAAGTATTCTAGTAGTATTCTATTCTATACCATGCCATGCCATGCCATGCCATTCCATTCCATTCCATTCCATTCCATTCCATTCCATTCCATTCCATTCTATTCTATTCTATTCTATTCCATTCCATTCCATTCCATTCCATTCCATTCCAATTTCTATTCTATTCTATTCTATTCTATTCTATTCTATTCTATTCTATTCTATTCTATTCTATTCTATTCTATTCTATTCCATTCCATTCCATTCCATTCCATTCCATTCCATTCCAATTTCTTATTCTATTCTATTCTATTCTATTCTATTCTATTCTATTCTATTCTATTCTATTCTATTCTATTCTATTCTATTCTATTCTATTCTATTCTATTCTATTCCATTCCATTCCATTCCATTCCATTCCAATTTCTATTCTATTCTATTCTATTCTATTCTATTCTATTCTATTCTATTCTATTCTATTCTATTCTATTCTATTCTATTCTATTCTATTCTATTCTATTCCATTCCATTCCATTCCATTCCATTCCATTCCATTCCATTCCATTCCATTCCATTCCAATTTCTATTCTATTCTATTCTATTCTATTCTATTCTATTCTATTCTATTCTATTCTATTCCATTCCATTCCATTCCATTCCAATTTCTATTCTATTCTATTCTATTCTATTCTATTCTATTCTATTCTATTCTATTCTATTCTATTCTATTCTATTCTATTCCATTCCATTCCATTCCATTCCATTCCATTCCATTCCATTCCAATTTCTTATTCTATTCTATTCTATTCTATTCTATTCTATTCTATTCTATTCTATTCTATTCTATTCTATTCTATTCTATTCTATTCTATTCCATTCCATTCCATTCCATTCCATTCCATTCCATTCCAATTTCTATTCTATTCTATTCTATTCTATTCTATTCTATTCTATTCTATTCTATTCTATTCTATTCCATTCCATTCCATTCCATTCCATTCCATTCCATTCCATTCCATTCCATTCCATTCCATTCCATTCCAATTTCTTATTCTATTCTATTCTATTCTATTCTATTCTATTCTACTCTACTCTACTCTACTCTACTCTACTCTACTCTACTCTACTCTACTCTACTCCACTCCACTCCACCCCACTCCACTCCACTCCACTCCACTCCACTCCACTCCATTCCATTCCATTCCATTCCATTCCATTCCATTCCATTCCATTCTATTCCAGCTCTTAAGGGAGTCACTGCAGTTGTTAAATGAACCATGAGGTCGTTAAATGAATCTGATTTCTTCCACTTGGCTTGTTGGAAGCCATCTGGGATGGTTACATTGCAACCGTCATAAAAACGAGTCAGTTGCCAAGCGCCTGAATTTTGATCCCGTGGCTATGGGGATGCTGGTCATACATGTGAAAAACGGTCATATGTCACCTTTTTCAGTGTTGTTGTTACTTCAAACAGTCACTAAATGAACTGTTATAAGTTGAGGACGATCTGTACCCTAGAGATTTCTGTGCCTCACTGAAGCATCGACAACTTTATTTGCGTAATTACAGGTAGTCCTCGACTTACGACAACAATGGAGCCCAAAATTTATGTGGCTAAGTGAAACATTTGTTAAGGGAATTTTGCCCCATTTTACGACTTTTCTCGCCACATTTGTTAAGTGAATCACTGCAGTTCTTAAAATTAGTAACCCGGTCGTTAAGTGAATCCCCGTGGACTTTGCTCGTCGGAAGGTCGCAAAAGGGGATCCTGTGACCCTGGGATACGACTGTCATAAGTATGAACCAGTTGCCAAGCATCTGGATTTTGATCCCATGACCATGGGGATGCTGCAACGGTCGTAAGTGTGAACAACGGTCATAAGTCGCTTTTTTCAGTGTAACTTGTAACTTGTAGACGGTCACTAAATGAATTGTTGTAAGTTAAGGACTGCCTGTACAGGATTTCTCAACCTTTGTTGTAGGTTAAAAGACTATCTGTATTTGCAGTAATTTGTTTTTTTCTAGCCTGTCTGGGGAAGCCTGTAGTTGATTCCAAGAATGAATTAAGTTCTTGGAATCAACCACCGAATTTCCCAAGCACTCGAGGGAAAAAAATCACTGCAAATAATATGCAAATACCAACACTGATAAGGAGAATATTTGTAGCTCAGGACTGAACTGTGGGATAGAACAGAACAGAACAGAACAGAACAGAACAGAACAGAACAGAACAGAACAGAACAGAATATAGATAGAGAATAGAATGGAATGGAATGGAATAGAATAAAACAGAATAGAATAGAATAGAATAGAATAGAATAGAATAGAATAGAATAGAATAGAATAGAATAGAATAGAATAGAATAGAATAGAATAGAATAGAATAGAATAGAATAGAATAGAATAACAGAGCTGGAAGGGACCTTGGAGGTCTTCTAGTCCAACCCCCTGCTTAGGCAGGAAACCCTACACCACTTCAGACAAAGGGTTATCCAACCTCTTCTTAAAAACTTCCAGTGATGGAGCAACCATAACCTCTGGTGGCAGGTAGTTCCACAAACTAATTGTCCTAACTGTCAGGAAATTTCTCCTTAGTTCCAGTTTGCTTCTCTCCTTGATGAGTTTCCATCCGTGGCTGAACTGAGTCTCCTTATTCTTAAGGCATGGGGAAAAAAAAACCCCTGAATTTCAAAGAGAAATTGTTCTTTATTTAAAGCTGAAAACTTTTCCCCTTGTCTTGTGCTGGCGGGATTCTTCTCTTCATGGCTGCAAATAAAAACCTCTGTTTTCCGGATCTATCCGGAAACTATCTGAGTAGACCTTTTCAAGCCGCAGATTTCCAAACTTCCTGCTTACACAATTGGACAATGCTTGATAACACTTTCTGGAAAGGGAAAAGTTTCCACAGCCGAACACGAAATAAAGGAAGGATTTTAAAATGAAGCAACAGGTTGGACTGTGGAATGGAATGGAATGGAATGGAATGGAATGGAATGGAATGGAATGGAATGGAAGGAAAGGGAAGGGAAGGGAAGGGAAGGGAAGGGAAGAGAAGAGAAGAGAAGAGAAGAGAAGAGAAGAGAAGAGAAGAGAAGAGAAGAGAAGAGAAGAGAAGAGAAGAGAATTAATGGAATGTAATTAATGGAATAGAATAGAACTAAGGGAAGGGAAGGGAAGGGAAGGGAAGAGAAGAGAAGAGAAGAGAAGAGAAGAGAAGAGAAGAGAAGAAGAGAAGAGGAGAAGATGGAATGGAATGGAACGGTATAGAATAGAATAGAATAGAATAGAATAGAATAGAATAGAATAGAATAGAATAGAATAGAATAGAATAGAATAGAATAGAATAGAATAGAATAGAATAACAGAGTTGGAAGGGACCCTGGAGGTCTTCTAGTCCAACCCCCTGCCTAGGCAGAAAACCCTCCACCACTTCAGACAAATGGTTATCCAACCTCTTCTTAAAAACTTCCAGTGTTGGAGCATTCACAACTTCTGGTGGCAAGTCGTTCCACTGGTTAATGGTCCTCACTGTCAGAAAATTCTCCTTAGTTCTAAATACTGTAATAAAATGGGACAAAACTCACTTAACAACTTCCTTGCTGAGCAACGGAAATTTTGGGGCTCAGTTTTGGTCGTAAAGTAAAGTCTCTTTTTCATCCTTCTCTGATTTCGGAATATAAAATGATTTTTGTGTGCGTGTGATGACTTCAAGCCCTCTTTGCTGCCATTCAGCCAGGATCTAATCCTAATTAACCCATAGCAATATTTATATATATTTTTTCCAGGATCACCATGACATGCTGTTAGAAATTGAACGGGACAAAGCCATTACCGACAAGGTTATCCTTATTCAGAAAGTAGTTCGCGGATTTAAAGACAGGTTGGTACAGATTTATTTATTTATTTATTTATCATTTACTTATTAGTTCAATTTATATGCCGCCCTTCTCTGGAGACTCAGGGCGGCTTACAATGCATTAAGCAATAGCCTTCATCCTTTTGTATATACCTGCTTAGTTAGGGCTTTCGGCCCCCCCTAAGCGGTGTTCTTTTTTATACAAAGTCAGCTTATTGCCCCCACAATCCGGGTCCTCATTTTATCTACCTCGGAAGGATGGAAGGCTGAGTCCACCTTGAGCCTGGTGAGATTCGAACTCGCAGTAATTGCAGGCAGCTGGTGCTAGTTAACAGGACTTTAGTCCGCTGCGCCACCAAAGCTCTTTCGGTTGGGCTAATATTTCTTGGTGTGGAATGTAATCTGGGAATTATTAAATTGTGACCATGGTGGGAAAGGTTTTGTATTCCCAAGGAGGAAACCTTGCACGATTTCCTTTCTTCTATGCGTCATGGATAAGTTAAGCATGATTTTAGAAACTGGCAACCCTACTGACCTTGAAATTTTATTCAGGTTCCTCTGTGGATTTTGAGGTTTTTAAGAAGAGATTGAACTTTCTTACACTTAGGCAGGAAAAGCCAAAAGAAAAATAAATATAGACTGGGGGAAGCCAGGGTTAATAGCAGTCAATGTGAGAGGGATCTCGGAGTCTTAGTGGACAACCAGTTTAATAGGAGCCAGCCGTGTGCGGCGACAGCCAAAAAACCCAACGCAATCCCAAATTGCATTAACAGAGGGATACAATCAAGATCAAGGGAGGTGCTAATACCACCCTGTAAAGCCTTAGTAAGACCACACCTAGAGTAGTGCATCCAGTTTTGGTCACCACACTATAAAAAAGATGTTGAGAGACTCTAGAAAGAGTGCAGAGAAGAGCAACCAGGATGATGAGGGGACCGGAGGCTAAAACAGACGATGAACGGTTGCAGGAACTGGGCCTGGCTAGTCTAGTGAAGAGAAGGACCAGGGGAGACAGGAGAGCATCTTCCAATATTTGAGGGGCTGTCCCAGAGAGGAGGAAGGGGGTCAAGCTATTTTCCAAAGCACCTGAAGACCAGACAAGGAAGAATGGATGGGAACTGAACAAGGAGAGATTCAACCTGGAAATAAGGAGGAATTTTCTGACAGTGAGAGCAATCAACCCATGGAACAGAAGTTGCCTTCAGAAGTTGTGGGAGCTTCATCCCTGGAGGCTTTCAAGAAGAGACTGGACTGCCCTCTGCCAGAAATGGTGTAGGGCAGGGGCGAAATGTAAAATGTGTTCTATGGGATGTGGCTTGGTGGTGGTGGGGTAATGTAAACTTTTAAAAAAAAAAAAAACTTTTCAAAGCATTTTTTCTAATGCTTTGAAAAGCCTCTCTGCCAATCAGCTGGGATCGTCAGAGACTTTTCAAAGCATTTTTTTTTACCGCCTCTTCGGCCAAGAGGTTGCAGGAAAAAAATGCTTCGAAAATCCTCTGAGGATCCCAGCTGAGCCGTACGATCATCAGAGGCTTTTTTTTTAAACTTTTAAAAGCAGTTTTTCGTCGGAAGAGGTTGTAGAAAAAATGCTTTTAAAAGTAAAAAAAAAAAGCCTCTGATGATCGTGTGGCTCAGCTGGGCATTGGTGGGGGGGTGGCACAGGGATTTTTGCTACCGGTTCTCTGAACCACCTGCCGCCATCCCTACCGGATCAGGCGATCCGGTCTGAACCGGGAGCATTTCACCCCTGGTGTAGGGTCTTCTGCTTGGACGGGGGGTTGGATTAGATGACCTCCAAGGTCCCTTCCGATTCTGTGATTCTATTACTCAGATAATATTTGGACACAGCCTGGTCAGAAACTTCTCCATCTCACTGCAGAAAAGGGGAAAGAAGTCAAGCAGAAACAGACTTGCAAGATTTCTGTTATTATAACCAATCTCAGGGCTACAGGTAATCCTCGACTTACAACAGTTCATTTAGGGACCGTTTGAAGTTACGACGACACTGCAAAAAGTGACTGATGACCGTTTTGTTTTTACACTTATATGATCATTGGACCATTCCTGTGGTCACTTGATCGAAACTCAGACACTGGATTCAATTGATTCATATTTATGACAGTTGCAGTGTCCTGGGGTCCCTTTTTGCGACCTTCCGACAATGGGGAAGCCAGATTCACTTAACAACTGCAAGGAATTCACTTAACAACAGTGGCAAGTAAGGTCGAAAATGTCACTTAAAGTCTGTTTTGCTTGCCGACGGGAAACTTTGGCCTCTGCTGTGGTCGTAAATCGAGGACTACCTCTATTCGGCCTGCTTGAGGCAAAGGGAGCTGTGGGCGATACGTCCTTCTCAAAACAGCAATGGGGGAAAAAATTCTAATTTTGGTCTTTAGTATGTTTGGAGAGGATTTGGGAGTCTGGGAAGGAAGTCAACTTTGTCCTAGTTGAAGTTTCTGATAAGACATTCTTCCTGAATTCAGAAAAACAAGAATTCACTAAGAAAAAAAAAATTACAGTTTTGTGGAAAGTGGCTGGACAACACACTATGCCAGGGATGGCTAACCTTTTTTGCTGTCGCGTGCCAAAAACGGGGGGAGTGCGGAGGGGGTTGCGCGCCAATGTGCCCACACCCATAATTCAATGCCCTCCATGCATTCGCATGCAACCCCCTCCTCACTCCCCCTGCTTTTGGCACACGATAGCAAAAAGGTTACCGGTGGGCCCAGTAGGCCCATTTTTCGGCCTTCCCAGGCTCCAGAGTCTTTCTTGGAGCCTGGGGAGGACGAAAACAGCCTTCCCTACCCACCTTCCCAGAGGTCCTCCGGAGGCTGGAAATGGCCCATTTCCTGACTTCCGGTGGGCCCGGAAGGCCTGAAAATTAGCTGGCCGGCGGGCGTATATGCGCGGAAGCTGACTAACTAACTAACTAACTAACTAACTGCAGTTAGTTCTCAACTTACGACTGTTCGTTTAGTGACCAAAGTTAAAACGGCACTAAAAAAAACCCCGGCTTGTGACCGTTTTTCACACTTATGACCATTGCAGCATCCCCAGGGTCACGTGATCAAAATTCGGATGCTTGTCAACTGACTCATATTTAGGACGGTTTCCTGGGGTCACGTGATCCCGTTTTGCGACCTTCTGGCCATGGGGAAAGCCAGATTCACTTTACCACCGCGTTACTGACTTCGCATCTGCAGCGATTCACTTAACAACGGTGTCAAGAATGGTCGTAAAACAGGGCAAGACACACACACCCCTTAACAACTCTCTCGCTCAGCCGCAGAAATGTGGGGCTCCATTGTGGTCATAAGTCAAGGACTACAGAGTACTTTACATACATAATTTGAGGACCTGCCAAAACGACCTTTGAAAGGTTGACATTTTTAACTCGCCGAATGACTGTATTTTGGGGGCAAGAGCTCATGAATAAGAAGCAGCTTTGGGGAATTTTTTCTCTGCGAATGCAACGAGAAGAAAAATTCCAAATTTGCAGCGAGCAAGGAAGGGTGTCTAAAAAGCCAAGGCGTGAACTTGAAGCTCTGCCCTCTTTTAGGTGCATTGTCTGTGCAACGGGTGTAAAAATAGACCAGCTTTTGATCATGGCAATCGTGGCTAATTTTTAACCTCCTTCTTCTGAATGCTTGTGATCCGAAACCAAGCAAACGTTGATTCCGCAATTCACGAGTTGACTCTGTTTCTCAACCACTCTGATGTCAGTGCCCTACGTTTTCATTTTTTTCCCCCCTTTAAAAGACAATCCGCTTACGATTCAATTTTTGATCTTCTCTTGAGCTGGGTTGTTTTCCTACAGACGTTTCCTTCCCCGTGTAGGTAACGTCATCCGTTCGTGAGGGAGTGAAGCGTTGGTTGCTAAGCAGGAAGCAGAGCGGATAAAGACCCTCTCCAAGGACAAACACATCAAACCGATATTACGGTTTTTCTTTCCAGATCTCATTTCTTGAAAGTGAGGAATGCAGCCCTTATGATTCAACGAAATTGGAGAGGCCACAATTGTCGACGAAATTATGAGGCCGTAAGTATGTCTGAATGTCGGCTGCTAATAGATGCTTTTCACTGCAAACGGGATATAATCTGCATCTGGAGCAGGACTTGGTGGGCGTGGCTTGGTGGGCATGGCAGGGGAAGGATACTGTAAAATCTCCATTCCCACCCCACCCCACCCCACTCCAGGGGAAGGATACTCCTGATCATCTGGGACTCGGGAGACAGAGAATAGATGGTGAGATCACTGGTAGGAGCAAATGGCCGAGGCAATTCCACTTTTCGGCAAAGCCATTCTTACAGAAGCAAAACAGCAAGTTATTATGAAGTTCCAGTAATTCTACCTATTCTACTATTATTACTGTATTTTCCTGCGTATAAGACTACTTTTTAACACACAAAAATCTTCTCAAAAGTTGGGGATCGTCTTATACGGCGGGTCTCATTCTCCTGTAACCAGGCAGACCAGCCCGAAAGGCTCTGACGAGCCTTAAATGGCTCTGAGGAGGGTCGTCTTATAAGCCCAGTCGTTTTATACGCCGGAAAATACGGTATGTCCCTAGACAGATAACCCAATTTCACATGTTCCCAAATCTGCCTCCCTCTCCTTTTGTAATCGGTCCGTCCTGGTTCCTGATTCCAGATGAGAATCGGCTTCCTGAGGCTCCAAGCTCTCTACCGTTCCCGCAAACTCCACCGGCAGTACCACATGGCTCGCCAGCGTATCATCGAATTCCAGGCCAGGTGCCGGGGCTTCCTCGTGCGTCGTGCTTTCCGCCATCGTCTTTGGGCGGTCTTCACCATCCAAGCCTACGGACGAGGGATGATTGCCCGGCGACTCTATAAACGGCTGAAGGGGGAGGTAAGACTCGCACGCAGAACTCTCAAAGGTCCAACAAGGTCCAGAGTGTGGATCGTTTCTTGGTCGGAAAGCTGACATCCTACAAGGAGTCTTTTAACACTATCCCACGATGTCTGCCTATCCCAGATCCTAGGGAAGGACTGGGTAGGTGATAAAAATGTCACAACCGGCTGGAAAAACAGTTCGAGTTAGGAGATGACTAAATTTGACTGTTTTAGTCAAAGAAAATAACACATCTAACTTTGTTTCCTCTTGGAAATCATTTCTGAACTTTTTTTTTTTAATTTGATTTATATGCCACCCTTCTCCGAAGACTCAGAGCGACTTACAATAAGCAATAGCCTTCCTACTTTTATATATTTATACAAAGTCAGCCTATTGCCCCCACAAACTGGGTCCTCAATTTACCTACCTTAGAAAGGATGGAAGGCTGAGTCAACCTTAGGCCTGGTGAGATTCGAACCTACAGGCAGCTGAATGTTCTTCTTTCTTTCTTTCTTTCTTTCTTTCTTTCTTTCTTTCTTTCTTTCTTTCTTTCTTTCTTTCTTTCTTTCTTTCTTTCCTTCCTTCCTTCCTTCCTTCCTTCCTTCCTTCCTTCCTTCCTTCCTTCCTTCCTTCCTTCCTTCCTTCCTTCCTTCCTTCCTTCCTTCCTATGCCACCCTTCTCCAGAGACTCAGGGCGGCTTACAATAAGCAATAGCCTTCCTACTTTTATGTATTTATACAAAGTCAGCTTATTGCCCCCACAAACTGGGTCCTCAATTTACCTACCTTAGAAAGAATGGAAGGCTGAGTCAACCTTGAGCCTGGTGAGATTCGAACTGGTGTCATTGCAGACAGCTGGATGTTAATTACGGTGCTTTAGTCTGCAGAGCTAAACCAGGCTCCTTTGTGCTTGAGGTGGGGGGGGGAAAAATGAAACTTTGATTTTGGGCATTGCTGTTTGTTTATTCATGTCAGTATTAAAATAAGGCATGCTATACGACATGAAAATTAAACGATAAAATAGAAGATTCAAAGATGTACAAATTAAACGCATCTTGCCCAGAAACTAAATGACTAAAACTGACTGTTTTCGGGACTGTCGCGCTGGTGAAGGATAGTTGATCATCGCATGCACATATGCGCCAGAAACCCAGAAGAGAAAGATGAAACTAGGTTAAAGGGACTTGTTAGTAAGATACCGTATTTTCCGGCGTATAAGACGACTGGGCATATAAGACGACCCTCCTCAGAGCCATTTAAGGCTCGTCAGAGCCTTATGGGCTGGTCTGCCTGGTTACAGGAGAATGAGACGACCCCCGACTTTTGAGAAGATTTTTGTGTGTTAGAAAGTAGTCTTATACGCAGGAAAATACAGTATATAAGATTATAAATTTTGATGGAAAACCACAAAGGGTGATGAAGATGAATTGGGAAAAAGAACTTAAGATTAAAATATCAGATTTAGATTGGAATGTGAATTGGAAGAGCAGAATTATGAAGACTTTATCTGTAAGGATTAAAGAGCATAATTATAAGGTTGTTTGGAAATGGTATTTGACTCCATTAAGACTGTCATTGATGGATAACAAAATTAGTAAACAATGTTGGAGATGTGATGTGGAAATAGGGACTTATGAACATATGTGGTACGAATGTGATAAAGTTAAAAAGTTTTGGCAACAATTGGAGAAAAAGATATTTGAAATGATGGGGAAAGTAAGAATATTGAGACCAGAATCTATATTACTGTTGATAATTAAGGAAATAGAACCAACAAAATATGAGAAAGAATTGATTAGAATTATGATTATGATTGGTAGAATTATAATAGCCAGATATTGGAAATTAGAGGTGAATTTTAAAATAGAAGAATGGTGTTGTGAAATGTGGAAATTAGCCTTAAACGATAAAATGACATGTGATATTAAAGTTAGTAATGGCGATTAGAAAGATGTTTTCTGGAAAATTTGGAAACCATTTGTGGACTATGCGCTGGGAAAATTGAATGCTTTGGTACCTGTACCCCGAGAACGTGGATTTTGGCGTTCATGAGGATATATCTGAAGAACCAAATCTTCCTTTCTTATGTATAGCACAGGGTGAACACTATAACCATAAAAAACATTGAAATGTCAAAGTATGTACAAAAAAAGATATTCCTTTTGCCCTACACTTTCCCCTCTTTTCTTTTTCCTCCCCCTATTATTTTGATTTTCCTTTGTATTCTATATCCAGAGAAACTATTAAAAATTTGATGGCTGAGGCGGTGAAAAGGCCAAATCCAGTCTAAACATTTGGCTAATTGTGCGACCCACCATAATAATAACAAGCGTTTGTTTTGCACATCTCCAAAATCCATCTCGTTTATCCCTAACTTCAACCATTCAACCCTTTCATCTACACGCACCCAGGCAACATGAGAGGCTGGCTGGTAAAATAAATCCATGGATTGCCTGGTGCAGTGATGCTAACCTTTTCGGCACCGAATGCCAAAACAGGAGCATCGGAATCCCAGAAGGCAGCATCTGGCCGGTGCACATGCGCACAGTGGCCAGCTGTTCTTCTGGGTTCCGGCGTGCATCTGGTCTTCGTGTGAAGACCAGCTGGCTGGCGTGCATGCGCGCACCAGAACCCGGAAGAGTAGCTTGCGTCAGTGCGCGTGCCCACAGAGAGAGTCACCTCTGGTAGACGTGCCATAGGTTCGCCGTCCCAGGCCTAGTGCTAATATTGTGTTTCTTTCTGTAGTATTACCGACGGCTGGAAGCAGAAAAATTACGTCTGCTGGAAGAGGAACGGCTGAGGAAGGAAATGAGTGCGAAGAGAGCCAAGGAGGAAGCAGAAAGGAAACATCAAGTAAGTTCATAGACTCTTGGGGTTGGAAGGGAACCTTGAAGGTCATAGAGTTATAGATTCCTAGGGTTGGAAGGGACCTTGGAGGTCATAGAATCATAGATTCCTAGATTGGAAGGGATCTTGGAGGTCATAGAAGCATAGATTCCTAGGTTGGAAGGGACCTTGGAGGTCATAGAATCATAGATTCCTAGATTGGAAGGGATCTTGGAGGTCATAGAAGCATAGATTCCTAGGTTGGAAGGGACCTTGGAGGTCATAGAATCATAGATTCCTAGATTGGAAGAGACCTTGGAGGTCATAGAATCATAGATCCCAAGGGTTGGAAGGGACTTTGGAGGTCATAGAAGCATAGATTCCTAGGTTGGAAGGGACCTTGGAGGTCATAGAATCATAGATTCCTAGATTGGAAGGGACCTTGGAGGTCATAGAATCATAGATTCCAAGGGTTGGAAGGGACCTTGGAGGTCATAGAATCATAGATCCCAAGGGTTGGAAGGGACCTTGGAGGTCATAGAATCATAGATTCCTAGATTGGAAGGGACCTTGGAGGTCATAGAATCATAGATTCCAAGGGTTGGAAGGGACCTCGGAGGTCATAGAATCATAGATTCCAAGGGTTGGAAGGGACCTTGGAGGTCACAGAATCATAGATTCCTAGGGTTGGAAGGGACTTTGAAGGTCACAGTAGCATAGACTTCAAGGGTTGGAAGGGAACCTTGAAGGTCATAGAGTTATAGATTCCAAGGGTTGGAAAGGACTTTGGAGGTCACAGAATCATAGATTCCAAGGGTTGGAAGGGACCCTGGAGGTCATAGAATCATAATTCTTATGATGGGTGCTTCATTATTGGAGGTTCTTAAGAAGATATTAAAGAGCCATTTGTCCAAATTTGATATAGGGTGTCCTGCTTGGGCAGGCGGCTGGAGTAGAAGACCTCCAAAGTCTATAATTCTCTTTTTCTGTGAATCTTTCCCCATTGTTCTTCTTCTTTCTAGGTGCGCCTAGCCCAACTGGCTCTAGAAGACGCGGAAAGGGAGATCAAAGAGAAAGAGGAAGCCCGTCGGAAGAAGGAGCTTCTGCAGAAGATGGAGAAGGCTCGGAACGAACCCGTGAACGATTCGGAGATGGTGGACAAAATGTTTGGATTCCTGGGAATGACGGCATCGTTGCCGGGACAGGAAGGACAGGCGCCCGACGGCTTTGAGGTAAGCAACTCAGAGATGGTGGAGAGGTTGGGAAAGTACAGATCATCCTCAACTTACAACCATTCGTTTAGTGACCTGTTAATGTATGACTTATGACTGTTTTTCACACTTACCAAAATTCAGGTGCTTGGCAACTGACCGGTATTTATGACGGTTGCAGCATCCCAGGATTACGTAATAACCACTTGTAACCTTCACAGCTAGCTTCCAACAGTGAGGGAAGCCATTTTTGGTTAATGACGGAATGATTCGCTTAACAACCATGGCAAAAAGTTAATTAAATGGGGCAAAACTCACTTAACGGCAACGGTCTTGCTTAGCAGTGGAAATTTGGGGATCGCTTGGGGTGATTGAGAACTACCTGTATTTTAATTTGAATTCCTCGCCTTTGCAAGAAGTTGGCCTTAATTGGCCTAGATCCGTAATGGCGAACCTACAGACGGCACGCGGAGCCATATCGGTGGGCACACGGGCTCAACTCCGATTTTTGGCCCTTCTGGGCCACCCATAAGTAGGGAAACAGGCTGTTTCCTGTCTCCAGAGGGCCTGTGGGGATGGGGAAGGCCCGTTTTTTGCTCTCCCCAGGCTCCAGAGCCTCTCTTAGGAGCCTGGGGAGGACGAAAACGGTCTTCCCCAGCGCCCCGGAGGCCCCCAGAGGTGGGACTGGAAGTCGGCAAACGAGCCGTTTTTGGCCTCCGGAGGGTCTCCGGGTGGTGGTGGGGAAGGCCATTTTTGCCCTCCCCAGCTCCTAGAGAGGCCCTGGAGCCTGGGGAGAGCAAAAAGTGGGCCTACTGGGCCCACTGTGCCATTGTGTGCCAAAAATGGGGGGGAGGTTAGGAGGAGGTCACACACACATGCGCGGTTGGCAGGACGCATAGACGATGGCAAAAAAGTTAGCCATCCCTGGCCTAGATTCTAGAGTCATCCAGGCTACGTTTGTCCCAAAAGTGTTTTTTTCAAAAGTCAACTGGACTCTCTTTGTTTTTCCTTGAAGACATTTCGCTTCTCACCCAAGAAGCTTCTTCGGTTCCGACTGAACGTTGGAGGATGAAAAGTTTTACATTGTCAGGTTCCGGAATGGCGCATTTTTTTTCTGCAACCACTTCAGCCAAAGAGGAAAAAAAATGCCTTTAAAAGCCTCTGGCGATCCCAGCAGATCTGCCTGATCGTCAGAAGCTCCTAAAAGCATTTTTTTTCTGCGACCTCTTAAGGTTGTAGAAAAAATGCTTTTAAAGGGGAAAAAAACAAGTTGCATTTCCAGTCACATTACCCCCAAGTCACACCCACAAAATAAGGTAGCAAAAAAATTTAGAACCCACCCCTGTTCCCGACTCTAGGGGGCAGTGCTCATCTCCGTTTCAAAGCCGAAGAGCCAGCGCTGTCCAAAGACGTCTCCGTGGTCATGTGGCTGGCATGACTCAACGCCAAAGGCGCACGGAACGCCGTTCCCTTCCCACCAAAGGTGGTCCCTATTTTTTCTACTTGCATTTTTTACCTGCTTTCGAACTGCTAGGTTGGCAGAAGCTGGGACAAGTCACGGGAGCTCACCCCGTTACGCGGCGCTAGGGATTCGAACCGCTGAACTGCCGACCTTTCGATCGACAAGCTCAGTGTCTTAGCCGCTGAGCCACCGCGTCCCTTCCATTCTATACTTCTGCGCAAAAGAGATTTGAGCTGAGTCCAATTTTTGGTGGGTTCTTTGCAGGATCTCGAACGAGTTGGAAGAGTACTGGAAGAAGATGACTTAGATATGGCCCTCCCTCTGCCCGAGGAAGAGGAAGAGGACTTATCTGAGTATAAATTTGCAAAATTTGCTGCCACGTACTTCCAGGGCACAACCACGCACACGTATATACGTCGGCCTTTGAAACAACCTCTGTTGTACCACGAGGATGAAGGAGATCAACTGGTGAGTTTCCTTGGACAGCTGGGGAGAGAATAAAAGGGCAGGTTGTGGAGATTTCTGGGTTCTTACAGGTAGTCCTCGACTTACGACTGTTCGTTTAGCGACCGTTTGAGGTTGCAGAAGCACTGAAAATAGGGACTTCCAAGCATTTTTCACACTTACAATCACTGGTTCCCCACAGTCACGTGATCAAAATTCAGACACTTGACCTTTGGTTCCTATTTATGACGGTCGCAGTGCCCCTTATGAGACCTTTTGACAATTATATAGTCAATGGGGAACCCATATTTACTAAATAGCCTTGTGGGTAACGTAACAATTGCAGTGATTCACGCAACCACCGTGGACGGAAAGTTCAGAACTCACTTAATAACTGCCTCGCTTAGCGATGGAAATTTTGGGGCTCGGTTGCGGTCGTAAATTGAGGATGACCCGGATTTCCTTTCCCACAAAACCAGGCAGCCCTCGCGGTGTGGATCACCATTCTTCGCTTTATGGGGGACCTCCCTGAGCCGAAATATCACACCGCGATGAGCGACGGCAGCGAGAAGATCCCCGTCATGACCAAAATTTACGAGACTCTGGGGAAGAAGTCCTACAAGAAGGAACTCCAGGCCCTTCAAAGTGAAGGAGAAGTAAGTAAGAAGGTGGCCAGGCCCATTTCTGTTGTTTTGGTAAAGGAAGAACGAGGTACTCATAGAATAGCAACTACAGGACGGAGGTGCCCTTGCAGAAGGAATTCAACAACCATTAGATAAGCGTCAATTTAGCCCAGACAAACAGAAGTGAGGAAAGCACTGAAGATTTGTTTATCTTTCTTCTATGAGGGGAGAGGAAAAAAATATCTGGCACGTTTTTGAGGTTCTGTTATTATACTTTAAATACGTAGAATTCCTGTCGTTTATGAGGAGTCTGTTTCTTGGTTTGAGCTAGTTGATGTGATAGCAATATTTGAAAGGTATCCGGAGCAGCGTGAAATTGAAGTGAAATAAGGAAATAGAAAGAAATAGAAAACCTCAGAAATGAAATGAGGAAATAAGAAGTAGAATGGAATAGAAGTAAAAAGAAAATGAAATAAGGAAATAGAAGTAGGAAGAAATAGAAATAACAGAAAAGAAATAAGGAAATAGAAATCGGAAGGGGGAAAAAAAACACAGAAATGAAATAAGGAAATAAGAAGTAGAATGGAGTAGAAATAAAAAAAAATGAAATAAGGAAATAAAAATAGTAAGAAATAGAAATAACAGAAAAGAAATAGAAATCGGAAGGAAAAAACCCCGCAGAATTGATATAAATGAAACCAAGAAATCGAAATGGAAAGAAATATAAGCATATGTTGACAGGGGAATTCTTGGAGTTTAAGTCCACCCGTCTTAAAGTTGCCAAGGTTGAGAAATATTGGGTTAAGGTATGATTATTTCTGACGCTGGGATATTTCTTTTACAGAGTGCTCATCTAGATAGCCATAAGAAGAGCAGCGTGCGGCAAAAATTGGTCTCCTTAACCCTCAAGAAAAAATCAAAGTTAACCGAAGAGGTGAGTCTCGTCTCGTGCTTAAGCCACCGTCCAACCGTCCGATCACAGTCCGAGTGGAGAAACTTGGCTTTTTCCAGGTTAGAGTCCAGCGGTGGGTTTCAGATTATGTTACTACCGGTTCAAGAAACATGCCTAAATAGGATGGCATAGAGCTGGGGCGAGTGGGTGTGCCCACCCGTGATTTCCGCTACGGGTTTGAGCGAATCGGACTGAACCGGCTGAATATCACCTCTGTTAGAGTCCCATAAAGATGATTTGCTAGAATTGTCATTGCGGTAAATTAGAAACAAAGGGCAAAATCTTGATAACACCAGTAGTCTTCAACTTATGACCGCAATTGAGCCCCAAAGTTTCCATTGTTAACCTGAGACAGTCGTTAAGTGAGACATGGCTCATTTTACAACCTTTTTTTGGCCACGGTTGCTAAGCGAATCACTGCTGTTGTTAAGTGAATCATGCGGCCGTTAAGTGAATCTGGCTTCCCCCATTGACTTTGCTTGTCAGAAGCCGGCTGGGAAGATCCCAGGATGCTTCAACCATCATAAATGCGAGCAATTTGTCGAACCCTTGGATCACAATCACGTGACCGCGGGAAAGTTGTGTTAGTTGTAAGTGTGAGGTCCCACATTGTCCCAAGTTCACCATCACTGTTCTGGATCAGGGGTCTCCAAACTTGGCAACTTTAAAACTTGTGGACTTCAACTCCCAGAATTAAAGATTGTAGACTTCAACTCTCAGAATTCCTCAAATGGCCATGCTGGCTGGGGAATTCTGGGAGTTGAAGTCCACAAGTCTTCAATTAGCCAACTTTGGAGACCTCTGGTCTTCATAGATTGAGAATAGACTGAAGAAACTAATCCTTCTCACATTATGACTTTAAAACTTGTGGACTTCAACTCCCAGAATTTAAAATTGTAGACATCAACTCCCAGAATTCCTCAGCCAGCCGGGGAGGAATTCTGGGAAATTCTGAGAATTCCCAGGTCTTCAATTAGCCAACTTTGGAGAGCTCTGGCCTTCATAGATTGAGAATACACTGAAGACACTAATCCTCCTCACATTATGACTTTAAAACTTGTGGACTTCCAACTCCCACAATTTAAGATTGTAGACTTCAACTCCCAGAATTCCTCAGATGGCCATGCTGGCTGGGGATTTCTGGGAGTTGAAGTCCACAGGTCTTAAAATTGCCAACTTTGGGGAGTTTCATTCTAAATAGATGGAAGATAGGGTGAAGAAATGAGTCGTCCTCATATTCCAGCTTGCCTTGGGACTGGGAATTCTGCCACGGTGACCTCTTTCACAAATAGTACCGGTGCCCTGTTGCTTCATCAGGTGACTAAGCGTCTTCACGATGGCGAGTCCACCGTCCAGGGGAACAGCATGCTGGAGGACCGTCCAACGTCCAATTTGGAGAAACTGCATTTCATTATTGGGAACGGAATCCTGAGGCCAACTTTAAGGTTAGAAATGAGGCCAACTTTAAGGTTAGAAAGGGGGAGGGAGTAGAAATGCTCCAGGTGTGCATTGCAGAGGTGTACCCCAAAATATCAGCAACCAACTGCCATCAGAGGAGCGTTGTGCCCCAATGTCTAAAGGCCGTAACAGGAAAGTGATCAAAAAGGAAAGTGGTCACCAAAGTGGTCACATGGAAAGCAAGTGGACTTTCAATCAGGATACCATCACAACTTTCTTTGAATCTACCCTGTGGACAACTTTGGTCCTTCATTTATACCTCAGTGGGTTTGGAGAACTTTCCAAGATTTGGAGAGTCCAAAACTTGGGGATTCCAAGATCTGGAGATTTCAAGATTTTTTGAGAACTTTCCAAAATTTGGAGAACTTTCCAAGATTCCAGACTCCCAGATTTGGAGTTTCTAAGATTTGGAGATTCCAAGATTTGGAGATTCCATGAGTTCCAGACTCCCAGATTTGGAAACTCCTGGATTTGGAGATTCCAAGATTTGGAGAATTTTCTAAACTTTGGAGAGCTTTCCAAGATTTCCAGACCCCTGGATTTGGAGATTCCAAGATTTGGAGATTCCATGAGTTCCAGACTCCCAGCTCTGGAGGCTCCAAGATTTGGAGATTCCAAGATTTGGAGTTTCCAAGATTTGGAGAACTTTCCAAGATTTCCGGACTCCTGGATTTGGAGATTCCAAGATTTAGAGATTCCATGAGTTCCAGACTCCCAGCTTTGGAGACTCCAAGATTTGGAGATTCCAAGATTTGGAGTTTCCAAGATTTGGAGAACTTTCCAAGATTTCCGGACTCCTGGATTTGGAGATTCCAAGATTTGGAGATTCCATGAGTTCCAGACTCCCAGCTTTGGAGACTCCAAGATTTGGAGATTCCAAGATTTGGAGTTTCCAAGATTTGGAGAACTTTCCAAGATTTCCGGACTCCTGGATTTGGAGATTTCAAGATTTGGAGACCCCAAGATTGTTCAAATGGATTTGATTAGCGGGTGAAGTTGGATTACATTGTTCATTTTTTTCTTCTTCTTGTGGCAGAGATGAAATCTACTGCCAAATCTGCAAACAGCTGACCCAAAATCCTTCCAAAAACAGCCACGCCAGAGGATGGATCCTGGTGTCCTTATGCGTGGGCTGTTTCGCCCCCTCGGAGAAATTTGTCAAGGTAAGTCAAGGATGGAGCCACCTTCTTGGCCTAGGTGATGGGAATATCTTTGAGGCAGCGGTGAAATCCAAGCAGGTTCTGGCAGGTTCTGGAGAACCGGTAGTGGAAATTTTGAGTAGTTCAGAGAATCGGGAAATACCACCTCTGGCTGGCCCCAGAGTGGGGTGGGAATGGAGATTTTGCAATATCCTTCCCTTGGAGTGGGGTGGAAATGGAGATTTTGCAGTATCCTTCTCCTGCCACGCCCACCAAGCCATGCCCACCAAGCCACACCCACAGAACCGGTAGTAAAAAAATTTACTGTATTTTCCTGCGTATAAGACTACTTTCTAACACAGAAAAATCTTCTCAAAAGTCGGGGGTCGTCTTATACGCCGGGTCTCATTCTCCTGTAACCAGGCAGACCAGCCCATAAGGCTCTAACGAGCCTTAAATGGCTCTGAGGAGGGTCGTCTTATACGCCCAGTCGTCTTATACGCCGGAAAATATGGTAGATTTCACCACTTCTTTGAGCGAAATATTTTGGTTTCCAAGATCCTCCGAGAACTTGCTTGGATAAGAAAGGCTGGCCTACTCCATCTTCGTTTGCATTTTGGAGTAGATGACGCTTGGACATTGCAATTTGTTGGGTCATCAACAGAGTTATCAAGATCAAGAAAAAGGGGAATTGCTCCTTTCCATTTTGCGTGGGTCAGATGATCTCACCTAAAATATGGCCTGCAAGATTGAGGGCCCCATTTTAGGAAGGATACGGGTAAAAACTGGATCACGTTGAAGGGAGTCCAACCAGGAGGGTGAGACTTGGGAAGAAAAACTTCTTAAAAGAACTTTTGGGTATGTAGAGTTTGGAGAAGGCTTCAAGGAGACTAGAGATACCAAGGATCTGAAGGGTTGCCAGGTGGAAGATGGGGCAGAATTCCAGAAAACAAAAGAATTTAAGGTCAAGAAAGATTTGGAGTGAAGGACCAGATTATTTTGGATTCCTTGGGATGGTGATGAGAAGTCCATACATTGGATGGATGGATGGATGGATGGATGGATGGATGGATAGATGATAGATAGATAGATAGATAGATAGATAGATAGATAGATAGATAGATAGATAGATAGATAGATAGATAGATAGATAGATAGATAGATAGATAGATAAACAAACAAACAAATAAATAAATACAATCTCCATTTTTTTGGTTGGGTTAAAAGTGACTGGGTAGGCATCTACATGAGGGATGCTATGGAGATACTTTCATGCCCTGGACTTCATTAGTGTTGTTCTAACTTGACCACTTTAAGATGTAGCGTGATACACTACAACTCCCAGAATTCCCCAGCCAGCATGCTGGATGGGGAATTCTGGGAGTTGAAGTCCGCACATCTTAAAATAGCCAAGGTTCAAACAGAGTGATAGATGAATATTCCTGCAGATGAAAATGTGATTAAGAAAATATTGCAATGTGCAGAAGTGAATAGATTAACACTTGCAATTAGAGGGAAGGAAGAATCTGATTATTATAATATATGGGATTTATTTTATCAATGGTTAGAGATTAAATATGAAAGTAATGTATAGAAGTTAAATAAGTTAAGAAGAGAAATATTATGATAATAGATACATTAAGTATTAATATTAAACAAAGAGTAGATATAAATAATATGGTTGGTAAGCTTTAACGGTTACGACACAAAAAATTGTACCCAGAAGACACACTGTTTAATGAACGATGGAATGTTTTGTATTAAAAGAAAATAAAAAAAAATTATATATAGTTTTATTAGCATTAGTTAAATAAACAGGGTGTTATCCTAATAAGATATTTAGAATATACCCTATTTGATTTATTTTATAATTGGCAATATATAACTGCACCTATTTTCTTGATCCTGATTCTGTTTCCTGTTGTTGTTTTTCCTTTCTTTCCTTTTTATTATTTAATGTGGCTGCTAATTGAGCAAATAAATCAATACGTTTCCAAAAAAAAAAAAATTCCTGGATGTGCAATTGAATGAAGAACTAGGCTTAAATTATAGGCCCAAAATTTCTGATTTTGTTTCCCAAAATGTAACAATTATGACTAATTTTTGTGTGTGTTGGTTTGGTGTCTCCACAACAGTATTTAAGGAACTTCATTATCGGGGGTCCTCCGGGGTACAGCCCTTATTGCGAAGAGAGGCTCAGAAGGACTTTTGTCAATGGGACCAGGACCCAGCCTCCAAGCTGGCTGGAGCTTCAGGTAGGTAGCCCTTTGGAAGGCTTGCAGTGGGCGCACTCACAAAATGGTGGCCCATGGGCAGCTTGCAAATGCCCATTGGCCAGAAGTTGGCCAATGTTTTAATGTATTTCTTTTCTATAGGTAGTCCTCAATTTACGACCCAAAATTTCTGTTAAGCGAGACATTTGTTAACTGAGTTGTGCCCCATTTTACGACTTTCCTGGCCACAGTTGTGAAGTGAATCAATCTAACGGCTAATTTAGTAACACGGTTGTTAAGTGAATCTGGCTTCCTCATTGACTTTTGCTTGTCAGAAGTTCGCAAAGCGGGATCGCGAGACTCAGTCGCGGGACACTGCGCCCGTCATAAATATGAGTCAGCTGCCAAGCCTCTCCGTTTTTGCTCACGTGATCACGGGGAATGCTGCAGCGGTCGTAAGTGTGAATAACGGGTCCTGTGTCACTTTTTTCAGTGCCGTTGTAAGTCAGAACGGTCACTAAACGAACGGTTGTAAGTCAGGGACTTTGACTTTGTCATAAACTTGAAGAAAATGCTGGTTTCGGGCAAAAAGATGACAAATTGCGTTCAGATGTCCTCAGACAGCTGCAAATGGCCGTAAATGCAGGCTGGTCATGTGACCACAGGAGTGGTAGCCATTGGAAGTTCAAATCCATAGGTAAAATTTTGGGAGTTTGTCGTAACTTTGAAGGGCCGCTAAGCGACCAGTCGTAAGTCGAGGACTACTTGTAATGCATGCAAAGTTGCAACTCGGGGGGCCGCCCAAATTTTCTCTGAGACAAGCACAGCTTCGGATTGCAATTGTCGTGTGTTGTTGACTTGCGTTCCTCTTCCAGGCGACCAAATCCAAGAAGCCGATCGTGCTCCCGGTCACATTTATGGACGGCACCACCAAGACCTTGTTAACCGACTCGGCCACTACGGCCAAGGAGCTTTGTAGCTCGTTGGCCGACAAGATAAGCCTGAGGGACCCTTTTGGCTTCTCCCTTTACATCGCGCTCTTTGACAAGGTAGGAAGCCGCGATGGGAGGAAAAGGTGAGGCTGAGGGATTCTGGGAGTTGAAGTCCACATGTTTTAAACTTGACAGGGTTGGGAGACTCTGGCGTAACATCTTACTAAGATGGCTTTCATGCCTAAGGTGGGACTAGAACTCACCGTCTCCTGGTGATTGGCCCAAAGCCACCCAGTCAGCTTTCATGCCTAAGGTGGGACTAGAACTCACCGTCTCCTGGTGATTGGCCCAAAGCCACCCAGTCAGCTTTCATGCCTAAGATGGGACTAGAACTCACCGTATCCTCTTGATTGACCCAAAGTCACCCAATCAGCTTTCATGCCTTAAGCGGGACTAGAACTCACCGGCTCCTGGTGATTGGCCCAAAGTCCCCCATCTGGCTTTCATGCCTAAGGTGGGACTAGAACTCACAATCTCCTGGTGATTGGCCGAAAGTCACCCAGTCAGCTTTCATGCCTTAGGCGGGACTAGAACTCACCGTCTCCTGGTGATTGGCCCAAAGTCACCCAGTCAGCTTTCATGCCTTAGGCGGGACTAGAACTCACCGGCTCCTGGTGATTGGCCCAAAGTCCCACAGCTGGCTTTCATGTCTAAGGTGGGACTAGAACTCACCGTCTCCTGGTGATTGGCCCAAAGTCACCCAGTCAGCTTTCATGCCTAAGGTAGGACTAGAACTCACCGTATCCTCTTGATTGACCCAAAGTCACCCAATCAGCTTTCATGCCTAAAGTGGGACTAGAACTCACAATCTCCTGGTGATTGGCAGAAAGTTATCCACTGGCTTCCATGCCTAGCATGGGACTAGAATTTACTGTCTCCTGGTGATTGGCCCAAAATTATCCACTGATTTTCATAGTTAAGGTAGGACTAGAACTCACTGTCTCCTGTTGATTGGCCCAGAGTCACTCAGCTGGCTTTCCTGTCTAAGGCTTGACTAGAACTCACTGTCACCTGGTGATTGCTCAGAGTCATCCAGATGGCTTTCATGTCTAAGGTGGGACTAGAACTCACCGTCTCCTGGTGATTGGCCCAAAGTCACCCAGTCAGCTTTCATGCCTTAGGCGGGACTAGAACTCACCGGTTCTAGTGATTGGCCCAAAGTCCCCCAGCTGGCTTTCATGCCTAAAGTGGGACTAGAACTCACAATCTCCTGGTGATTGGCCCAAAGTTATCCACTGGCTTTCATAGATAAGGTGGGACTAGAACTCAGTGTCTCCTGTTGATTGGCTCAGAGTCATCCAGATGGCTTTCATGTCTAAGGCAGGACTAGAACTCACCGTCTCCTGGTGATTGGCTAATAGTAACCTCCCTGGTTTTCTCTTTCTCTCTCCTTTGCCAGGTCTCTTCCCTCGGAAGCGGCAGTGACCACGTCATGGACGCCATCTCACAATGCGAACAATTTGCCAAGGAGCAGGGTGCCCAGGAACGCAATGCCCCTTGGCGACTCTTCTTCAGAAAGGAAATCTTCACCCCCTGGCACAATCCCACCGATGACTACGTCGCTACCAATCTCATTTACCAGCAGATTGTCCGAGGGGTGAAGTTTGGGGAATACCGATGCGATAAGGTAAACCTCGAAGTCCTTGCCACGTTCAAAATTCAGAGCAAGCTGAAATCTTGGATAAAATAAACCCCGGATCCTAAAATTGGGGTGGATTAGCGAGTGCTCTGCCCCAGCTACGGACCCGAAAGAATACAGTGCAGCACCCACAAAGTTTGTACAAAACTTAATTTACTAAAATAACTCAGTCTTTTTCAAAACAAAGGCTGTTAATAAACTTTCTTAACAGCCTACAAGATAAAGTAATCACAATCTTACGAAGGTTGGCAGAAAGCCCGGAAGCAATTTTGCAGAGAATCCAGACGCGAAGGAGAGTGAATGAAGTTGTTCCCTACAAATTGCTTCAGTTGGCATTCTTCCTTAAATAGGCCAATTATCCCCAAGCCTTACTCTCAAGGAGACCTCCTCCTGAGGAGCCACTCCTGCCGTTTGGCAGCTCTGCGCACCCATGCATCGAGAAGAGGTTCCTCCTCTTCGTCCTCTTCACTTATGGGAGTTTTTGGAGGTTCTGAAGGCCCTGGTTGAATCCCCGCCTCTGGCACCACCTCTTCTCCAGCCTCCTCACTGTCCGACTCAAGCGCCAGCTGCACAGGCTGCTGGCATAGCATCACACCAGTCTCCTCGCTGTCGGAATCAGCTACAATCTGCACAGGCAGCTGACGGGCCACAACAGTGAGGGGGAATTGCTTAGGGTCTCCTGAGTGAGCAAGGGGTTGGACTAGAAGACCTCCAAGGTCCCTTCCAGCTCTCTAATCTGATTCAGATTGCGGGCAGAGGTGGGGCTGGTTGTGTCAGAGGAGAAAAGTTGTAACGCCAGCTTTGTGCTGTTATTGTGTGTGTGGTGTTTTCATTTATTATTACTGCTGTGAGCCACCTGAAGTTGCATCTCTCAAGAGGGGTCGCCATATAGTCCGATCAATCAATCGATCAATCAATGATACAAGTCTTTAGAACTGGACAGGGCAACTATTGAGCAACTACTACAGGCAGTCCTTGACTTACTACAGTTCATTTAGTGACTATTCAGAGTTACAATGGCCCTGAAAAAAATGTCTTAGGACCGTTTTTCACACTTATGACCATTGCAAGCGTCCCTATGGTCATGAGATCAAAATTTAAGACACTAGATAGATAGGTAGATAGATTGGATAGATGGTGGATGGATGGGTAGATAGATAGATAGATAGGATAGATGATGGATGGATGGGTAGATAGATAGATAGATAGGATAGATGATGGATGGATGGATGGATGGATGGATGGATGGATAGATGATGGATGGATGGATGGATAGATAGATAGATAGATAGATAGATAGATAAATAGTATAGATGATGGATGGATGGATAGATAGACAGACAGACAGACAGACAGGTAGGTAGGTAGGTAGGTAGGTAGATAGATTGGATAGATGATGGATGGATGGGTAGATAGATAGATAGATAGATAGATAGGATAGATGATGGATGGATGGATAGATAGATAGATAGATAGATAGATAGATAAATAGTATAGATGATGGATGGATGGATGGATGGATGGATGGATAGATAGATAGATAGATAGATAGATAGATAGATAGATAGATAGATAGATAGATAGATAGATAGATAGATAGATAGATAGATAGATAGATTGGATAGATGATGGATGGATGGGTAGATAGATAGATAGATAGATAGGTAGGTAGGTAGGTAGGTAGGTAGGTAGGTAGATAAATAGTATAGATGATGGATGGATGGATAGATAGACAGACAGACAGACAGACAGACAGACAGGTAGGTAGGTAGGTAGGTAGATAGATAGATTGGATAGATGATGGATGGATGGGTAGATAGATAGATAGATAGATAGGATAGATGATGGATAGATAGATAGATAGATAGATAGATAGATAGATAGATAGATAGATAGATAGATAGATAGATAGATAGATAGATAGATAAATAGTATAGATGATGGATGGATGGATGGATGGATGGATGGATGGATGGATGGATGGATAGATAGATAGATAGATAGATAGATAGATAGATAGATAGATAGATAGATAGATAGATAGATAGATAGATAAATAGTATAGATGATGGATGGATGGATGGATGGATGGATGGATGGATGGATAGATAGATAGATAGATAGATAGATGATAGATAGATAGATAGATAGATAGATAGATAGATAGATAGATAGATAGATTGGATAGATGATGGATGGATGGGTAGATAGATAGATAGATAGGTAGGTAGGTAGGTAGGTAGGTAGGTAGATAAATAGTATAGATGATGGATGGATGGATAGATAGACAGACAGACAGACAGACAGACAGGTAGGTAGGTAGGTAGGTAGGTAGATAGATAGATTGGATAGATGATGGATGGATGGGTAGATAGATAGATAGATAGATAGGATAGATGATGGATAGATAGATAGATAGATAGATAGATAGATAGATAGATAGATAGATAGATAGATAGATAGATAGATAGATAGATAGATAGATAAATAGTATAGATGATGGATGGATGGATGGATGGATGGATGGATGGATGGATAGATAGATAGATAGATAGATAGATAGATAGATAGATAGATAGATAGATAGATAGATAGATAGATAGATTGGATAGATGATGGATGGATGGGTAGATAGATAGATAGATAGATAGGTAGGTAGGTAGGTAGGTAGGTAGGTAGATAAATAGTATAGATGATGGATGGATGGATAGATAGACAGACAGACAGACAGACAGACAGACAGGTAGGTAGGTAGGTAGGTAGATAGATTGGATAGATGATGGATGGATGGGTAGATAGATAGATAGATAGATAGGATAGATGATGGATAGATAGATAGATAGATAGATAGATAGATAGATAGATAGATAGATAGATAGATAGATAGATAGATAGATAGATAGATAGATAAATAGTATAGATGATGGATGGATGGATGGATGGATGGATGGATGGATGGATGGATGGATAGATAGATAGATAGATAGATAGATAGATAGATAGATAGATAGATAGATAGATAGATAGATAGATAGATAGATAGATAGATAGGATAGATGATGGATGGATGGGTAGATAGATAGATAGGTAGGTAGGTAGGTAGGTAGGTAGGTAGGTAGGTAGGTAGGTAGGTAGGTAGATTGGATAGATGATGGATGGATGGATAGATAGATAGATAGATAGATAGATGATAGATAGATAGATAGATAGATAGATAGATAGATAGATAGATAGATAGATGATGGATGGATGGATGGATAGATAGATAGATAGATAGATAGATAGATAGATAGATGATAGATAGATAGATAGATAGATAGATAGATAGATAGATGATGGATGGATGGATGGATAGATAGATAAAATGGTTGTAAATCACTTTTTTCAGGGCCTCCGTAACTTCAAACAGTCGCTGAACAGATGGTTGTAAGTTGAGGAGCACCTGTCTTCCCTTAGGACAGTGATGGCGAACCCTTTCGGCACCGAGTGCCCAAAACGGAACACATGTGAATGCACATGCATGTGTGAGCGTGCGTGTGCTGGAGCGCTGAAAACTCGAAAACTAGCTAGTCGGTGCATGCATGCCTGTTTTTTGGGCATTTTTCTGAAAACGGCCTGGAAGTGACCCAAAAATGGCCTCAAAAACAGCCTGGTTTTTTACCCATTTTTCGGTCCGTTTTCACGCCATTTTCTGGCACTCCGGCACCCACGAAGACCAACTGGCTGGAAAAACCAGAAGAGCAGTGCCAAAGATTCGCCATCACGGCCCTAGGTGATGTCTAAATCTTTTTCAAACAGCCCGTTTGTCTTTGCAGGAGGAGGACATGGCCGAGTTAGCTTCCCAGCAATACTACGTGGACTATGGATCCGAAATGGTCTTGGAGCGTCTCCTGAATCTGATTCCCTCCTACATTCCCGATCGAGAGATCACGCCTTCCAAAACGGTTGAGAAGTGGGCTCAGTTCATCATCGCTGCCCATAAAAAGGTAAATAAATAAATAAATCAGGTGGATTTCCTTTGCCGCAAGAGTGAGAGAATGCAGGGTAGATCCAGTGGAACCTGCCTGCCAAACTTCATAGAAGGACCATCTGCAGTGAGTAAGGCACCAAGTTTGACAGCAAGAGACCATGAGTTCAAGTTCCGCTCTAGGCGTGAAATCCAGCTGGGTGACTTTGGGCCAATCGCCAAAGAGACAGCGATTGTAGTCCCGCCTTAGGCACGAAGCCAGCTGGGTAACTTTGCACCAATCACCAAGAGACAATACGTTCTAGTCCCGCCTTAGGCATGGAAACTTACTGAATGACTTGGGCCAATCACCAGGAGATGGTGAGTTCTAGTCCTGCCTTAGGCATGGAAATCTACTGAATGACTTGGGCCAATCACCAGGAGATGGTAAGTTCTAGTCCCTCCTTAGGCATGGAAACCTGCTGGATGACTTGGGCCAATCACCAGGAGACGGTGAGTTCTAGTCCTGCTTTAGGCATGGAAATCTGCTGGATGACTTGGGCCAATGCCCCGGAGACGGTGAGTTCTAGTCCCGCTTTAGGCATGGAAATCTGCTGGATGACTTGGGCCAATGCCCCGGAGACAGTGAGTTCTAGTCCCGCTTTAGGCATGGAAATCTGCTGGATGACTTGGGCCAATGCCCCGGAGACAGTGAGTTCTAGTCCCGCTTTAGGCATGGAAATCTGCTGGATGACTTGGGCCAGTCACCAGGAGACGGTGAGTTCTAATCCCGCCTTAGGCATGAAAACTGGTTGGGTGACTTTGGGCCAATCACCAGGAGAGTATGAGTTCTAGTCCCACCTTAGGCAAGAAAGAAAAAAAGGACTAGGGGTGACATGATAGCAATCTTCCAATATTTGACAAAGAGGAGGGGGTCAATCTATCCTCCAAAGCCCCTGAAGGCAGGACAAGAAGCAACATATGGAAGCTAATCAAGGAGAGAAGCAACCTAAAACTAAAGAGAAATTTCCTGACAGTGAGAATGATTCATCAGTGGAACTAGCCACCAGAAGTTGTGGGTGCTCCATCCACTCCATTCACTCCATCCAAAACTTCTTGGCAGTTTTCAAGAAGAGATTGGACACACATTTCTCTGAAATGGTATAGGGTTTCCTGCCTGAGCAAGGGGTTGGACTAGAAGACCTCCGAGGTCCCTTCTAAACGCTGTAATTCTGTTAATCCGTGTCCCGAGGTCCCCGAGACTGTTTTTCTTTGTCTTCCAGGGAATTTATACTCAGAAGAGGATGGACCCTAAAAGAGTTAAGGAGGAAGTGGTGGACTTCGCTCGTTTTAAGTGGCCTTTGCTGTTCTCCAGATTCTACGAAGCATTTAAGTTTTCAGGTAAGCCCGAAAGTTTCCCATGACAGATTCACAAATTCTGTTGCACAACAGGTAGAGGTCACTCACACAATCAAGTGGCCAACTTTTCCTGACCACGAGGCATCCGGGAAGCCCCAACACCCTCTCCGATCACAAATTCTGTAAGATTGCAGTCAACTTCCAAATGTGTTTTTAGAGTTTTAAAAAGGTTGCTTTTTTTCTCCCCCTTTATATTTGTCCTCTACATTTTTTGGTACCTTGAATATTTTTGTCAACACACCGAGCCTGTAGTAATTCGAGTCAGATGTTTTAAGGAGGAATGGAATAATAAATGTCTTATTCGGTATAGATAAAATGGTTTCATCTAGAAAACCTGTTTGGTAGATTTTTTTAAAAATTTGATTTATATGCCGCCCTTCAACGGAGACTCAGGGCGGCTACAATAATGTGTTAAGCAACAGCCTTCCTACTTTTGTATATTTATACAAAGTCAGCTTATTGCCCCCACAAAGTGAGTCCTCATTTTACCTACCTTAGAAAGGATGGAAGGCTGAGTCGACCTTGAGCCTGGGGAGATTCGAACTTACAGTAATTGTTAATCACAATGCTTTAGTCTGCTGAGCCACCAGATTTCTAGCACAGGTAAAGTTAGTCCTTGTGTTATGACCCTAATGGAGCCTGCCCATTCTGGTCGTAACTCGTGATGGTTGTATGATTTTTGTGTACCTCTTTTGTGGCGGGCATTAAGCGAACCCACTGTGGTTATTCATTGGACCTGTGGTTATTAAGTGAGCACTGAGGTCGAATTTGTGGTTGTTTTTGCGACGACTGAGGTTGAATCTGTGGTCGTTAAGCTGGTGCTTTGGAAAATAAATTTAACCCCTCTTCTTTGGGGCAACCCCTCAAATATTGGAAGACTTCTATCATGTCACCCCTAGTCCTTCTTTTCATTAGACTAGACTAGTGGTGGGTTCCTCCCGGTTTGACCCGGTTCTCCCGAGCCGGTAGCGGTGACGATATGACATCACCGAACCACTTCTGCTCCCTGCCCCCCCAATCCCCCGCCTTATTCTTACCTTTTATTTGGCCCCACCCCCAATCTATTGCTGCCTCCTGAGTCCCAGCTGATGCCTAGAGGGAAAAAAAAACTGTTTAAACTCTTGCTGCGGGGCTTCAAAGGGTCGCCTTACAGCTGATCAGTGTTAAAAGAAAACAAATGAGTAGACCGGTGCCTGCAAAAATAAATGGATAGACCAGTGCCTGCAAAAATACATGAGTAGATCAGTGCCTGCAAAAATAAATAGGTAGATTGGTACAGCTCTGCAAGCAATTAAAAGCCTGGTAGACCAGTATCTCTGCTAAATCCTAAATATTTATCACATGACCATCAAGCCACACCCACAAAATAAGCCACGCCCACAGAACCGGTAGTAAAAAAATTTAAAACTCATCCCTGGATTAGACTCCTGCTCAAGCAGGAGACTCGTTTGAGACAAATGAGTGTCCAATCCCTTCTTAAAAACCTCCGATATTGGAGCACCCACAATTTCTGGTGTCAAGTAGTTCCACTGATTAATTGTCCTCGCTGTTAGGAAGTTTCTCCTTAGTTCCAGGTTGTTTCTCTCCTTGATTGGTTTCCATCCGTTGCTTCTTGCCCTGCCTCCGGGTGTTTGGGGTGACGTTTGGGGTGAGACCCACATCTGCCTTTCCTTCAAATTTTTCTGCATTTTTTTTTTCCTGTCTTAACACTAGGTCCGAGCCTTCCACAAAACGAATTGATTGTAGCGGTGAACTGGACCGGGGTGTATTTCGTAGATGAACAAGAACAGGTCCTTCTGGAATTTTCCTTCCCGGAGATAACAGCTGTCTCCAGCAATAGGTAAGACCTTAAAAAAACAACAACAACAGATAATCCATAACTGCATGAACTAAGGAAATATTTCTCAGTTAACAGAGGGATGCAGTCAAGATCAAGGGAGGTGCTAATACCACTCTGTAAAGCCTTAGTAAGACCACACCTAGAATCCTGCATCCAGTTTTGGTTACCACACTATAAAAAAGATGTTGAGACTCTAGAAAAAGTGCAGAGAAGAGCAACCAGGATGATGAGGGGACTGGAGGCTAAAACGTAGGATGAACGGTTGCAGGAATCTGGCTAGTCTAATGAAGAGAAGGACCAGGGGAGACAGGATAGCCGTCTTCCAATATTTGAGGGGCTGCCACAGGGAGGAGTGGGGCAAAAGCTATTTTCCAAGGCACCTGAAGGCCAGACAAGGAATCATGGATGGAAACTGATCAAGGAGAGATTCAACCTGGAAATAAGGAGGAATTTTCTGAAAAGTGAGAACAATCCACCCATGGAAGAGAAATTGCCTTCAGAAGTTGTGGGAGCTTCATCCCTGGAGGCTTTCAAGAAGAGACTGGACTGCCATCGGCCAGAAATGATGTAGGGGGTTGGACTAGATGACCTCCAAGGTCCCTTCCAACTCTGTTCATCTGTTAGAATCTGTTAGATCTGTGAGAATCTTGGCAACTTCAAGCATGGCTGGCTGGGGAATTCTGGGAGTTGAAGTCCACCCATCTTAAAGTTGCCAAGCTTGAGAAAACTCTGTTCTAAGCGATAATTTCCAATTTTCTAGAGAATTGGTAACCTGTGTGTGTGTGTGTGTGTGTGTGTGTGTGTGGGATGGACACACAGAATCAACCTGAAGTCATCCGGTTCCTTCAGCAGTGGCAGGATCCCTTCTCTGATAGCCACGTTGTGTTTGCCCAGGGAAGATATTTTGGAAATGTTCGGTCTGGGGTCTTCAGGCTGAATTCTTTCCATTTGGTGGGTCTTTTCTGCAGCGGAGGGAAACTCCAAGGGCAGAGTTTCACCTTGGCGACCATCAAAGGCGACGAATACACCTTCACCTCCAACAACGCGGAAGACATCCGTGACCTGGTGGTCACCTTCCTGGAAGGGCTGAGGAAAAGATCGAAATACGTGGTCGCACTGCAAGATAACCCAAATCCAGGTAAGGCCAGGAGCCAAACGGAAGGATTTAGTGAAGGGAGTTAATTCCTCAACTGAAAAAGCTTTCTTTCCTTTTTTTCTCCTTCCTTCCTTCCTTCCTTCCTTCCTTCCTTCCTTCCTTCCTTCCTTCCTTCCTTCCTTCCTTCCTTCCTTCCTTCCTTCCTCTCCCACCCTTACCCCTCCTCTCTCCCCCACACCCTCCCATCTCTTTCTCTCCTTCCTTCCTTTTTTCTTTCTCTCTCTTCTCCTTTCCTCCTATCTTCTTCCTCTTCCGTTGCTTCCCTTCTTTCCTTCCTTTCCCATTTTCTCTCCTATTCTCCTTCCTTCCTCCGTTTCGTCCTTCCTTCCCATTCTGTTCTCCTTCCTTGCTTCTTCCTTCCTTTCTCCCTCCCTTCCTCCCTCCCTCCCTCCCTTCCTACCTTTCCCATTTTCTCTCCTATTCTCCTCCCTTCCTCCCTTCCTCCCTTCCCTTCTTCCTTCCTTCTCATTCTCTCTCCTATTCTCCTTCCTTCCTTCCATCCTCCCTCATTCCCTTCCTTCCTTCTGTCCTTCCTTCCCATTCTCTCCTATTCTCCTTCCTTCCTTCCTTCCTTCCTTTTTTTTCCTATTCAGACAATGGATCTGTTGAACAATCTCTGTATTTACTTAAACGGACACAGTGATTCATTTAATGACCACCACAAAAAAAGATTGTAAAATCAGTGTTCACCTGGGGATCTGCTTAACAACTGCCACAATTTACGACCATAATTTTGGGCTCGATTACGGTCGTAACTTGACAATTTATCTGCTGCTGGCTGGGGAATTCTGGGAGTTGAAGTCCACGTCTTTTGAAGCTGCTAATATTGAGAAACGTTATTCTAGTTCAGGGGTCTCCAACCTGGGCAACTTTAAGACTTGTGGACTTCAATTCCCAGAGTTCCTCAGCCAGCGAAGCTAAGGAACTCTAGGAATTGAAGTCCACAAGTCTTAAAGTTGCCCAGGTTTGAGACCCCTGGTCAAGTTCATTCTTGGCCTTGATGGGTCATTGGTCTGGAGCCCAGATCATCATGGCAACCAAACCGTAGTCTTCTCTAGATAGATCTGGATCTTTCTCTTGTCCTCCACACCACCATTTTCCAATTCTGTCTCCCTCCAGCTGGCGATGATTCCGGTTTTCTCAGTTTCCTCAAAGGAGATTTGCTGATTCTGGACCAGGATACGGGAGAAAACGTGATGAATTCTGGCTGGGCCAACGGAGTCAATGAACGGACCAAGCAGAAGGGAGACTTCCCAACTGATTCGGTCTACGTCCTGCCCACTATGACCACGCCTCCTCCGGACATCGTGGTAAACCACCTGACACACGCTTGAACAGAAAAAATAGGAGTTTTCTGGGGGAATCCCTCAGCTGGATTAGTTGAGCTGGGAGGCCATTGACATTCAATGGATGGAGGGATGGATGGATGGATGGATGCATGCGTTAGATGGATGGATGCATGTGTTGGATGGATAGATGGATGGATAAATGGTAAAATGGATAAATGGATAAATGGATGGATGGATAGTGGGTGGGTGGGTGGATGGATGGATGCATGGATGGATAAATGAACGGATGGATGGGATGGGATGGGATGGATGGATGGATGGATGGATGGATGGATGGATGGATGGATAAATGGATGAATGGGTGGGTGGATGGATGCATGGATGTATGGGTTGGTTGGATGGATGCATGTGTTGGATGGATGGATGGGTGGGTGGATGGATGGGTGTGATGGATGGATGAATGGATGAATGGATGAATGGATAAATGGATGGGTGGGTGGGTGGGTGGGTGGGTGGATGGATGGATGGATGGATGAACGGATGGATGGATGGATGGATGCATGGATGGATAAATGAATGGATGGATGGATGGATGGATGGATGGATGTGTTGGATGGATAAATGGATGGGTGGATGGATGGATGGATAAATGGATGAATGGGTGGGTGGGTAGATGGATGCATGGATGTATGGGTTGGTTGGATGGATGCATGTGTTGGATGGATGGATGGGTGGGTGGATGGATGGGTGTGATGGATGGATGCATGGATGGATGGATGGATGGATGGATGGATGAATGGATGAATGGATGAATGGATAAATGGATGGATGGGTGGATGGATGGGTGGATGGGTGGATGGGTGGATGGATGGATGAACGGATGGATGCATGGATGGATGGATGCATGGATGCATGGATGAATGAATGGATGGATGGATGGATGGATGGATGTGTTGGATGGATGGATAAATGGATGGGTGGGTGGGTGGGTTGGTGGATGGATATATGTGTTGGATGGATGGATCGATAAACAAACAAACAAACAAATTAATTAATTTATATTTTCCTGAAACTGTTCTGTGGGATTCTCAGTGCTCTCTAGAAGGGGGAGGCGTTGTATCTTATTTATATACAGTAGTTTGCCTGGGCAGTGTTGATGAGGTAGTTTTTCCCCCCTCCTTCATTGGGTCCTTGGTTTCTACTGGATGATATGCTTAGTACCAACAGAATAAAAATATTTATAGCTCAGGGTTGAACTGAGGGGGGGGGGTCCTTGGTGCTCTCTGAGCTTGGCTATTTTCTTGGAGACATTTCATGACCTAACTAGGGAATATCATCAGTGCTAGAAGGGGATGGGGTTTGCAGAGAGGAGGAGGAGGAGGAAGAAGGATGATTCTGGGAAATTAAAATCCACATTTCTAGAGGTTCCCCTTTTTGGAGAACTTTGGCATCTAGAGACTTATCCCATGTTCACCTTGTAAGACTTCCTTAGCTGCCAAAACGCAAATTAAAACAGATTAAATAATACAGATGGTCCTGCACTTACAACCATTCGTTTAGTGACTGTTCGAATTTACAGCGAATTTATAGTGGCTTAGGCTCATTTTTTACAGTTTACCACCCTTGCAGCATCCCCATGGTCGTGTGATCAAAATTCAGTTCCCTTGGTGACTGACTCATATTTATGACGGTTGCAGCGTCCCGGGGTCACATGATCTCTTTCTGCGACCTTCTGACAAGCAAAAGCCGACGGGCAAGATTCACTTAACATCCCTCGTGACTAGCTTAACAATTCTGCAGCGATTCACTGAACGACCATGGCAAGGAGGGTCGTAAACTGGGACAAAACTCCCTTAACAAATGTCTCGTTTAACACCAGAAACTTTGGACTCAATTGTGGCTGTCATTCAAGGATTATCTGTAATTTATTTTTATTTTTTTTGGTGATACCCACATTTGCTTCCATACTTAACAGTCGTGGCCAAAATTGTGGGAACCTTTTGGGAAAAGTGTATTTTCTAAAACTAGCTAATAACACCACTTTTTTCTTTTTCTTTTTTTTTTGGAGTAGTACCCTAAAATTATATATCAATGGAAACATAATTTAATCAAGGATGTAATGTAATACCTTTGATAAAGGATTTGCTATTAGAAGAGCAGTTACAGTATAAAGAAGAAAAGTGAAACACGTAGAAAAAACGAGATCTATAAAAATGATCACCATAGATAAAATGAGATCTGCAAAAATGATCCCCATGTCAGTGAATTCTTAGTTGAGTTACCTTTAGCATGAATGACGGCCTTACAACGTCTTCCCATGGAAGGAACCGAGTCTTTGAATTCTGCAGCTGTTCTCATGGGAAACCAAGAAGGAATGATGGCTTCGATTAACTGGGTTTGATTGCTGGGTCGCTTCCGACTAACCAGTTTCTTGAGTCAGCTCCCTAGATTTTCCATGGGGTGAAGATCTGGGCTATTCCCAGGCCATTCCAGCAGTGGATTAGGATTATCTTGAAACTCCAAAAAAAAAAAAGTGGCATTATTAGCCACCAAACCTCAAAAATACACTTTTCCCGAAAGGTTTCCACAATTTTGGCCACTACTGTTACAATAGGGCTGACCCTGACTTACTATACGGCGTGCAAAATATTGATGCAATTTTGAGGACGATGTTGGAGAAAATAGGGGTGGGGGGGTCACAGGACTTCCTCTTATTCGTTTTTAGACAATTTTTATTTGCAATAACTAACTGGGACCTTCTCTGCCCTCCACCCCCCCACCTCCCCCACCAGGCTTTGGTTACCATGACTCCGAATCAGAGACAAGAAGTTGTAAGGACATCCCAGTTGATGATGAGTGACAGCGAAGAAAGGATCAAGCCATACACCCTGGAAGAATTCTCTTACAATTATTTTAGGTAAAAACCGTCAAAATTGAGCTTAATATCAGCGGTCAAGAACTTGGTGCGTTCAAAGCACTGAAGAGCTGATTATTGCTATCTCTGCAGGCCGTCCTCGACTTACAACCACCCAGAATTTCTGTCACTAAGCGGGACGTCGGTTAAACCGAGCTTTGCCCCGTTTTACGAGCTTTTTTGCAACCGTTGCTGAGCGAATCACTTGCAGTGGTTAAGTTAGTCACACGGTTGTTAAGTGAATCTGGCTGCCTCATTGGCTTTCCCCTCATCAGAAGGTCGCAAAAGTGGATCACGTGGCCTCCTGGGATGTAAATATGGGTCATAAATATGAACCGGTTGCCACATATCTGAAATTTGATCATGTGATCGTGGAGATGCTAGAAAAGTGTGGGAAAGGGTCATAAGTCACTTTTGTCGGTGGTGGTGTAACTTTGAAAAATAACTGAATGGACTGTTGTACGTCGAGGACTCTCTGTACACACAAATTTGGCCAGCTAACAGTCAAAGCTAAATTGGTGCTAGATAAAGGTCAGCAGAATTACGTGTGTGTGTGTGTGTGTGTGTGTTGGACTTGGTCTCTTGTGGCAATGCAACGATTCCAAACAAATAACACGTACGACGCTTCCATCACTGGATGTTTTAAAGAAGAATCTAGAACAGTGAGGACTAACCTTTTTGCCATCGTGTGCCAAAAAGCGTGGGGAATGTGTGTGTGTGGGGGGGGGGGTCACACGCACGTGTGCCCACATCCATAATTCTATGCGTCCTGCCTCCCCGCCCCCCATGTCCCCCCTGTTTTTGGCACGTGATGGCCCGGTGGGCCCGGTAGGCCCATTTTTCGCTCTCCTCAGGCTCCAGAGCCTTTCTAGGAGCCTGGGGAGGGCAAATATGGCCTTCTCCATCCCCCCCAGAGCCCCTCCTGAGCATGTTTCCTGACTTCTAGTTTGCCCAGAAGGCCTGAAAATCAACTGGCCAGCGCACGCATGCGTGCCAGAGTTGAACTCGAGTGCCCACCAATATGGCTCCACGTGCCACCTGTGGCACCCGTGCCATAGGTTCGCCCTCATGGCTCTAGACAGTCACTCATCTGAAATATTATAGGTTCTCCTCTTGGACGGGGGGCTGGACTAGAAGACCTCCCAGGTCCCTTCCAGCTCATTCATTCTATTGTTCTAATATCTGAGGGGCTGCCCCAAAGAAGAGGGAGTCAAGCTATTCTCCAAAGCACCTGAAGGCAGGACAAGACGGAAACTAATCAAGGAAAGAAGCAACCAAGAATTTCCCGAACATTGAGAACATCTTATGACTTTAAGAGCATCAAACGGGCCTGGTGGCTCAGCAGACTAAAAGCATTGTGATTAACACCAGCTGTCTGCAATGACTGTAAGTTCGAATCTCACCAGGCTCAAGGTTGACTCAGCCTTCCATCTTTTCTAAGGTGGGTAAATTGAGGACCCGGATTGTGGGGGCAATAAGCTGACTTTGTATAAATATACAAAAGTAGGAAGGCTGTTGCTTAACACATTGTAAGCTGCCCTGAGTCTCCGGAGAAGGGCGGCATATAAATCAAATTTAAAAACAAAAAAGACATTCACACCTGGCTATCCGAGGTCCAAGAGGTGAACAAATTTACCAAATTCAGCCTGAATACCTGGCTGACTGTGCAACAAACCATAATTAGAAGGAAATGTTCATTTCATTTTTAGAATAGAATAGAATCACAGAGTTGGAGAGGGACCTTGTAAATCTTCTCGTCCAACCCCCTGCTTAGGCCGGAAACCCTAAACCACTTCAGACAAATGGTTATCTAACATCTTCTTAAAAACCTCCAGTGATACAACTTCCGGTGGCAAGTCGTTCCACCTGATTCATTATTCTCAGTGTCAGGAAATTTCTCCTTAGTTCTAAGTTGCTTCTCTCCTTTGTTAGTTTCCACCCATTGCTTCTTCTTCTACGCTCAGGTGCTTTGGAGAATAGCTTGACTCCCTCTTGTTTGGGGCAGCCCCTGAGATATTGGAAGACTGCTATCATGTCTCCCCTGGTCCTTCTCTTCATCAAACTAGGCATACCCAGTTTCTGCAACTGTTCTTTCTGTGTGTGTTTTTTTAAAATTTGATTTATATGCCGCCCTTCTCCGGAGACTCAGGGCGGCTTACAATGCATTAAGCAATAGCCTTCATACTTTTTGTATATACCTGCTTAGTAGGGCTTTCGGGCCCTCCCCTAAGCGGTGTTCTTTTTTATACAAAGTCAGTTTATTGCCCCCACAATCCTCAATTTGCCTACCTCGGAAGGATGGAAGGCTGAGTCAATCTTGAGCCTGGTGAGATTCGAACTTGCAGTAATTGCAGGCAGCTGGTGTTACTTTAACACCACTTTAAGCTGCTGCGTCACCAAGGCTCAAGGTTTTTCCTTTCCTTAGGCACAATCCTAGGACCAAAACACATAACAAATATTGGTGCATTGTGCCATTTTCCAAAGCCAGTACTGGCTGGTGAGCCATGCGAAGACTGACAGTCTGTTTTTCTCGCCAGGCCTCCTCCCAAACACACCCTGAGCAGGGTGATGATTACCAAAAACCGAGGAAAAGACAAATTGTGGTCCTACACCAGGGAGCCGATCAAACAGCCCTTGCTGAAGAAGGTCCTGAGTAGTGAGGAGCTATCTCAAGAAGCTTGCATGGCGTTTATTGATATCCTTCTGAGTTCGGCGTCAAGAGGTGATTTATTTTTCCCCCCACATGTGAAACATCTTACGGGGTCTGATGCTGCTTTCCTTGGAACATCAGTGGTGGCCTGCTGAATGAGACCCCATGTCCATCTACAGTAGTGGCCAAGATTGTGGAAACCTTTTGGGAAAAGTGTATTTTCTAAAACTAGCTAATAACACCACATATTTTGGGCGGCGAGTAGTACCATAAAATTATATATCAATGGCAAGGTAATTTAATCAAGAATGTCATGCAATCACTTTGGTGAAGGATTTGCTGGGTTCTCCAGGACTTCCATGAATTGGTCTTAGCCGTGTGGGAAGCCAGCCAGATGGGTAGCTGGCATCAGTTCTTGAGGGAAGAGCTCGCCTGGACTTCAGCTGGAAAGGAAGAAAAAGAAGGAGAAGGAAGGAAAGAGGGAGGGAGGGAGGGAGGGAGGGAGGAAGGAAGGAAGGAAACAGATCGAAATTCAGTAAAGTGTTCACCATAAAACCAATCAGCCTTAAAAATAAAGTTCATTTTGGGAAGGAAGGAAGGAAGGAAGGAAATAACAATGACAGGGAGGGAGGGAAGGAAGGAAGGAAATGATAGAAAGGGAGGGAGGGAGGGAAGGAAGGAAATGATAGAAAGGGAGGGAAGGAAGGAAGGAAATAATAGAATGACAGGGTGGGTGGGAGAAAGGAAAGAAGGAAGAAGGAAGGAACAAAGGAAGGAAGGAAGGAAGGAAATAATAGAATGACAGGGTGGGTGGGAGAAAGGAAGGAAGGAACGAAGGAAGGAAGGAAGGAAATGACAGAATGACAGGGAGGGAGGGAAGGAAGGAAGGAAATGACAGGGAGGGAAGGAAGGAAGAGAGGAAGGAAAGGAAAGGAAGGAAGGAAGGAAGGAAATGACAGAATGGCAGGGAGAGAGGGAGGGAAGGAAGGAAGGAAATGAGAGGGAGGGAGGGAAGGAAGAGAGGAAGGAAGGAAGGAAGGAAGGAAGGAAGGAAGGAAGGAAGGAAGGAAGGAAAACAAGGAGAAGGAAGGAAAGAGGGATGGGGAGGGAGGAAAGAAGGAAGGAAGGCGGGAAGGAAATGACCAAAAGGGAGAGAGGAAGGAATCCTTATCCTTAATTTTATCCTTAACCTGGACACCCATCCTGAAGTACATGGGCGATTACCCCTCCAAAAGGACCCGCTCAGTGAATGAGCTAACAGACCAAATCTTTGAAGGGGCCTTGAAGGCCGAAGCTCTCCGAGACGAGATTTACTCGCAGATCCTCAAGCAGCTGACCGACAACCACGTGAAGTAAGTGGTGTTGCCTTCTCTCTCTCTGCTGGCCCGCCTTGTTCTGATCGTGCCAACTCTTTCTCTACGAGACGCGGGACCTGCCGTACGCAGACCGCGGGGGATGCTACGACGGCCGTAAGCGCAAAAAACGGTCGTACGTCGCTTTTTTTCCAGTGCCGTTATAACTTCGAATGTTCACGACACGAATTGTTGAAAATTGACTAACTGTCCATCGTGAGATCACTAGCTGTCTCGCTTGCTTTGAAGGAGTTTCTTATCTTTAGTGTGCTTTGTATTCTACTACATCTACATCTAAAAATTTGTTACTACTGGTTCAGTGGGCGTGGCTTGGTGGGCGGGGTTAATGCGACTGGGTGGGCGTGGCCAATTTTTATATTTTTTTTTTACTTTTAAAACCATTTTTTCCTCTTCGGAGAAGAGTTTGTGAAAAAATACTTTCCAGAGGCTCTGATGATCCCAGCTGAGTTGCCTGGTCGTCAGAGGCATTTAAAAGAAAAAATGGGGTTTTTTTCTTTTAAAAGCCTTTGATGATCCCAGCTGAGCTGCGCGATCATCAGAGGCTTTTTTTTTTTACTTTTAAAAGCATTTTTTCGGCCGAAGAGGTTGTAGAAAAAATGCTTTTAAAAATAATAAAAAAAAAAACTCCTCTGATGATTGTGCGGCTCAGCTGGACATGGGGGTGGGTGGGATTTTTGCTACCGGTTCTCCGAACCGCCTGCCTCCATCGCTACCGGATTGGGCGATCCGGTCCGAACTGGGAGCATTTCACCCTTGATCTACATGGAGGGAGTAAGCAATGGGGTACCACAAGGTCCCGTCTTAGGCCCAGGACTCTGGGAAGATAAGTAGAACAGCTGGGGGGGGGACAGCTGTGTCGCGCGATTTAGATTGAATTTTAAATTTAGAATTTTAAATCGCGCGGCACAGCTGATCCTCGGAAATACCAGTTCGAAGGAACCGGTACTACCGATTTGGGCAAACCGGTAGTTTTTATCAGTACCGGTTTTCCCAAACCGGTGCAAACCGGTAGCATTTCACCACTGGCCAACAAGACAAGAACCCTGGGCCCGATCTAACAAAATGAAATTCAGCGTAGAGGAAAGTCAAGTCTTACACTTAGGCAAGAAAAACCAAAAGAAAAATAAATATAGACTGGGGGAAACCAGTCTTAATAGCAGTGACTGTGAGAGGGGTCTCGGAGTCTTACTGGATAACCAGTTTAATAGGAGCCAGCCGTGTTCGGCGACAGCCAAAAAAGCCAATGCAATACTAAATTGCATTAACAGAGGGATACAATCAAGATCAAGGGAAGTACTAATACCATTCTATAAAGCCTTAGTAAGACCATACCTAGAATTCTGCATCCAGTTTTAGTCACCACACTATAAAAAAGATGTGGAGACTCTAGAAAGAGAGCAGAGAAGAACAACCAGGATGATGAGAGGACCAGAGGCTAAAACAGAGGATGAACAGTTGCAGGAACTTGATCTGTCCCCCTCTACATACACCCACAAAAACACAGCCAGTCGAGGGTTAAAGAAGCACTTGGCACGCACCACAGTCCTTATCTCCAACTTGGCAGCGATATGCACACCGTCTGCCAAGTGCTTTAATTGTTCACAGAAAGAAAATCACATACGTAGCTTTGCCAAAATCCGTTCTTTTAGCAGCGTCAGGCTGCTTCAGGCTTCAGACTACCAGATTGAGTTATTGTTCGTCACAGGGATCATTGACCACCACCCTCTCTTATATAGTCTCTGGGGTGTGGTCCAGTGACTCATTGGTCCTGTGACTCAAGTCCAGTGACTCGGGTCTATTCCCTCGCACGCCTCCTCAGCTGCTGCAAGCGCTTATCTCGCCTTCGTTGACGTGCGTCCAGGAATGACGTCTCTCCCTCACTCTCATCTGAGACACCTGTTTCCCCACTACTTTGCTCTTTTTCAGCTGGCACCTGAGACGGTGCCAGAGGGGGGGGGGGCTGGGAGATCTGGCTGGCTCCTCTTCCTCATGCTCAGAGCTTCCTTCCTCCAATGGGATAGGCTCAGAGGACGGGGCCACAACAGAACTGGGCCTGGCTAGGCCAGTGAAGAGAAGGACCAGGGGAGACAGGAGAGCATCTTCCAATATTTGAGGGGCTGCCCCAGAGAGGAGGAAGGGGGTCAAGCTATTTTCCAAAGCACCCGAAGGCCAGACAAGGAACAATGGATGGAAACTGACCAAGGAGAGATTCAATGTAGAAATAAGGAGGAATTTTATGACTGTGGGAACTAATAACCAGTGGAATGACTTGCCACCAGAAGTTGTGGGAGCTTCCATCCCTGGAGGCTTTCAAGAAGAGACTGGATTGTCCTCTGTCGGAAATGTTGTAGCGTCTCCCGCCTGGGCAGGGGTTGGACTCAATGGCCTACAACTAGATGACCCTTACAACTCTGTTAATCTATCTGTATCTGTATTTCTTGCGGAAAAGGTACAGCGAAGAAAAAGGCTGGGAACTCCTCTGGCTGTGCACGGGTCTCTTTGCGCCTAGTAACGTCCTCCTACTCCATGCCCAGAGGTTCATCCAGTCACGGAAGCATCACCCGCTCGCCAGCGACTGCCTACAGAGGCTACAGAAAGCTCTGAGGTTCGTGCCCCATGGCTGAAAATCCCACATTTAGGGAATTACAAATGGGGGGAAGCTGCTATCCGGCTGAGAGTAAGAGAATCAATCCACTGAGTCGAGAAATAGTGAGGCAGTCGGGCCTTCAGGTCAAAGAGGCTGGTCGAGGCACCGGGTGTTGGTGAGTTCTAGTCCCACCTTAGCCATGAAAGCTGGCTGGGTGACTTTGGGCCAGTCACCGGGAGACGGTGTGTTTTAGTCCTGCCTTAGGCACAAATGCCAGCTGAATGACTTCGGGACGATCACTAGGAGTGGTGAATTCTAGTTCCACTGTAGGTACGAAAGCTGTTTGGGTGTCTTTGGATCAATCACCAGGATCTGGTGAATTCTAGTCTCAGTTTAGGCTTGAAAGCTAGCTGGGTAAGTTTGGGCTAGTCACCCGGCGACTGTGAATTCTAGCCCTGCCTTAGGCACAAAAGCCAGCTAATTAACTTTGGACCAATCCCTAGGAGACAGTAAATTCTAGTTCCATTGGAGGTACAATGAAAAACTTTTTTATTCCAGCAAGCTGGCCTAGCTTAAATAGGTTTTTATGGGTTAATTTTAAATTGTATAGATATGGGGTTTTTTAATTGGGAGGCCGATTGATTTAATTTATTTTAGCTATCTTAACTTTTATATTGTATGTATTTTAATTTCGGCTGTCCACCGCCCTGAGTCCCTTGGGGAGAAGGGCGGTATACAAATTCAATTAATAAATAAATAAGTAATAAATAAGTAATAAGTTGATTGGCTTTCTTTGGCCCAATCACCAGGAGACTGTGAGTTCTAGTCCCACCTTAGCTGACTCTTTTTAGCCCAGCACAAGATAACAACATTACAACCTCAACTTTTTACTTTCATTAGTATATAACTAGCCGTTTCTACAATAAGGAATCCATCTAATTGGCAAAACAAAGTCAACGTTTCCTATTTTTTTTTCATCTCTAGCACCAAATCCCGAAGCGATATCCAAATTAAAAAAAAAACGTAAATATATTCTCCTCTTTGAATACGACAATCCATTTAACTTTCAACATTGTCTCTTGTAGGAACGGGTCCCGAAAATATCCTCCCCATCTGGTGGAAGTAGAGGCCATTCAGCATAAAACCACGCAGATTTTCCATAAAGTCTATTTCCCGGATGACACCGATGAGGTAAAGGCAAAAACTCTCGGCTGGATCAATAAGAAAAATGCATCCCTGGTCCCTTTGGTTAAGGAAATACAGGTAGTCCTCGCTTTACGACCACAACGGAGCAAAAAAAATATCTGTCATTAAGTGAAACATTGGTTAAGTGAGTTTTGCCTCGTTTTACGATTTCTTGCCACGGTTGTTACGTGAATCTGGCTTCCTCGTGGACTTTGCTTGTGAGAAGGTCGTAAAAGGGAATCAGGACACCTCAACCGTCATAAATATGAGTCAGTTACCAAGTGTCTGAATTTTGATCATGTGACCATGGGGATGCTGCATCGGTCGTAAGTGTGAAAAAGGGTCATAAGTCACTTTTTCAGCGCTGTTGTAACTTTGAACGGTCACGAAATAAACTGTTGTAAGTCGAGGGCTACTCGTTCATCCATTCGTACCACCTTTCCCACACAGTATAGTAGTCTGAGTTTTCATCATTATTTAATTCATAGGTTAATTTGCTCATCTCTGCACACTCTAATACCTTCCTAAGTATGACAGGGTTTTTTCATTCCAATATTGGGCATAAGCCAAACTAGCGGCTGTAATTATGTGTATCATTAAGTGGGTCTTTGTTTTTCCAAATCTCTTCTTCACCATTCCCAGGAGAAATAGTTCCGGTATCCGCTCTACTTCTTCTCTAATTATATCTTGTAGCCATCTCCCAATTATGGTCCAATATTTTTTCGCTTCGGGGCATGTCCACCACATGTGAAAGAAGGTGCCCTGACCGTGACCACATTTCCAACAATTCGGGGACATGTTAGGGAACATCTTCGATAGTCTAGCAGGCGCTAAATACCACCTATGGAGCATTTTATAGTGATTCTCCTTATATGATGCAGCTCTAGCCAGCTTATAATTTTTGTTCCATGCCTCTTCCCATTCATTAAAATTTAAATTATATCCAATATTTTTTTCCCAAGCGCTTAATTGATTTTTGGCTATGACCTTGGCTGTCCAAATGTCTTCTAACCATCCAGTTGGGCTCACCCAGCCGGCTGATTTGTATTTAATGGAGTAAACCATGTTTAAACCCTGGTTTGGCCCATGAGGTGAACTCAGCTTGTATGAAACCAGGTTTCATTTCTTCTCCTCTCTTGCCTCACCAGGCATTTGAAGTGGAATCTGGCACCAAAGCCAAGGATTTCTGTCAAAGCATCTCCAAACGCCTGCTCTTAAAATCATCGGAGGGATTCAGCCTTTTTATCAAGATTTCAGACAAGGTGAGTTTACAACTCGTTGCTGGCTGGACTTTATTCGGAGTTATATCCTGTATTAACGGAAACTTCCCCAGCCCAGTCCATTAATACTGGAACCCTAAAATGTACAAAAAACGGTTGCAGGAACTGGGTATGTCTAGTTTAGTGAAAAGAAGGACCGGGAGAGACATGATAGCAGTCTTCCAATATCTCAGGGGCTGCCCCAAAGAAGAGGGAGTCAAGCTATTCTCCAAAGCAGGACAAGAAGCAATGGGTGGAAACTCATCAAGGAGAAAAGCAACTTAGAACTGAGGAGAAATTTCCTGCCAGTGAGAACAATTAATCAGTGGAACTACTGGCCACCGGAAGTTGTGAATGCTCCAACACCGGACGCTTTTAAGAAGAGATTGGACATGGTATGGGGTCTCTAGCTTGAGCAGGGGGTTAGATTAAGAGACCTCCGAAGTCCCTTCCGACTCTGTTATTCTGTGATTTTGTTAATATTCGGATGGGAGACCACTGGGAGATCCCCGCGCTCTTGAATAACCAAAAATGAACCTAGAGGTAGATGATAGCATATCTGGTGAAAATATATTAGGTGGCTACATCAAGTGTCCTCAAACTTAAGCAAAACATTTTTGAGGAAAAATGTCTGTGGAGATTCTCAGTCATCCAGGTTATGGTTGTCCCACGGTTGTCCAAGAGGCAACTGGTTTGTTTTTCCTTGAAGACGTTTCACTCCCCATCCAAGAAGCTTCTCCAGTTCTGACTGAATGGTGCAGAATGGAAGGATTTATATTCCTTGCAGTCATCTGGTCCTTTAAGAGTTGTGGACTCGACATGGATGGATGGATGGACTCTCAGAGAGAGTACTAATGACCAGATGACTGCAAGGAATAGAAAGCCTTCCATTCTCCAACATTCGGTCAGAACTGGAGAAGCTTCTCGGACGAGAAGCGAAACGCCTTCAAGGAAAATCCAAAAAAGTCCAGTTGCCTCTTGAAAAAGCAGCTGTGGGTCGGGTTAAGATTGTTTTACACCTTTAGTAGACATACCCCAGCCAGACAGAGCGCCTACCACTGGTGTTGCCATGTCTTCCTCGGCTTCGAACAGGGTCCTAGATATGAAAAATAAAGCCATGAGGAGAGTCACCAGGGGTGAAATCCAGCAGATTCTGAGAAGTTTTGGAGAACCGGTAGCGGAAATTTTGAGTAGTTCAGAGAACCGGAAGCAGAAATTTTGAGTAGTTTGGAGAACCAGTAGTGGAAATTTTGAGTAGTTCGGAGAACCGGAAGCAGAAATTTTGAGTAGTTCAGAGAACCGGAAGCAGAAATTTTGAATAGTTCGGAGAACCGGTAGTGGAAATTTTGAGTAGTTTGGAGAACTGGAAGCAGAAATTTTGAGGAGTTTGGAGAACCAGTAGTGGAAATTTTGAGTAGTTCAGAGAACCGGAAGCAGAAATTTTGAATAGTTCGGAGAACCGGTAGCGGAAATTTTGAGTAGTTTGGAGAACCGGAAGCAGAAATTTTGAGGAGTTTGGAGAACCGGTAGTGGAAATTTTGAGTAGTTCGGAGAACCGGTAGCGGAAATTTTGAGCAGTTCGGAGAACCGGAAGCGGAAATTTTGAGTAGTTCGGAAAACCGGTAGCGAAAATTTTGAGTAGTTCGGAGAACTGGTAGCGGAAATTTTGAGCAGTTCGGAGAACCGATAGCGGAAATTTTGAGTAGTTCGGAGAACCGGAAGTGGAAATTTTGAGTAGTTTGGAGAACCGGTAGCGGAAATTTTGAGTAGTTTGGAGAACCGGTAGCGGAAATTTTGAGTAATTCGGAGAACCGGCAGCAGAAATTTTGAATAGTTCGGAGAACCGGTAGCGGAAATTTTGAGTAGTTCGGAGAACCGGAAGCAGAAATTTTGAGTAGTTAGGAGAACCGGTAGCGGAAATTTTGAGTAGTTCGGAGAACTGGTAGCGGAAATTTTGAGTAGTTCAGAGAACTGGCAAATACCACCTCTGGATGGTCCCAGAGTAGGGAGGGAATGGGGATTTTGCAGTATCCTTCCCCTGCCACGCCCACCAAGTCACATCCACCAAGCCACGCCCACAGAACTGGTAGTAAAAAAATTTGGATTTCCCCACTGAGAATCACTTTTCACTAAGTTTGATGGACATCTCTCTGGTTAGTCACAATCTGTTCAGACAGGACAGGGTTGGCTCCTTCTTCTGGCGGACGTAACTTTGGCACGGAGCCGCAGCTGAGCATCGTCTTGAAATGGGCATGCAAAGTGCCCGTTGGTGTGGGTATCCTTGGCAAACGAGAGTGCATCTTTGTAGTTAATTTCCTTTGCTTTAATGTAGCATTTCTCAATCTTGGCCGCTTTAAGATGGGTGGACTTCAACTCCCAGAATTCCCCAGCCAGCATGCACATGTTAAAAGGGTCCAAAGTTGAGAGACACTGCTTGCCTTCTTCCAGGTCATCAGTGTCCCGGAAGGAGATTTCTTCTTCGACTTCGTCAGGCATCTGACCGACTGGATCAAGAAAGCGAGACCAGCAAAAGATGGTAATTCTTTGAGGGTGTTTGTGACCATCCTTGTTCTTCTTGATTTCGATACATAAATCTTTACTTCCTTCTAGTTCCCTCTAGTGGCCAGCTTTCAAAATTGCATCTTGTCATGTTTTTTTTAAGTGAATTCAGAACAAAAGCATTTTCCCACCAGAAGGATTCTTATAAATAATTCCAGAATCTTATCTCAAAACCATCTGAACCCATTGTCCATTTGTAAATTTCCAAAATCACCCTTTTTTTGTTTATTCAAAACAAAAGAAAATCCTGCTTAAGTCCTTAAATTTGGAAAAGGTTGAAAGAAACTCACTGGATATTTTCAGACTTGTTGATCTCAAAGTTCCTAATGCAAGTAGTCCTCGACTTACAACAGTTCATTTAGTGGCCGTTTGAAGTTACAATGGCCCTGAGAAAAAGGGAGTTTTGACAGCTTTTCACGCTTACGACCTTTGCAGCATCCCCGTGGTCACTTAACAACTTTCTCACTAATTTAACAACTGCATTGATTCACTTAACAAATGTGGCAAGGAAATGGAGCAAAACTCACTTAACAAATTGCTCACTTAGCAACCTGAATTCTGGGCTCAATTGTGGTCGTACGTCGCGGGACTGCCTGTATCTGAAAAGCAGTTAACGAGCAATTTCCAAAAAATGATTAGAAAAGGAAGGACAAATAGTTCTCCACTTACGACTGATTGCTTAGTGGCCATTTGAAATTACAACAGATCTCCTTACGATCCGGATTTGAAGATCTGACGGCCATTCCCCCCACTTCAGGTGCTTGGCAACTTGCCTAGATATACAGCCCTTTGCAGGATCCTGTAGTCATGTGATCACATTTTATGATGATTTTGGCAAAAATTAGCACTTACTTCCAGTTTTCCACAAAATTGGCCCATCTTGAATAATTTGCTTGCTTAACAACTGCAGCACTCACTTAACGACCACGTAGGTTACTTTGTGCTGGAAGCTGCCGTTGAAGGACACCACAAAAAAGGGTCATAAAATCAGATCATGGGTGATCCAATTTACGAACATCAGGATTTATGAATCTGATGGCCAGGTTCCTTTACGGTCATAACTCGAGGACTACTTGTTTAAACTCGTTTAAAATGTGTGGACTTCAATTCCCAGAATTCCCCAGCCAGTGTATGCACATTAGCAGATGGCTTTCTGCAGCGGCCCCTGCAGTCAGGAGACTGAATTGCATCCACAACGTCTAACTAGATCAATGTTTCTAAACCTGGCCATCAGGTGTGTTAAGATGCATGGACTTCAACTCCCAGAATGCTGGCTGGGGAATTCTGGGAGTTGAAGTCCATGCATCTTAAACGTGCCAAGGTTGATAAACTCTGCCTTAAATTAACCATGGGTCATCACACAATGTACAAACCACTTTGGATGTTGTTCCTGATTTTGCTTCGCAGGGCTCGTGCCTTCTCTCACCTACCAAGTGTTTTTCATGAAAAAGCTTTGGACCAATACCACGCCTGGGAAGGATTCCATGGCAGACTCCATTTTCCATTATTATCAGGTACGTCCCGAATCTAAAAGGGTTCACCATTCATTCTTTCTGATCCTGGAGCAGGAGATGGTGGAGAAGAACAATTCCCAAACGGAGGCCACCCCTGGCTTGTCCTTTTTTGAGCATCTTGGACGATAGGAGTTAAGGATGGCGAGGAGAACGTTGCCTTCTTCTCAAAGATTAAGGGGAAAAAATATCGTTTTGCATTTTGGCCTTGAAGGTTTAAAGGAACGTTAATTATTTTACTCTCCAAGCTGTTTTTTTTTTTTGTTGTTGTTGTTGTTTTAAATTAGATTTATATGCCGCCCTTCTCCGGAGACTCAGGGCGGCTTACAATGCGCCAACTCGTTTTCTTGAAGACATGTCATCATCCAACTGGTTAAGGAGGAGGAGGAGGAAGAAGGGAGAAAGAGGGGAAGAGGAGAGGGAGGAAGAGGAAGAGAAAAGGGGGAGGGAGGGAGAGGGAGGAGGAGGAGGACCGTGGGGTCGTTGGTGGTCTCTGAGCTTAACGATTTCCTTGCTGACATTTCATTACCCAACTAGGAAATATAATCAGTACTAGATGGGAAGGAGGAGGAGGAGGAGGAGGAGGAGGAGGAGGAGGAGGAGGAGGAAACAAGAAAACAACCAAGCTCAGAGAGCACCAAGGAGCCAAAAATAATCCTCCTCCTCCTCCTCCTCCTCCTCCTCCTCCTCCTCCTCCTCCTCCTCCTCCTCCTCCTCCTCCTCCTCCTCCTCCTCTCCTTTCTAATACTGATGATGTTACCTAGTTTGGTCATAAAATGCCTACAAGAAAACAGCTAAATTCAGAGAGCTCCAAGAACAACAGCTCAGGCAAGGAACCTCCCAAATTTATTTATTTATTTATTAGACTTATATACCGCCCTTCTCCTTACGGACTCAGGGCGGACTCACTCCCACTAACACTGACGCTAGTGTATAAACCAAGAGTAACCCTCCCCCCTTTTCCTCTAGCATTGATAACATTCCCTAGCTGGCTCATGAAACGTCTCCAAGAAAAGACTCAAGTTCAGAGACCACCCAGGGCCCCCATGTTTCCTTCATCCCGCTTTTGAGATGCTTCCGAATGATTTTCTCACCACTATCTGACTTCCTTCGTGACACAGGAGTTACCAAAATATCTTCGGGGCTACCATAAATGCAGCCGAGAAGAAGTCCTACAGCTTGGAGCCCTGATCTATAGGGTGAAATTCGAAGATGATAAATCCTGTTTTCCTAATATCCCGAAACTTCTCAAGGACTTGGTCCCCGAACCTCTTATTCGACAGCTGTCACCGGATGACTGGAAGAGAGTAAGTTTGCTCCAGGAATCTCTCTGTCTATCTCTCTACTGTGTTTCCCCGAAAATAAGACCGGATCTTATATTAATTTTTGCTCCAAAACCCGTGTGAAAGGTTGTGCCATACCCCCGTCGGAGCCTGAAGTGTGGAGGAAGATGAGCTGGAACTGGAACTGACAGAGATCGAGTGGCTTTGTTGGCTTCGGAGCAGGCCGAGTCAGCCCAGTGCCCCGTTAGGATTGGGACGGCTTGTTAGCAGGGAGGAACAGGACAGGATGACGGAAAGAGGGGGGAAGAGCGGGCAAGCAGTGATCATGAGGAGCGACGGAGCTCAGGCGATGAGCAAGGACCGCCCCCTCCTGATCCCCGAGCATGGAGAGTAGAGAGAAGGCGGGAACAGCGCAGGCTGACCCAACAACTCAGGAGGAGAGCGCCCCGCCCCTCTTCAAAAGGCACATCTGGGGACTGAGATTTAAGGAGACGCTGTGGGGACGGAGATTTGTCGGCTGAACAAACGCTAAATTGGTAGAGTTGGGTGTGCCAGTACAAACATTTGGAATTTTCAGGATTGCTTGCTTTTTCTTTACTTGGTGGACTCAGTGTTGTGTTCCTGACTTTGTGGAGTTAGCACCGTGTTCCTTACTTGGTGGACTCCTGGTTTGTTCCTTGTTTCGTGGACTCATTTCCCCGTTCCTTTCTTTTGCAGGACTGGGCACAGCCAGAGGTTGCCGTATGTGTATGTGTATGCACCTGGTTTGAATGTGGGAGCGTTTGGGGGCAAATTTGACGCATTAAAAGGGAGTTTGAGACTCTCAGCTGGTTGTGTGAACTGCGTGCCTTGTCCCGGGTCATCCTACAATGCTCAACTCTGCTCTCTCTTGCAGTCCATCGTGGCCTATTTCAACAAACACGCAGGCAAAACGAGGGAAGAGGCGAAGCTGGCTTTCCTCAAGATTATATTCCGGTGGCCTACGTTTGGATCGGCTTTCTTCGAAGTGAAGGTGAGGAGGCGACCAACTTGGGTTGCGTTTAAGAAGTGAGGAAGGAGCCCTGTCATTCGGTGGGCTACCTTGAAGAGCAGATGCTGGGGTCAGGAGCAAAAAATAACTCCCTTTTTTCCCCCCGAAGCCCTCTCTGAGAGGAGAGCGGTGGGTGATACCTCTTGTTGAGGCCCGCCAGTGGCCAGCATAACTGGCAGCGGATTCAGACAGTGAGGAGATTGGGGAGGAACATGGGCCAGTCTTGGAGTCTGGGGAAGGCTCTGATAGGGCTCTACGTCAGAGGCAGAGAGGGGGCCAGGGCCGTATGCCAGTTATCAGCTGCCTTCAGAGTCGGACATCAGCGAGGCATACAAACAGCTGGAGCCTGTTCCCGGTGTGCGCATGCCCAGAGTTGCCAGGCGAAGGGAACAGCTAAAGAACAAGGGTCGACTTGGAAGTAAGGCCACAGGTGGACGATGAAGGGTGTCAAAGCGTGAATCAACTTTGTCCCCCCCCCCCCGGGGAAAACTGTGATTGGATCTTGTTTCCCATGGTGTATACTCTCCAAGAAAGAAAACCCGAAGTATAAAATCTAATAAACATTTTTATTGTTACAAAAGTAAAAAACCTAGCTAACTTTTCTTTTTTTAAATTTGATTTATATGCCACCCTTCTCCGGAGACTCAGGGCGGCTTACAATGCATTAAGCAATAACCTTCATACTTTTGTATATTTTATATAAAGTCAGCTTATTGCCCCCACAAACTGGGTCCTCAATTTACCCACCTTAGAAAGGATGGAAGGCTGAGTCAACCTTGAGCCTGGCGAGATTCGAACCGGTGTAATTGCAGACAGCTGGATGTTAATTACGGTGCTTAGTCTGCAGAGCTAAACCAGGCTCTTTTTAACTACATTCCTACCGGCAGTTTATCTCAGAGACGGAACAAAGAGAAAGTAAAGTCAGGAAGTTAGAAAGAAAGAATGTAGACGTGCGCAGTAGCTTCAGAAAATCACAGGGCGGGCTTATTTTAGAGATAACGTTCTCTGGCAAGGGTACCGTAATGCTCAGAATGGAAGCTCAGCTGGCAAATACAAAATAACGCAGTGACAAAGGGCCCCTCCCAGAGGGAATAAAAGAGGAGCGAAAGGGGAGTGGAGTTTGCAGGAGGCAAATAATTCATTCCTGCATTCTTGCTAAGTCTGAAAGATATCGGCCTGGCCACTCTCCAAACTTGATAAAGGTGGGTAATGGTGAACTATCTTGAAAGACTTTGGGAGCGGAAAGACTTTGCTGGAGAGGAATTCACTGTAAATTAAATAAAAGGGGTTTATCAAGACGATTACTCGGCTTCATGCTGCTGGGGAAGCCTAGATCAGAACACCTCTCATGGACCCCTAAACTAGTCTTTCTCGATCTTAGCGACTTTAAGAAATGGGGATTTCAAATCCCCGAATTTCCCAGATAATATTTATAGCTCAAGGTTGAACTTTGGGGTGTGTCCTTGGTGGTCTCTGAGGTTGGTGGTCTTCTTGGAGATGTTTCATTCCCGGTTTCACATGGGAAACTGAGCATCCTAGACCAAAATTGCTAGAGAATTCCTGGAAAGTTTGGCCCTCGGATAAATCGGCCATCAACAGGCACATAGAGATCAACGATGTTTACATGCCACTCAAAAGAGACACAGGAAACAAACGAGAGCACCTCCCCACCAGCAATTAAGAGCAATAGGAGCAAGATTAACACTAGACCAACAATCAAGTAAATGACCCAATCTGCCAATGCAGACAAACAAGCCAACAGTAAACCATAGCTTAATCAAGGAAACGCTTCTATAGACACCGACAGGGTAATCTAATAGTATATAAACAAAAAACAAATTCCACTTCCTTCCAGCACTGAAGATGTTCCCTAGTTGGGTAATGAAACATCTGTAAGAGAATAGCCAAACTCAGAGTTCACCAAGGACCTACATTCCCCAGCCAGCATGAAGTTCTCTCTCTTTCTATGAAAGAACTTGAGATGAGGGTCGTTGAGTGAGATCCTGATGATGGGCGAGGATTAGGGTCATAGCAGAAATGGAAATCTGACCGATGACGCAGGGGTTGATCTCCTATAGGAGTGCCCCCCCCCCCGCAACCTTTTGGGCACCATTACAACAAGAGGGCATTTTCTGCATGCCGGAGGGGCCGTGGTTTTGCATGCTGTCTGCATCCCATGGATGGGACGTCACTTGTTTGCATGGCCCAGTTTGTGGTATGCCACGGACCAGTTTTGGTCCACGGACCGGGGGTTTAGAGACCCCTGTCCTACAGCATTCACAGTCATGATTATCAACATCATCATCATCTCCTTTTAACGACCCTATAATCCCTTGTGGGGTGGAATCTGGGCAACTGAATGGAGCTGAGTGTTTTAATGGCTGGATGCCTTTCTTGTCGCCGATGAGGAGTTTTGTTCAGGAGATGTATTCTCATTGTGCCCAGAGAGAGAGAGAGAAATATCTGCCTTTACCTAGGATCGAACTCACAGCCTGCTGATTGTGAGGCAAGAGCTCCACCTCCAGGCCACCGCCACCACTATTAACAAAAGTATATTCCTGATCAGTATGGAATGGTTGTGGGATCTTCCGTAGAGCTGTGGTAGCAGAAGCAGGCTTGCTAGTTTGCACGTCGTCTTCTCAGCCGACGAACACACCTCCACCTTCCTTTCTCAACAGCAAACCACTGACCCAAATTATCCAGAACTGCTCCTGGTTGCCATCAACAAACACGGCATCAGCCTCATTGACCGCAAAAGCAAGGTGGGTCCTTGAAGTAGGACCTCTAGGTTCTAGTTTTTATGTTCTATGTTTTGTTCTGTTCCATTCCGATCCTTGAAGTAGGACTTCTGTGTTCTATTTTCTGTGTTCTATGTTTTATGTTTTGTTCTGTTCTGTTCCGGTCCTTGAAGTAAGACTTCTATGTTCTATGTTTTGTTCTGTTCTGTTCTATTCTGTTCCAGTCCTTGAAGTGGGACTTCTATATTCTATGTTCTATGTCCTATGTCTTGTTTTGTTTTGTTTTGTTCTGTTCTGGTCCTTGAAGTAGGACCTCTATGTTCTATGTTTTGTTCTGTTCTGTTCCGGTCCGATCCTTGAAGTAGAACCTCTATATTCTATGATCTATGTTTGTTCTGTTTTGTTTTGTTTTGTTCTGTTCTGTTCCGATCCTTGAAGTAGGACCTCTGTGTTCTATGTTCTGTTCTATTCTGTTCTGTTCCGGTCCGGTCCTTGAAGTAGAACCTCTATATTCTATGTTCTATGTTTTGTTCTGTTCTGTTCTGTTCCGGTCCTAGAAGTAGAACCTCTATATTCTATATTCTATATTCTATGATCTATGTTTTGTTCTGTTCTCTTCCGTTCCGGTCCTTGAAGCAGGACCTCTATATTCTATATTCTATATTCTATGTTCTATGTTCTATATTTTGTTCTGTTCTGTTCCAGTCCAGTCCTTGAAGTAGAACCTCTATATTCTATGTTCTATGTTTTGTTCTGTTCTGTTCTGTTCCGGTCCTTGAAGTAGGATCTCTATATTCTATGTTCTATGTTTTGTTCTGTTCTGTTCTGTTCCGGTCCTTGAAGTAGGACCTCTATATTCTATGTTCTATGTTTTGTTTTGTTCTGTTCTGTTCCGTTCCGGTCCTTGAAGTAGGATCTCTATATTCTATGTTCTATGTTTTGTGTTTTGTTCTGTTCTGTTCTGTTCTGTTCTGTTTCATTCTGGTCCTTGAAGTAGGACCTCTATATTCTATGTTCTATGTTCTATGTTCTATGTTTTGTGTTTTGTTCTGTTCTGTTCCGTTCCGGTCCTTGAAGTAGGACCTCTATATTCTATGTTCTATGTTTCGTGTTTTGTTCTGTTCTGTTCTGTTCCATTCTGGTTCTTGAAGTAGGACCTTTATATTCTATGTTCTACGTTCCATTCCGTTCCATTCCTAAAAGGCACCTAATCCCTTGCCCATGTCTCTAGGACATCCTCATCACCCATCCCTTCACCAAGATCTCCAACTGGAGCAGCGGCAACACCTATTTCCACATCACCATCGGCAATCTGGTGCGAGGGAGCAAGTTGCTTTGTGAGACGTCACTGGTAAGGAGAAAACGTGGCCAGCTCATGGAGGGGGGGTGCGGGGCAGACGACAAGCAGTGATCGAAATGGCTGGAGGTCTAGGGAGATGCTCCATCATCCGAGTCATGGTGGTCCCAAAGGTGCTTTTTCCAAAGACTTCCTTTGTTTTTGCTTGAAGGGGTTTTGCTTCTCATCCAAGAAGCTTCTTCAGTTCTGAAAAGCACCTTCGGGGCGTAGAAATGGCTGGCTCTCACACAAACACGTATAGCTAGCCCTCGACTTACAACTCTATGGTTAGGATTTATATTCCTTCCAGACAGCTGGTCATTTGCATCCTTTTTAGAGAGCCGTTGAGGCCATTTGGAGGCTTGTCTGTGTCCTCAGGGTCCCCTGAGGGGTGGAAACAGGTGTGGAGAACTGCTGAAAGAATTGTGTTGTGGAGCTGTCCTCTCAGCACTTCCAAGAAGACTCCACGCCCATTTGCACCCCTCAGGTGTCCCCGAGGACGCAGACCAGCCTCCAAGTGGCCTCAACGACTCCCTAAAAGGATGCAAATGACCAGCTGTCTGCAAGGAGTAGAAATTCTGCTTCTCTTTCAGCCGTTTATATTCCTGACAGTTTTCTGTCAGAAGCTGATGAAGCTTCTTGGGTTGAGAAGCGAAACGTCTTCAAAGAAAAGAAAAAAAAACCAAGTTGCCTCCTGAAAACAGGAACAACCGTAACCTGTCGATGACGGAGAATCTCTACAGACATTTTAGCTCTTCAGTTTGGGATGAAGACCCTTGGAATGGTAGTGGGAGTAGGAATGGGGGCATTTTTGCCCTCCCCAGGCTCCAGAGGCTTTCCTTGAGATTCCGGGAGGGCGAAAACAACCTCCCCAGGCTCCGGGGGCCCTCTGGAGGCCGGAATCAAGCCTGTTTCTGGCCTTCCCAAACTTTCCAGGTGTTTGCCCTCCCCGAGCCGCCACGCCCTATACTTACCTGCATCCAAAACTGGCTGTGTTGGGACTCCGGGAAGGGGAGGGGCGGGGTGGGTGGGGCCGGGCCAGCCAGGAGTGGGATTTGGGGGTTGTCGGAACTGCACCGAATCTTAGCTAGAGGTTCTCCCGAGCCCCCAGCAGCCCACCCCTGGATACAGGTAGACTCCAAGTGGCCTCAACGACCCTCTATAAAAGGAATGCAAATAACCAGCTCTCTGCAAGGAGTATAAATCCTTCCATTCCCCACCATCCAGTCAGAGCTGATGAAGCTTCTAGGATGAGAAGCGAAACGTCTTCACAGAAAAAACAAGAAATGTCCAGTGGCCTCTTGAAAAAGCACTTTTGGGACAAGTCAAAAGACTTGTACAAGGACTAGAACCTAATTCCCCCCCCCTTTCTTCTCCTCTTTTCCGCCAGGGCTACAAGATGGACGATCTGTTGACCTCTTACATCAGCCAGATGCTGACCGCCATGAGTAAGCAGAGGGGGGCAAAAGGGAGCAAGTGAATTGAGACTACCCACTGGCCGCCCCTCGGCCAGCTGCGGGCCGTGGGCTATCCTTGCAGCTGGGGCAAAACTTTTGCAACTCACGTGTGGAAAATGAGCCGGACGCCTACCGAAAACCTGTCGGATTCTGAGGACTCCGAGCAAACGTCCACTTCGAGCGAGGATGATTACTTGTGAGGAGAAAAAAACCAGAACAAAACCAACTACCACTTTTCTTTCTTTCCCACCAGCACTGATTATTATTATTATTATTATTATTATTATTATTCCTCTCAACTTCTGAGATATCCACCTCTGCTTCGGACGTAATACCAGATTGAAAAAAAGAAAAAAAAATCTGCTTTTTTTAGGGCGTACGGAGAGGTTAGGATTTTTTTTTTTATTTTATTTTTAGCAAACGGGCTTCGAGAAAGCTGTTGAAGGAACCGGAACTCTGCTAGAAATGGGATAATAATTCCATTTTTTTAAAAAAAAAAATCATCTGGGGTTGATTTATTTGTTTGTTTCCTGAGGGAAAAAATCAAGTAATCTTTTAAAGAGTGGATTTGGTGTGGATTTTTTTTTAAAGAAAGCATCGGAAAGACAGAAAAAGGATATTTTTCTGGGGCTTCAAGAAAGCTGTTGAAGAAACCAGAACTCTGCTAGAAATGGGATAATAATTCCATTAAAAAAACTCATCTGGGGTTGATTTATTTGTTTGTTTCCTGAGGGAAGAAATCAAATAATCTTTTAAAGAGTGGATTTGGTGTGTTTTTTTTTTTAAAGAAAGCATCGGAAAGACAGAAAAAAGGATGTTTTGCAACCCCCCCCCCAAAAAAAAGGAAGAAGGAAAACAGCGGTTGGACAAACGGAAAAATGAGGCTTTCAATGTGCAATAACTGAACTGAGCAAGGTCTCTTCCAACTCTTGTTTTTCTGTTTTTTTCTCTGTCTTATTTATCACGGCAACCGGACTTTTCAAAGTTGACCTAAACTGAGACCACTTTGAGTCAAATTTCTGATAGATCTGCCTCCTTTTCTTTTTTTTTAAGAAATTAAGTTTAAAAAAGAAATATACCCTGTTTCTAAGAGGTGGAGAGAGTGAAGGAATTTTTTTTGGACACTGCCTCAGGAAAGTGAGGAATTGAATTGAGGAATGACGCTGAAAACACATTGATATATATATATATATATATATTGTCCTGGAAGCACGAAGCCGAGAACACCAGCCTGAAGATGACGAATGAGACTTCGTCGAAACGTCGCCAAGATACTTCCAATTTTACGCGGGAGAAGACCCGAATAACCAAAGACCTACATACAAACACCCGCGAAAACCTCAGAAAATATATATATATATACTGATATATTGATATATCTATATTGATATATATATGTAGGTCTTTGGTTATTCGGGTCTTCTCCTGCGTAAAATTGGAAGTGTCTTGGCGACGTTTCGACGAAGTCTCATTCGTCATCTTCAGGCTGGTGTTCTCGGCTTCGTGCTTCCAGGAGCAATATATATATATTGATATATATATATTGATATACATTGATATATATATATTGATATATATTGATACATATATATATATCCCACAATCCAGCACAAAATTTTGCTTGCTGCCAGAATGAAAAGATGGAGAAAGAACCCAGAAAGTAGTGAATGTTGATTTCGCTCAATTGTGGTTCCAGAAAAATATATATGTTTTCTGAGGTTTTCGCGGGTGTTTGTATGTAGGTCTTTGTTTATTCGGGTCTTCTCCCGCGTAAAATTGGAAGTGGCTTGCCAAGACACTTCCAATTTTACACGGGAGAAGACCCAAATAACCAGAGACCTATATATATATATATAGGTCTTTAAAGAACATTAAAATCAGAATACTGTTTACTCCCTCATGGTATTCCTCTCTCATGACCCAATGAAATATTCCTGGAGGAGGAAAACGCTACTGAATTCTTTCCATTTTGAATGTGCAATAAAGAAAGAAAGAAATTTGTCCGATTTGAATTTCTTGATATGTACGTGGTGAATTTTAGGAAGATCCGAGGGACGAGACAGAAGTTTCATGGTAAGGGGACATTTAGTGAGGTTTCCCCTTATAATTTATCCACAAACTTTTAACACAGAACGGGGAGGAATTTTTTTGGGCAATATTGACTTTAGAAGAGCACAACTTAAAAGAGAATTATAAAAAGAAATATGTGTGTGTGTGTGTGTGTGTGTGTGTGTGTGTGAGAGAGAGAGAGAGAGAGAGAGAGAGAGAGAGAGAGAGTGTAGGTCTTTGGTTATTCGGGTTTTCTCCCGTGTAAAATTGGAAGTGTCTTAGCAACGTTTTGACGAAGTCTCATTCGTCATCTTCAGGCTGGTGTCTTCGGCTTCATGTTTCTAGGAGCAATGTGTGATCGCAGCTGTTTCTTCCTGTGATCACACATTGCTCCTAGAAGCATGAAGCCGAAGACACCAGCCTGAAGATGACGAATGAGACTTCGTCGAAACGTCGCCAAGACACTTCCAATTTTACGCGGGAGAAGACCCGAATAACCAAAGACATATATATATATATAAAATCTCAGTGAAAAAGTCAGTTTAATTCCAGTAGAGATAGTCCTCAAATTATAACTATTAGTTTAGCGACAGCTTGAAGTTACAATGGCACTGTAAAAAGTGATTTATGTTCAGTCCTTGCACTTACTTACGACCGTTGCCACATCCCTACGATCAAAATTTGGGAGCTTGGCAACCATTATCTGTTTATGATGGTTTGTAGCATCCCGTAGTCGGGTGATATCCATTTCTGACTTTCCCATCTGTCTTTGGACAATCAAAGTCACGGGGGATGATGGATTCGCTTCATGTCCACGTGATTCACTTAACAACGGCAAACGATGTCCCTTGACATGGCCAAAAAAAGTCATAAAATTGGGCGTGACTCAACTGCCTGTCATGCCCCTATTGAAGCCTGAATCTAGAGAGGAAGACGAGCTGGAATGGGAGCCGATGGAGATCGAGGGGGAGGCTTCATTGGCTTCGGAGGAATGTGGGGAGGAACAGGATGAGGTAGCCCAGGGCCCCTCAGGATTGGGACGGCTTGTAGGCAAGGTGGAAGGAGAGGCAGGATGACCAAGAGAGGCTAAGCAGTGAACATGAGAAATAGAGCAAAGGCGATGAGCCAGGACCACCCCCCTCCTGATCCTCGAACATGGAGAGTGGAGAGAAGGCAGGAACAGCGCAAGCTGACATGACTACTTAGGAGGAGAGCACCCCACCCCTCTTCACAAGGCACACCTGGGGACTGAGCCTTAAGGGGATGCTATGAGGAAGGGCATTTGTCAGGAACAAACGCTGAATTCATGGAGAATTGGACGTTGCCTGGACTTCTTGCTTCGTGGGTTAATTGCCTTTTATTCCTTTGCTTCCTGGACTCCTGGACGTCTTTCCTTGCCCTGCTGGATTTCTTGCTTTGCAACCATTGTGCTCACAGCGTTGTGCTGGATTACTTGCAACCAGAGGCTGCTGGAGGTACGATGTGCGTGTGTGTGATCACTTTGCTCTGGGGCTTGCCATCAACGTGGCAGCGTTTGGGGGAAAAGTTGGAGCAATAAATGGGCGGTTTGAACTATTAGCTGACTGTGTTGCCTCTGTGCCGTGCCCTGGGTCATCACACTGCCTTGCTTAGCAATGAAAATTCTGCTCCCAATTGTGGTCATAAGCCGAGGATTACCTATATAGGCATGAGTACAGGACAGGGGTGAAATGCTACCGGTAGTAAAAAATGTAAAAAGCAAAAAGTCCCGACAATCAACTGAGCAATATGCGATCGTCAGAACTTCTTTTTAAAACTTTTTAACCTTTTTTTTTTAACTACTGGCTCGGGTGAATAGGTAGTAAAAAAATGCTTTAAAAAAGTAAAAAAAAAAAAAGGCTCCAACGATCACAGCTGTGCCGCGCGATCCTCGGAACCTTTTTAAAAAACCGTTTTAAAGCATTTTTTACTACCTATTCGCCCGAGCCGGTAGTAAAAAATGGCTTTTAAAAAGTTTTTCAAAAGGTTCCCACGGTCACGTGCCACAGCTGATCACTCCCCCCCCCCCCGCACACTGTTCTACTTACTTTCCCAAGCCGCCTTTTGGTGTGCACTGGCCCGCATGCATGGCCAGCAAACCGATAGTAAACCGGTTCAGATTTCACCACTGGTACAGGACAGATATCACAGAGGTGCTATATACATTTCTCATTCAGGATTAACGGCCAATCACAGAGAGGCATCTGGTTCGCGAGATGCCCATTCAAATTTAAAAGCTGAACCGATTTTACCGGTGATCTTCGGCTTATGTTCACAACTGAGCCCAAAATTCCTGTCGCTGAGCAAGATGGTTGTTGAGTTTTGCCCTATTTTAGGATTTTTCATGCTACGGTTGTTGAGTGAATGACTGAAAGTTGTTAAGTTAGCCACACGGTTGTTAAGTGAATCGGGGTTCCCAATGGACTTTGCTTGTCAGTAGGTCACAAAAGGGGATTGCCTAACCCTCCCCTATAACCGTCGTAAAGATGAGCCAGTTGCCAAGTGTCTCAATTTTGATTACATGACCAAGGAGACACTGCTACGGTCATAAGTGTGAAAAACGGTCCTAAGTCACTTTTTTCAGTGCCGTCGTAACTCCGAACTGTCACTAAATGAACGGTTGTAAATTGAAGAGTGCCTGTATTTCCACCAACCTTCCCGACGCATGAATAAAGAATATATCCAGAAAAAAAACCATCGGCGTTCATGTTGTAAAAAAAGAAACAATGAAATTTGCTTCTTTATTAGCAAAGAGAGAGAGAGAGAGAAGGAAGGAAGGAAGGAAGGAAGGAAGGAAGGAAGGAAGGAAGGAAGGAAGGAAGGAAGGAAGGAAGGAAGGAAGGAAGGAAAAAGAGAGTGAGTGAAAGAAACAAGGAAGGAACGAAGGAAGGAAAAGGAAGGTAGGAAAGAAAAAAAGAAAAAGAAAGGAGAAAAATATTTTCTGTTTCAAGAAAAGACGAAAATAAAAAGCATTGTCCAGTTTCATTATGCAGTGTGTTAGCTTCACATCAATTTCTCTGGAAGGGTGAGAAACTGTGCCAGAATCTCCCATCTGAATGGCATCGTGATTCTCTACGCAAGAGATCCATCATTCGTTCACAACCGGCATTTTTGGCAATTCTGAAAATATACAAGAATGTAAGTCCTTCATGCGGACACCAATCCAAGAAAGATTCATCCAAACTTAGATTAATTATGTAGAACCGTTTTTCTCTTTAAGATGGGTGGACTTCACCTCCCAGTCTCCTGCTGAATAGTGACTTTTCAAAGTTGGCCTAAATCGAGGCCACTTCGAGTCAAATTTTTGATAGTTTTTCTTCCTTTTTTGAAGAAATTAAGTGGGGGGGGGGAAATGAAGCGGAAGGGATTTTTGTGACCCTGCATCAGAAAACTTGAATTGTGGAATGGCGCTGGAAACACATTGCTAAAAAAACAGGTTTGTCCATTCCAGGTTCAGTCTGAGATGGAGTTGACGAATTATTCTAGGCCAGGGATGGCGAACCTTTTCAGCACCGAGTTGGAGCACTCGCCTGGCCCGCAACCTGGGCGCCCAGGATGCATGAGCACGCCTGAAAATGAACTTCCTGTTTCCGACATTCGCATGTGTGCCCGCCAGCTACTCTTCCTCCTTTCTGGCACTTATGCGCATACGAAGATCAGCTGGCTGACGATCACATGCTCACACAGGAAAATGGAAAACCAGTTCCTCCACTTTCCGGCACTGCCATATGCAAAAAGGCCAGCTGATCATCACGCATGCATGCATGCCAAAGAGGAACGGGCGACGTCGCGCGTGCCTGGTGACGGGGCTCCCCATGCCACTTCAGGCACGCGTGCCAAAGGTTGGCCATCACGATTCTCAGCTGAACATGAAATTAGAATACCGTTTACTCCTTCTTAGATTAGATTAGATTAGATTTATTGGATTTATATACCGCCCTACTCCCGAAGGACTCAGGGCGGTGTACAGCCAACAATAAAAATACATACATACAAAATTTAAAAACCAACTAAAAACAAATTAAATGAATTTGGCCCTTCTTGAAGCCGGTACCCCATTGAAATATTCCCGGAGGAGGAATGCTACTGAAATTTTTACATGCTAGCTGGGGAATTCTGGGAGTTGAAGTTCACAGATCTCGAAGCTATGGAGACTGAGAATTATTATTTCCAGTTCTAATGCTTTGCACCCCCAACCGCTACCGTTAAGAGAGCAGTTCCAAAGAAAATAAAAACTCGCTAATATACTGGTAGTCCTCAACTTACAACAATTTGTTTAGTGGCCGTTTGAAGCAGGAGTGAAATCCACCAGGTTCTGACAGGTGCTGGAGAACCGGTAGCGGAAATTTTGAGTAGTTCAGAGACCTCGCAAATACCACCTCTGCCTGGCCCCAGAGTGGGGTGAGGATGGAGATTTTGCAATATACTTCCCCCAGGAGTGGGGATTTTGCAGTATCCTTCCCCCAGGAGTGAGGTGGGAATGGGGATTTTGCAATATCCTTCCCCCAGGAGTGAGGTGGGAATGGGGATTTTGCAGCATCCTTCCCCTGGAGTGGGGAGGGAATGGGGATTTTGCAGTATCCTTCCCCTGGAGTAGGGAGGGAATGGGGATTTTGCCGTATCCTTCTCCTCAAGTGGGGAGGGAATGGAGATTTTGCAGTATTCTTCCCCTGGAGTGGGGAGGGAATGGGGATTTTGCAGCATCCTTCCCCTGGAGTGGGGAGGGAATGGGGATTTTGCCGTATCCTTCCCCTGGAGTGGGGAGGGAATGGAGATTTTGCAGTATCCTTCCCCTGGAGGAGTGAGGGAATGGGGATTTTGCAGCATCCTTCCCCTGGAGTGGGGAGGGAATGGGGATTTTGCAGTATCCTTCCCCTGGAGTGGGGTGGGAATGGAGATTTTGCAGTATCCTTCCCCTGCCACACCCACCAAGCCACGCCCACAGAACCGGTAGTAAAAAAAACTGGATTTCACCAGTGGTTCAAAGTTACAGCACTGAAAAAGTGACTTATGACCGTTTTGCACTCTTATAACCGTTGCAGCATCCCCATGATTCTGAGATCAAAATTCAGATGCTTGGCAACGGGCTCATATTTACGACGGTTGCAGGGGGTCATGTGATCCCTTTTTGTGACCTTCTGACAATCAAAGCCAATGGGGAAGCCCGATTCACTTAACAAACATCTTGCTAACTTAACAATTGCAGCGATTCACTTATTAAAACCAGCGTGGCTAGAGAAGGTCATAAAATGGAGCGAAAACTCACTTAGCAACCGTCTTGCTTAGCAGCCGGAACGTTAGCCCCATTTATGGTCATAAATTGAGGACTGCCTGTACGGCAACACACACACAGCCTTATGCCTTACCATTGGATGTAAGTTCCCACATTTTCAGGCGCAATTCTGTTTCCGTGGCTAGAGCCTAAAGGATTTTGAAACAGATGTTATTGAACCAGAGAGTACATTAGAAAAGAAGCTACGTTAAATATAAAAATCTGTTTTGTGCTCTTGGTGGAAAATCCTATTGCGTGCCTAATGTAGAAGTCCCAAATAAAGAACAGTTCCAGAATCGGATATGTCCAGTTTAATGAAAAGAAGGACTAGGAGTGACATGATAACAGTCTCCCAAAATTAGAGAAGCAGCCCCAAAGAAGAGGGAGTCAAGCTCTTCTCCAAAGCACCTGAGCGCAGGACAAGAAGCAACGGGTGGAAACTAATCAAGGAGAGAAGCAACTTAGAACTAAGGAGAAACTTCCTAACAGGGAGGACAATTAATCAGTGGAACCGCTTGCCACCAGAAGTATTCTTTGATCAATAAAACTGGAATACATCTTCTAATTAAACTCATATTTATTGTAAAGAAAAATAAAGAACTTATCTAAGCTAATTAGTTACATCTTGGAAGCTTTCCCAGCCGTGAACTCCCCTGGCTGGAGAGCAAAGGAAAGTTTTTAGAAGAAGAAAGGAATGCAGGACATGCGCAGTAAATACTGATAAGGAACTTGGCAAACTACAGTAAGTCTGACAGTTCAGAAATAATAGCTCTGCTGGTAAATATACAAACGCAGTGACAACATGAGCATTGCCTAAGCTCAGCTCCAGCACACATGTGCCCACCAGCCAGCTGATTTTCGGCCCTTCCAGGCCCACCGGAAGTCGGGAAATGGGCTGTTTCCGGCCTCCGGAGGGCCTCCAGGGGGGTTGAGGAAGGCCGTTTTTGCCCTCCCCAGGCTCCCAGAAAGCCTCTGGAGCCTGGGGAGAGTGAAGAATGGGCCCACTGGGCCATCACGTGCCAAAAGCGGGGGGAGCACGTGCGCGGGAGGGCGGGGCACGGGTGGGCATTGAATTATGGGTGTGGGCACGCACACGCACGATCCCCCCACTCTCCCTCCGTGAGAGCAGAAAGGTTAGCCATCACTGGTATAGGTTCTTTTGTTTGAACGGGGTCAGACTAGAAGACCTCCAAGGTCCCTTCCAACTCCGTTAGTCAGATTAAATTCTTGGAACCTCTAGTTGAAAGGATCGAAAAATTGGTGATGGTAACGGGAACGTCTCACAAGAGGACCTCAGGCCAAGGGTCTTCCTGTGGATCCTCGTGAAAAAGTAGAGCCCCCCCCCACTGCCCCCAAAGAAGGAAAGACTCACCGCTTGGTACCTCATCCAAAGCGTCTTTCCGAGCTGCCCGTTGCAACTTCTTTTTCCTTTTCCACCTGGAAAGAAATATTTGCACCGTTCATCATACCTGCCCTCCAATCTTGGCCACTTTAAGACTTGTGGACTTCAACTCCCAGAATTCCTCAGGCAGCTGGCTGGGGAATTCTGGGAGCTGAAGTCCGCAAGCCTTAAAAGATGCCAAAGTTGGAGATCCCCTGCCTGAAACGTTTGCAGGCAGGATTGGGAACTCCCTATCTAAATGCGCAAGGATTTGCTCCAATTGGAAAGTCTCACAAGACCAAATATTTGTCGCAAACCACAGATAATCCATGCAGAGAACGGCGAAAGCTTCAGCGTCATAAACAGAGGTGGGTTTCAAATTTTTTTACTACCGGTTCTGTGGGCGTGGCTCGGTGGGCGTGGCAGGGGAAGGTTACTGCAAAATCCCCATTTCCTCCCGATCAGCTGGGACTCGGGAGGCAGAGAATAGATGGGGGCGGGGCCAGTCAGAATTTTTACTACCGGTTCTCCGAACTACTCAAAATTTCCGCTACCGGTTCCCCAGAACCGGTGAGAACCTGCTGAAACCCACCTCTGAAGTTTGCCGTGCACCGAAAATGTGAGCACATACGTGCCTTCTGCACACGCTTTGCTCACACGTGGGACTTAAATGCATTGGCGTGGCTTAGAAAACGTGGCTAAATAGGACGGCATAGCGTCGGGGCAGGTGGTCGCCACTATCGATTCGCCCGAACCGTTACGAACTGGCTGAATTCAACCACTGCTTATAAATATATAAACACACAACCAGAGTGTGGATTTTTCTTTAAAATCGCTAAAGTTGAGCCCAATTAGAAGTCTAGAAGAGCGATCTTCAAGAAATACAGGTAATCCTCGACTTACGGCCACCATTCAGCCCCAAAATTTCTGTCGCTAAGTGAGAAATTCATTCGACGGCTTTTGCCCCATTTTTACGACTTTTCTGGCTGCATTTGTTAGGCAAATCCCTGCCGTTGTTCCATCAGGAACATGGCTGTTAAGCGACTCTGGCCTCCCCCTGGATTTTGACATGACCACCACCACCCCGGGACACTACGACCGTCGTAAATATGAGTCAGATGCCAAGTGTCTGAATTCTGATCACATGACTATAAGGAGGCTGCAACCATCATAAATACACGCCAGTTGCCAAGCGCCCGAATTTTGAACGCATGACAAGGGGGATGCAATTATTGTTAAGTGTGAAAAACAGCCATAAGTCACTTTTTTCAGTTCGATTGTAACTTCGAACGGTCACTAAACGGAGCATTGTAAGTCGAAGGCTATCTGTATATAAAACCTTAAACCTCAGTCCTTTCCTTTTTGGTCTTTATGCTGGCGACGAAAAACCGAGTGCCGGCAGCACTGGCAAAAAAGTTTCTCTCTCACCACAGGCTAACAAGTCCATCCGGAAGGGAGGTGAATAGTTGTCTGCCCCATCTATTCATCTCCGTCCCCTGCCTTTTATCCCCAGAGCTAGGATGGGGCTTCGCGAGTAGCAGTGGCTCTTCCGTCCCGAGGACCAGCCCATAGATTTCCACTGCTCTCCTCTCCTCTGCCTTCTGTGCATCCACGCGTCAGGCACTGGACCCAGCTGTTCCTCCTCTTCCTCATCAGCCACCTCCAGACCTGGGGGCTGTTGACTCTCCATCTGAGGGATGGACAGTCCAGGCTCCACCTCTGTCTCTCTCTCTCTCTGCCAACTCCATTCCCTCTTCCCCCTCGGAGCTCTCATGCTGATGCTGACCCCTGACGCCCACGCCTCCTCCTCTTCCTCCTCCTCCTTTGATTTGGCTGCTGGAGGAGCCAGCGGCCGACAGGCCACAACACATGGGGAAAGGAACAAATATTACAAAAAGATGAAGGGCAAGACCCCGCCCTGTCCAAATTTAAACTAGATGCCATCTTGGCATTTACCAGTGGGCGAGAAAGACGAGCGGTATGAAGAATAGGGCGAGCAGGTCTGTGGTGACCCAGATGGTTCTATATTTCTGCGGCGTCTGTAAGAGAAGAGCAAACAAAAATGGCGTCAGTTGGCAAGGGTATCGATACAGGTAGTCCTTGATTTACGACCTCAATGGAGCCCAAAGTTTATGTTTAGAATAGAATAGAATAACAGAGAAGAGGGGTCAAATTATTCTCCGAAGCACCTGAGGGCAGGACAAGAAGCAACGGATGGAAACTTGATCAAGGAGAGAAGCAACCTGGAATTAAGGAGAAATTTCCTGACAGGGAGGACAATTAACCAGGGGAACAGCTTGCCACAAGAAGTTATGGGTGCTCCATCCCTGGAGGTTTTTATGAAGAGACTGGACAGCTACTTGTCTGAAATGTATAGGACAGTGATGGTTAACCTTTTGAGCACTGAGTGCCGAAACTGGAGCGCGGCGGAGCGCCAAAACTTGGAAGAGAGCAGCTGGCCGGTGAACATGCTGCTCTTTTCTGGGTATTGGCACATGCATGCGCTCCAGCTGGCCTGCATGTGCATGCCAGAATTTGGAAGAGAGCAGCTGGCCGGTGCACAAGCACGCGATGGAACCTGGAAGACCAGTTGGCAATGGCGCGTGTGCCATAGGTTTGGCATCATGAGTATAGAGTCTTCTGCTTGAGCATGTTGTGGCTCCGTTGCCTGAGCCTGTGTCATCAGCAGGAGAGGACTCTGAGAGTGAGGGAGAAGAGTTGGCAAGGCCTCCTTCTCCAGGACCCTCCTCTATGGCAAAGCCTCCGGAGGACACCGAAGGGCAAGAGATAGGCCCAGAACCAAGCACGTCCCGCAGCCACAGGTGGACAGTGATGAGGGTAATGAGTCTTGGCTGGACTCTCGGCAGCGTCGCAGAGACAGGCGCACGCAACAGAAGAAAAGGCGTGCCCGTGATTAGCTGACTCACTGGACCACACCCCACAGGCTATAAAAGGGGGTGAGTTAAGCATTCAGACTCTGTGACGGACAAAACTAAGTAATCCCTTGGAGTCACTCGGCTTCAGATTTATTCCTGGACAATTGTTGTGGTGTGTATTTTCTTCTACATTGATAAAGGTCATGGCAAGCAGCTGCTGGGATTGCTGCCAAGCATCTTATCGGACTAATTGGTTGCCTGCCAGTTTATTTAACCCCCGACTGTCTGAGTGTGTGTGTGTGTGTGTGTGTGACAGGGACAGAACAGAGCAGAGGGCTGGATGAGAAGATCCCTTCCAGATTCTGGACGAGAAGCTCCCTTCCAGATTCTGTTGTATTCTAGTCTAAATTCTGTTAATGTGATAAATCCATGGACTGGAGGACGCTTCCACATTTCCTCAACTTACCAAGAAGAAGAACGGCTGGCTAATGTTGCCCAGAACCTGCACAGCGTCGGTGGTTACCGATTCAGCTCCGTAGCACCAGGCCAAGGAGTACAGCCACGGCTCGCTGACTACCCATAGGTTGGTGGTGATGTTGGCTTTTGCATATTTCCTTTTTTTAAAACAACAACAACACATCGCAAGATCCTCTTTAGGTGACTTACAACAACCCATATAGGTTGGCCCTAAAGGTTTGCCCGAGAACTCCTGTACCCCTTTTTCCCCCTTTGACCAAAGAGATTTTTACCGAATGTCGACTGTCGCCAACCTTCGGTAGTCCAGATTGAGTTTTCCAATCTTCCACTTTCGGAGGTATTCAATGGTTTGGGCGGAGGATGAAATATGTTGGAATTTCGGAGCCTTAAACTGAACGTAACCCCGATTCCGATTGTCCAACCAGAGGACCTGTGTTTCACAAAAGAGCAGTGTATGAAGGGAAGGAAGGAAGGAAGGAAGGAAGGAAGGAAGGAAGGAAGGAAGGAAGGAAGGAAGGAAGGAAGGAAGGAAGGAAGGCCGAGAGGGAGGGAGGGAAGGAAGGAAGGAAGGAAGGGTGAAGGAGGGAAGGAAGAAAAAAGGAAGGGGACAGGAAGAAAGGAAAAGGAGGAAGGAGAGAGAGAGAAAGGAAGAAAGAGGAAGGAAGGAAGGAAGGAAGGAAGGAAGGAAGGAAGGAAGGAAGGCCGAGAGGGAGGGAGGGAAGGAAGGAAGGAAGGAAGGAAGGAAGGGTGAAGGAGGGAAGGAAGAAAAAAGAAAGGAGACAGGAAGAAAGGAAAAGGAGGAACGAGAGAGAGAGAAAGGAAGAAAGAGGAAGGAAAGAAGGGAGGGAGGGAGGAAGGAAGGAAGGAAGGAAGGAAGGAAGGAAGGAAGGAAGGAAGGAAGGAAGGAAGGAAGGAAGGCCGAGAGGGAGGGAGGGAGGGAAGGAAGGAAGGAAGGAAGGGTGAAGGAGGGAAAGAAGAAAAAAGAAAGGAGACAGGAAGAAAGGAAAAGGAGGAAGGAGAGAGAGAGAAAGGAAGAAAGAGGAAGGAAAGAAGAGAGGAAGGAAGGAAGGAAGGAAGGAAGGAAGGAAGGAAGGAAGGCCGAGAGGGAGGGAGGGAAGGAAGGAAGGAAGGAAGGAAGGAAGGAAGGAAGGAAGGAAGGCCGAGAGGGAGGGAGGGAAGGAAGGAAGGAAGGAAGGGTGAAGGAGGGAAGGAAGAAAAAAGGAAGGGGACAGGAAGAAAGGAAAAGGAGGAAGGAGAGAGAGAGAAAGGAAGAAAGAGGAAGGAAAGAAGGGAGGAAGGAAGGAAGGAAGGAAGGAAGGAAGGAAGGAAGGGTGAAGGAGGGAAGGAAGAAAAAAGAAAGGAGACAGGAAGAAAGGAAAAGGAGGAAGGAGAGAGAGAGAAAGGAAGAAAGAGGAAGGAAAGAAGGGAGGAAGGAAGGAAGGAAGGAAGGAAGGCCAAGAGGGAGGGAGGGAAGGAAGGAAGGGTGAAGGAGGAAAGGAAGAAAAAAGGAAGGGGACAGGAAGAAAGGAAAAGGAGGAAGGAGAGAGAGAGAAAGGAAGAAAGAGGAAGGAAAGAAGGGAGGAAGGAAGGAAGGAAGGAAGGAAGGAAGGAAGGAAGGAAGGAAGGAAGGAAGGAAGGAAGGCCAGAAGGCCGAGAGGGAGGGAGGGAAGGAAGGAAGGAAGGAAGGGTGAAGGAGGGAAGGAAGAAAAAAGGAAGGAGACAGGAAGAAAGGAAAAGGAGGAAGGAGAGAGAGAGAAAGGAAGAAAGAGGAAGGAAAGAAGGGAGGAAGAGAGAGAAAGGGAAAAAGAGGAAGGAAAGAAGGGAGGAAGAGAGAGAAAGGGAGAAAGAGGAAGGAAGGAAAGGAAGTGTGAGGGAGGGAGAAAGGAAAAAAGGAAGGTGACAAGAAGAAAGGAAAGGGAGGGAGGGAGAGGAGAGGAGTAAAAGATGGAGAAGGTGAAGAAGGAGGACAAAGAGGGAGGAGGAGGAGAAGGAGAAGGAAAAAGAGAAGGTGAAGGAGGAAAGGAGGGGAGGAAGAAAGGAGAGGAAGGAGGAGAACAAGGAGAAGAGGAGGAGGAGGAGGAGGAGAACAAGGAGAAGAGGAGGAAAAGAAGAAGAAGAAGAAGAAGAAGAAGAAGAAGAAGAAGAAGAAGAAGAAGAAGAAGAAGAAGAAGAAGAAGAAGAAGAAGAAGAAGAAGAAGAAGAAGAAAAAATATTATCAGGCCAAGAAGTTCCCCCTTAGCCATAGATGTCTCCTGCCAGCCCCTCTCATTCCTAGCCCAACCTTTCTTGCAGGGTCACCAATGTGGAGATATATTCAGGAGAGACCCCTCCTCAAGTTTCCCTCAACCTGGACTCTCCAGGGGGAGTCAGAAAAGTCAAGATGGCCCCTCCGACTCCATCCCTTTCAATGGGGATCTTTGATCCCAGGGTTGTGACCGCCATCTTGATTGTCTTCTCTCCCTTCCTTGTCGTAGATCCCTGGGTCTCCACCTGTCCCAAAATGGCGGTGGTGGGGATGAAAGGACCAGTGATAGGATGGCGTGATGATGATCCCAAGATCCCTTTTGGGCAGCGAACGCTTCAAGAAGAAGAGTCTCCTTTGGTGGGAAGGCGAAGAAGAAAGCTGCTCCTACCAAATGGGGTTTAATCTTCGATTCTTCCTGGAGGACTTCCAGAGTTCTGGTGATCCAGTTGTTCCGGTAAGGATGGAACCTCGGCGGGCGATACAGATCGAAGAGGACCAATTTGTTGGCCTTGTCCGCCAAGGTCAGGAATTCACTCAGTTTGAAAATGGTCTGGTTCCTGGCCAGTTCTTCGTCTTCCGCCGAGAAGGGAGGCATGTGGTAGAAGGGTTTCTTCTAGGATTAAAGGGGGGAAAAAAGAATACAGCAATCAGGTGGTTTTAGATCTTTTTTTTAAATAAAAAAATAAAATCCAAAGCCTGTTGCAAAGGTGCTTTTCTTTTTTTTCAGGAGGCAACAGAACTTTTTTGTTTTTCCTTCTCATCCAAGAAGCATCTTCAGCCCTGACTGGATGGTATCTATATATCTATATTATAGCTTTATCTATCTATCTATCTATCTATCTATCTATCTATCTATCTATCTATCTATCTATCTATCTATCATCTATCTATCTATCTCTATAATCTATCCATCCATCCATCCATCATCCATCTGTCTGTCTATCATCTATCTATCTATCATCTATCTATCATCTATCTATCTATCTATCTATCTATCTATCTATCTATCTATCTATCTATCTATCTATCTATCTATCTCTTTCATCTGTCTGTCTGTGTCTGTCTGTCTGTCTGTCTGTCTCTCTGTCTATCTCTATTCATCCATCATCCATCTGTCTGTCTGTCTATCATCTATCATATCTCTCTCTCTCTCTCTCTAATCTATCTATCTCTTCCATCTGTCTGTCTGTCTATCTCTGTCTGTCTGTCTGTCTGTCTATCTATCTATATCTCTATCTCTATCTCTGTATCTATTATTCATCCATCCATCCATCCATCCATCCATCCATCCATCCATCTGTTTATCATCTATCATCTCTCTCTCTCTCTCTCTAATCTATCTATCTATCTCTTCCATCTGTCTGTCTGTCTGTCTCTCTGTCTATCTATCTATCTATCTATCTATCTATATCTATCTATCTATCTATCTATCTATCTATCTATCTCTATCTCTATCTCTATTATTCATCCATCCATCCATCCATCCATCATCCATCTATCATCTATCTATCTATCTATCTATCTATCTATCTATCTATCTATCTATCTATCTATCTATCTCTATATCTATTATTCATCCATCCATCCATCCATCATCCATCTGTCTGTCTATCATCTATCTATCTATCTATCTATCTATCTATCATCTATCTATCTATCTATCTATCTATCTATCTATCTATCTATCTATCATCTATCTATCTATATCTATCTATCTATCTATCTATCTATCTATCTATCTATCTATCTATCTATCTATCTATCTATCTATCTATCTATCTATCATCTATCTATTCCATATGTCTGTCTGTGTTTGTCTCTCTCTCTCTCTCTCTCTCTATTATCCATCCATCCATCCATCCATCCATCCATCCATCATCAGTCTGTCTGTCTATCATCTATCTATCTATCCCCATCCCCACCTCTCTCTTTATCTATCTAGCTACACACACACACACAAGACACCCTCCCACACCCCCATCCAGTCAGAGCTGAAGAAGCTCAGAGTCTTCCCATGGAGTTGATTTCCTGACCGGGTCCACTTTCCTCAGGTTGACATCAGTCTCGCGAGTGTTCCCAATCCTTCCCTCTCCCCTCCTGGGATCACATGGGATCCACTCCAGAGTCCCGAATCCATCCTGGCCTCCTCCTCCTCCTTCCCAACCAACCACCCTACCTCGAAAATCCACTTCCCCGCGTTCAGCTGCTGCAAGATATCCCAGGTTAAGTAAGCCGGGTCTTCGCCCCTCAAAAAAGGAAAGAGATGCTCGATGTCGGTGGTCCTCTTTAAGGAGTGGTCGTGCATGAGGAAGGGGACGCCGTCGTAGCTGTCGCAAAAGAGAAGCCAGGTCAGGTGGGATCGGCCCTCCGCAGGTTTACACCGCGTCTATCCAGGAAGTCAAAATCAAGGTGCCATGACATATTTTAATTTGCAGGTAGTCCTCAACCTACGATCACAATGGAGCCCCAAAATTTATATTGCTAAGTGAGAGAGCTGTTCAGTGAATTTTGTCCCATTTTACGACTTCTCTTGCCACGTTCGTTAAGCGAAGCCCTTGAGTTGTTGAGTGAGGAACACGGTTGTTAAGTAAATATGGCTTCCCCCCCCCCCCGCTTCCCCATCGGTCACATGACCCCGGGATATTTGCGACCGTCGTAAACACGAACCAGTTGCCAAGAGTCCGAAGTTTGATCATGGTGGCCAGGATCAAACCAGGATCAACGTGCTGCAACGGCCTTAAGTGTGAAAAACGGTCATAATAAATCGCTTTTCCCCCCCCCCTCAGTGTCGTTTAGTGAGTCAAGGACTATCTGTAAATTGTCAAATTAAAAAACCTTCCTGTGGGAAGATTTCACAGGGCTGACTTTGGACCCACCCAACAAAGTTAAGATTGAAGTTTTTTTTTTCCTTAAGGAAATGCTTCTGTTTCAGGATTGTGGTTAAAGAAATAAGCCATGAGAATGGACTTTGAAGATGGCTAATTTTGTAGAAATGGCAAAGATTTCAGCATATTTAAAAGATAGGACCCAAGAAGCTTTTGTTCGGGAATGGAAGAAATGGGTGCATTATGTGCAGAATAAATATCAAACTAAGAAGTATCAGTTAGTATTTGATTGAATATAGGGATTAGTTAATGTTTGGGGATAGGTAACTGGGGGAAAATTAGGGGTTTTTTTCTTATGTATTAAGGGGGATTAATTAATATAGATAATTAGTTTTACTATATTTACTATATTGATATGTAGAAAAAATTTAATGTTAAAAAATATTTGATATGTTTATGTACATGTTTGACTGAAGAAAGAGGTAAAATAAGATGTGGAATTGTGATTGATATATTAGAACTGATAAATTACAGTATATATTTGATAGAATAATGTTATATATATGATAGAATTGTTAAATTATTAATAATATTATAATGTACATGTTACATAGGGATTAGTTACTGTTTGGGAATAAGTAAGTTTTTGGATGTAATAAGGGGGATTAATTAACATTTAATGTCAAAAATATCTGATATGTTATTTGGATTTCACCTATATTTCTGTTTTCTGTTTAATGTTGATAGACATATAAGAATAATATTTTTTCTTTTCTGTAAGGGAAGCCAAGGGGGGGAAAGGGAGGGGTGGGGGGGTTGGGGGGAGAAATAAACCACGATTCGGCAACAAGGCTTACCTAATGGTGACATCTGTCTCAAGACCGATAGCACCATGATCGATGGTTTTAGCAAACGACATCTCGGTATTCTCAGGGGCCAGCTAGGATCAGAAAATAAAACACTCAGAATTTGGTAAGAATCGGTGACTTCGGGCCTAAGTTATTAGCACATGCATCTCACCATAACTACACTAAGTTCCATGTAGTCCTTGACTTATGACCATAACGGAGTTCAAAATTTCTGTTCTTAAGGGGAACAGTTGTTAAGTGATTTTTTTTTGGGGGTCCCATTTCATGACCTTTCTTGCCACCGTTGTTAAGTGAAGCGCATGCAGTTACTACGTGAGTAACACGGTTTTTAAGCGAATCTGGGATCCCCGCTGCTTGTCAGATGGTCACAAAAGGGAATCACGTGACCCCCGGGACACTGCAACTGTCATAAATACATGCCAGTTGACAAGCATACATGAGCTGTGGTGGCTCAGTGGTTAGAATGCAGTCTTGCAGGCTAATTCTGCCGACTGCCAGCAGTTCGATCCTGACCGGCTCAAGGTTGATTCAGACTACCATCCTTCTGAGGTGGGTAAAGCAAGGACAAAACAAAATTTATTTTCTTTTGAATGCTTAATTTTATTGATTAAATTATAGGCTTCCGAGAAGCCCCTCTCTGGGGAAGCTTGATGGTTAAGAAGTATGAAAAATAATTAAAATATTAATTTCTTGGTTTGCTGATGGCCTCCATCACCAACTCAGTGAACTTCCAACCTTATTCTCTTGATGTGGGACTCTGTTTGATCTCCTAACTCAGCTTGCTGGGGCTCCAAACTTGACCACTTTAAGACTTGTGGACTTCACCTCCCAGAATTCCTCCACCTTAAGACTTGTGGACTTCAACTCCCAGAATTCCTCCCCTTTAAGACTTGTGGACTTCAACTCCCAGAATTCCTCCCCTTTAAGACTTGTGAGCTTCAACTCACAGAATTCCTCCACTTTAAGACTTGTGGGCTTCAACTTCCAGAATTCCTTCCCTTTAAGACTTGTGGGCTTCAACTCGCAGAATTCCTCCCCTTTAAGACTTGTGGGCTTCAACTCCCAGAATTCCTCCCCCTTTAAGACATGTGGCCTTAATTCCCAGAATTTCTCCACCTTAAGACTTGTGGACTTCAACTCCCAGAATTCCTCCCCTTTAAGACTTGTGGACTTCAACTCCCAGAGTTCCTCCCCTTTAAGACTTGTGAGCTTCAACTCCCAGAATTCTTCCATCTTAAGACTTGTGGACTTCAACTCCCAGAATTCCTCCCCTTTAAGACTTGTGGACTTTAACTCCGAGAATTTCTCCACCTTAAGACTTGTGGCCTTCAACTCCCAGAATTCCTCAGCCAGCCATACATGGCTGGCTGAGGAATTCTGGGAGTTGAAGGCCGCAAGTCTTTAAGCGGCTGGGTTTGGAGACCCCTGTCCAACTGAGTTCTTCATTCATACATGGACCAAAATATACAATTCTTGCCACCACATCCAAGGGCTCAATCAATATTAAGGTTCTAATTTCAACAAATCTTGAGGGACCCTACTCTGGGAAGGTTGCTTTGATAGCCCTTCTTTTGGCTTCGGGAGTTACTTCTGGTTCTACCTACCATGGGGGCTCCTCTGTGACCAATCAGGGCTGGCTTGGGACCCATCGCCCCCTTCTCCCGGATGCAGGGCGAGTACATGCCCAGGGGAACGAAGATAAGGTAGATAAGGACAACCAGGTAAGGAGTAAGAATCAACACCTGTAGGACTGAAGAAGAGAGAAGGCATCAAGTTGCTGGATTAGACTATGAATTGTAACAATAGCAAATCTTAGTGGCTGTATTTAGAAATGGGACCTCTCCACATATTAAGAGTTGGAAGGGACCTTGGAGGTCTTCTAGTCCAACCCCTTGCTTAGGCAGGAAACCCTACAACCACTTCAGACAAATGGTTATCCAATCTCTTCTTAAAAACTTCCAGTGTTGCAGCATTTACAACTTCTGGTGGCAAGTAGTTCCACTGGTTAATTGTCCTCATTCTTAGGAAGTTTCTCCTTAGTTCCAGGTTGCTTCTCTCCTTGATTAATTTCCATCCTTTGCTCCTTGTCCTGCCTTGAAGTGCTTTGGAGAATAGCTTGACGTTGACCCCCCTCTTCTTTGGGGCAGCCCCTCAAATATTGAAAGATTTTTCATTAAAATCTTCCAATATTTGGAACATTAAAAATATTGTCCTTTTTTTCATTAAACTAGACATACCCAATTCCTGCAACCAAGTTTGGTACGTGTATTTAGCCTTTCATCAAGGGAGGTTTCATTTCCGCCAGAAATAAATCGCTGACGGAAAGAGAGGACTTGGTAGCGGAGGTTCTCCTCAGTCAGAGGGAACTTGGCCTTCTGCTACTAACAAGCACCAAGAGAATCTGAGCAGGTGCCTCACCTTTAGGAATCGACTTGAAGGGCTGAGACAGGAGATCCATTTCTGACGCTAAAGACTCTTACCTGGGGCCCGAATGGTTATGAGCTGGAGATACACTACCTTTATCACGTACCCGGAAGAAATGCAGAGACACTGGCCAGGCCAAGAGCACCATGGTGAATATGGCAACGACGTGAAGAAAAGGAGCTGTCACCTGTGAGGAGGAGGAGGGGATGGAGAAGGAGGAGAAGGGGGAGGAAGAAGAGAAGGGGGAGAAGAAGAAGATGGAGGAAGAAGAGGAGGAGGGGATGGAGAAGGAGGAGAAGAAGGTGGAGGTGGAGGAAGAAGAGGAGGAGGAGATGGAGGAGGAAGTAGAGGTAGAGGAAGAGGAGGAGAAGGTGGAGGAAGAAGAGGAGGAGGAGATGGAGAAGTAAAAAGAGAAGAAGGTGGAGGAAGAAGAGAAAGGAGAAGAAGATGGAGGAAGAAGAAGAGGAGGAGGAGATGGAGGAGGAAGTAGAGGTAGAGGAAGAGGAAGAGGAGGAGAAGGTGGAGGAAGAAGAGGAGGAGGAGAAGGTGGAGGAAGAAGAGGAGGAAGAGATGGAGAAGGAGAAGAAGGTGGAGGAAGAAGAGAAAGGAGAAGAAGAAGATGGAGGAAGAAGAAAAGGAGGAGGAGATGGAGAAGGAGAAGGAGAAGAAGGTGGAGGAAGAAGAGGAGGAGGAGATGGAGGGGGAAGTAGAGGTAGAGGAGGAGGAGAAAGTGGAGGAAGAAGAGGAGGAGGAGGAGGAGATGGAGATGGAGGAGGAGAAGAAGGTGGAGAAGAAAGAAGAAGAGGAGAGGTGGAGGAAGAGGAAGTAGAGGAAGAGGAGGAGAAGGAGAAGGTGGAGGAAGAGGAGGATGTGGAAGAGGAAGAGGAGAAGGAGAAGGTAGAGGAAGAAGGAGGAGGAGGAAGAAGAGGAAGAGGAGGAGGAAGGAAAAAGGTGGAGGAAAGAAAAAAAGTAAAGTAAAATAAGGAAAGAAAGAAAGAAAGAAAGAAAAAAAGAAAGAAAGAAAGAAAGAAAGAAAGAAAGAAAGAAAGAAATCCGTAAGAAGTTTAAAATTTCCTCATTCCATTATCGTCATTACTAAGAATTCCAGGAATTGAAATCCTGGAGGGAAAATCAGTTTACAGGCAGTCCTCAACTTACAACCATTCATTTAGTGACTATTCAACGTCACAACAATACTTCAAAAGTGACTTGTGTCTCTTTTTCACACTTACGACCGTTGCAGCATCCCCATAGTCACATGATCAAAATCCAGGCGTTTAGCAGCCGATGTGTATCCATGATAGTCACGCCGTCTCGGAGTCACGTGATCTCCGTTCCCGGCCGGCTTCCAACAGAAAAAGTCAACGGGGGTGGGGTGGGAGCCGGATTCACTTAACAACGGCAGTGAAAAATGGGACATGCAACTCACGTAACCACTGCCTTGCTTAGCGATGGGAATTTGGGGGCTCAATTGTGGTCGTAAGTCGAGGACTACCTGGAGGGGGGTTAGGAATTGTAAAAAAACGAGATGCATACGATGCCAAACCCGAAGAAAAATAGCAGACACCTGACAAGGCCAGCGTGGTTGGGGTACAGGGCCAGGGCCAGAAGACTGGAGGAGAGCTAATGTCATCTGAAGAGGTTGTAAAAAAATGCTTTTAAAAGCCTCTGACGATCCCAGCTGACTTGCCTGATCGTCAGAAGCTTTTTTTTTAAAAAAAAAAGTCTCTGACGATCCCAGCTGACTTGCTTGATCGGCAAAGGCTTTTTTTCCTTTTAAAAACATTTTTTCTATAACCTCTTCGGCCAAAAAGGTTGTAGAAAAAAATGCTTTTAAAAGCCTCTGACGATCCCAGCTGACTTGCCTGATCGTCAGAAGCTTTTTTTTTTTTAAAAAAAAAGTCTCTGACGATCCCAGCCGACTTGCCTGATCAGCAGAGGCTTTTTTTTCCTTTTAAAAACATTTTTTCTACAACCTCTTCGGCCGAAAAGGTTGTAGAAAAAAATGCTTTTAAAAGCCTCTGACAATCCCAGCTGACTTGCCTGATCGTCAGAAGCTTTTTTTTTTAAAAAAAAGTCTCTGACGATCCCAGCCGACTTGCCTGATCGGCAGAGGCTTTTTTTCCTTTTAAAAACATTTTTTTTATAACCTCTTCGGCCGAAGAGGTTGTAGAAAAAAATGCTTTTAAAAGCCTCTGACGATCCCAGCTGAGCCGCGCGATCATCAGAGGCTTTAAAAAAAAAAAAAAAGCTTCTGCCGATCAGGCAAGTCTGCTGGGATCGTCAGAGGCTTTTAAAAGCATTTTTTCGGCCTTCTTACCTGAAACGACAAGTAGAACGTGTGCCACTGACGAGTCCAAAACATCGTGATCAGTGCTAAGCCGGTGACGGAGAGGAACAGGGTGAAAAGGGCCACGTGCTAAAGAGATCAAGGAAGAGATTATTTATTGATTTAAGAAACAGGAGATGGTGAGTTCTAGTCCCACTTTAGGCATGAAAGCTGAGTAGGGGAAATTGGGCCTATCACCAGGAGATGGGGAGTTCTAGTTCCATCTAAGCCATGAAGGCTGGCGGGATAACTTTGAGCCAGTCAGTCTCTCTCAGCCCAACCCACCTCAAAGGGTTGTTGTTGTGGGAAAATAGGAGGAAAGATCATTAGGTATGTTTGCTGCCTTGAGTTATATATAGATACTGTAGGCAGTATCTATATATAACTATAGGCAGGATAAAAATCTAATGAATAAATACATCAATCATTAGTAGGATTGGCAGGTTATTCGTTCATCGGCTAAAGTGTGGAGCTTTGCAATATCCTTCCCCCAGGAGTGGGGAGGGAAAGGGGATTTTGCAATATCCTTTCCCCAGGAACGGTGATGGAATGGGGATTTTGCAATATCCTTTCCTCAGGAGTGGGGAGGGAATGGGGATTTTGCAATATCCTTCCCCCAGGAGCGGGGAGGGAATGGGGATTTTGCAATATCCTTCCCCCAGGAGCAGGGAGGGAATGGGGATTTTGCAATCCTTTCCTCAGGAGTGGGGAGGGAATGGGGATTTTGCAATATCCTTCCCCCAGGAGCAGGGAGGGAATGGGCATTTTGCAATATCCTTCCCCCAGAAGTGGGGTGGGAATGGGGATTTTGCAATATCCTTCCTCCAGGAGCGGGGAGAGAATGAGGATTTTGCAATATCCTTTCCCCAGGAGTGGGGTGGGAATGGGGATTTTGCAATATCCTTCCTCCAGGAGCGGGGAGAGAATGAGGATTTTGCAATATCCTTCCTCCAGGAGCGGGGAGAGAATGAGGATTTTGCAATATCCTTCCCCCAGAAGTGGGGTGGGAATGGGGATTTTGCAATATCCTTCCCCCAGGAGTGGGGAGGGAATGGGGATTTTGCAATATCCTTCCCCCAGGAGCGGGGAGGGAATGGGGATTTTGCAATATCCTTTCCCCAGGAGTGGGGAGGGAATGGGGATTTTGCAATATCCTTCCCCCAGGAGTGGGGAGGGAATGGGGATTTTGCAATATCCTTCCCCCAGGAGCGGGGAGGGAATGGGGATTTTGCAATATCCTTTCCCCAGGAGTGGGGAGGGAATGGGGATTTTGCAATATCCTTCCCCCAGGAGCGGGGAGGGAATGGGGATTTTGCAATATCCTTCCCCCAGGAGCGGGGAGGGAATGGGGATTTTAAAATATCCTTTCCCCAGGAGTGAGGAGGGAATGGGGACTTTGCAATATCCTTCCCCCAGGAGCGGGGAGGGAATGGGGATTTTGCAATATCCTTCCCCCAGGAGCGGGGAGGGAATGGGGATTTTGCAATATCCTTTCCCCAGGAGTGGGGAGGGAATGGGGATTTTGCAATATCCTCCCCCTGCCACTCCCACCAAGCCACACCACACCACGCCTACCAAGCCACGCCCACAGAACCAGTAGCAAAAAAAAATTGGATTTCACCGCTGTCCCTCTCCCAGTTACTGCTTTTGAATCAGGTATTGCCTCATCTATACCTGTATCTTTGGTTGTTCTCACCTAGGTGTAAAATCTTACTACTTCTATTTTTTTTTTTTCCTTTCTATATTGAATTTCATTTCCCAGGACTGATTTCCCCAAGCTGGAAGGAGATTGGCCATTGGGAAGGAAGTCAAATGGATTTACCTTATGGCACCAGTGCAGTTCCAACTCTTGGCTTTCACACAGTAGTAAAACTGCTATAAACTGTAAAAGAAGGACACATGCTTAGTTGTAGCCGACCGTTGGTAGGGGAAGAGGAAATGTATGTATTGCTAAATTTAATAAATCAATGTTGATCATTTATTAATTATTAATATTATTAATAAATAAATATAGGTATTACATTTTTCCCTAGCCATCCTCAGCCTTATTACTCAATGTGACATATGAGGCATTCAACCAAGGATTTCAGAAGTTCATACCGTGTGTTGGCAGGTATAAATTCCATTGCTATCAGATACAGGTAGTCCTCGAATTACGACCACGATTGAGCAAAACCCAAAAGGTTGTTAAGTGAAACCGTTGTTAAGTGAGTTTTGCCCCATTTTACCGCCTTTCCTGCCGCGGTTGCTAAACGAATCACTGCAGTTGTTAAGGGAGTCACACGGTCGTGGAGTGACTCTGGCTCCCTCGTTGACTTTGCTTGACAGAGGGTCGCAAAAGGCGAGGACGTAACCCCGGCAACACTGCAACCGTCATAAATATGAGTCAGTTGCTAAATGAACCATGGGGGATGCTGCAATGGTCGGAAGTGTAAAAACCGGTCATAAGTCAGGCTTTTGGGCTCCATTGTGTATTTGGACCATCACTAAATGAATGGTTGTAGGTCAAGGATGAACTGTACTGATTTAAGAGAATGTTTGTAACTCAAGATTGAGCTGTAGGGCCCTTGGTGCCCATTAAGCCTGGTTTTTTTCCTGCAAACGTTTCATGACCCAACTAGGTAACATAATCAGTGCTTAAAGGAGGTAGAGTTTGTGGAGGAGGAGGAGGAAGAGGAAGAGGAAGAGGAGGAGGAAGAGGAGGAGGAAGAGGAGGAATTGAAGGGTCCATGGTACTCTCTGAGCTTGATTGTTTTCTTGTAGACATTTCCAACTAGGTAGTGGGCCTACCGGAAGTCCAGTAATGGGCCTGTTTCCGGCCTCTCCTGGAGCCCAGGAGAGGCCATTTTTGCCCTCCTGGAAACTCCAGGAAAGCCTCTGGAGCCTGGGGAGGGCAAAAAACAGGCCTACCAGAAGTCTAGAAACATGCCTGTTTCCAGCCTCCAGTGCCCAGGAGAGGCTGTTTTTGCCCTCCTGGAAACTCCAGGAAAGCCCCTAGAGCCCGGGGAGGGTGGAAAATGGGCCTACCGGAAGTCCGGAAATGGGCCTGTTTCCGGTCTCCGGAGCCCAGGAGAGGCCGTTTTCGCCCTCCTGGAGATTCCAGGAAAACCCCTGGAGCCGGGGGAGGGCGGAAAATGGGCCTACCGGAAGTCTGGAAATGGGCCTGTTTCCGGTCTCTGGAGCCCAGGAGAGGCTGTTTCCGCCCTCCTGGAAACTCCAGGGAAGCCCCTGGAGCCTGGGGAGGGCGGAAAATGGGCCTACTGGAAGTCTGGAAACGGCCCTGTTTCTGGTCTCCGGAGCTGAGGAGAGGCCGTTTTCGCCCTCTTGGAGACTCCAGGAAAGCCCCTGGAGCCTGGGGAGGGCGGAAAATGGGCCTACTGGAAGTCTGGAAACGGCCCTGTTTCTGGTCTCCGGAGCTGAGGAGAGGCCGTTTTCGCCCTCTTGGAGACTCCAGGAAAGCCCCTGGAGCCTGGGGAGGGCGGAAAATGGGCCTACTGGAAGTCTGGAAACGGGCCTGTTTCCAGCCTCCAGAGCCCAGGAGAGGCTATTTTTGCCCTCCTGGAAACTCCAGGAAAGCCTATGGAGCCTGGGGAGGGTGGAAAATGGCCCTACCGGAAGTACCGGAAGTCCGGAAATGGGCCCATTTCCAGCCACAGGAGGCCTCACAAAGTGAAGCGGTTGTTACAACTGGTAAATCCCACCACTGTTCCCAACCTCCGGTCCCAACCTGCCGCACTGGGCCACGGCATGCCAGAAACCGGGCCGCACAAACAAGCGAAGCCCCATCCATACTAAACCACGCTCCCTCCAGTCTATGGAAAAACCGCTCCCCACGGAACGGGTCGCCGGTGCTGAAAAGGTCAGGGGCCACTGATTTGTAGCAATAAATCAGTTTAATGGCACCTTCACGTGTGCAAACGTGGTCTTTCCCATCTGCCTTTTGAATGCTGTCTCTGCTGCCGAGCCTTCCTGTTATGGAATGAAGTGATTAAACAACATCCCTAGGTCAGCCAGAGAGAGAGTTTATTGTGCAATAGTTTTCAGAGAGGTTTATGTACCTACGAATCCGAACAATTTGATAATTCTAAGACCACAGTTTTATACTGTTTCAAACAAAGGATTCTGCTAACACAGCAACTTTCCATATATGGTTAGCATACATCTAATGTAGAGGGAGCTGTTGGATGACCACTGGATAACTTTCTATTCACTACATTCTAAAAGATATTCTAAAAGCAACTATATTCTGAACGCAAGAAATACATCCAGCTGGAGAGAATACAAAGTCAGCATAACCTCCTTTGATACTCTAAGTGACCCCCTAACTTGTCATAAGATAGGAACAAATCTAATGAAATATAGTTAAAAGGTGATAAGGCCAAGGATGTCCACCTGGTTGGAATTCATCCATCAACAAAAGATAATTTGGACTTATGCTCCAGTAAATTACAGAAGAATTATGATTGCTTGGCAAGGATGATGTAAAACTTTAGTAATAAGGAATTGTCAATTAAAAATAACAAATGTATGTTAACCATATATGGAAAGTTGCTGTGTTAGCAGAATCCTTTGTTTAGGAAAGTATAAAATGTGTCATGTAATCATGGAGTCTTTACTCAAAGCTAAGATGCGATACTAGCTTCTGAGTCTTTGCGCAAATAAACTCTCTCTCTGGCTGACCTAGGGATGTTGCTTGGTCACTTCATTCCATAACACATCCGTTACATTTAATTGACATTTCCTTATTACTAAAGTTTTACATTATCCTTGCCAAACAATTATTCTGTGATAAATGACTTCCTGCTCAGGTAGTTATTTTTGGCCTAATCACCTTTAACTATATTTCATTAGGATGCTCCTTTTCTTCTGACAAGTTAGGGGGCCTCTCAGAGTATCAAAGGATTTTATGCTGACTTTGTACTTTCTCTAACCGGAGGCATATCCTGCTTTCAGAATATAGTTGCTTTCAGAATATAGTGAATAGAAAGTTATCCAGTGGTCATCTAGCAGATCCTGCTTCGGCTACATTATTCCCACCTGAGATCTTTCACACGACCACACGACCACGCCTCCGAATTAAAATGTGGGCCGACATCCACATCACCATCTTTCAGGGAAGTCTTTTATTTAAAAAAAAAAGGCTGGACTTACGATTAAGAAGAAAAGGTAGGAGAAGACGAAGACTGCCAGGAACAGCAGGAAAGTCGACCAATGAAACCAGTAGCCTAAATTTATGAAGCTGTACCTAAAAGGATGACAAGGAATGGTGAGATTTAGACAAAGAATCCGTCGTTCAGTAGCAAAAGACTTCGTTTCTTCTTCCCAAGCAGAATAACAAGATTGGAAGGGAGTTTAAGAGGTCCTCTAGTCTAACCCCGCCTGCTCAAGCAGGAAACTCTATGCCACTCCAGACAAACGGTTGTCCACTATCTCCTTAAAAACTTCCAGGGATGGATGATCTGTCCCCCTCTACAGATACCCACAAAAACACAGCCAGTCGAGGGTTAAAGAAGCACTTGGCACACACCCCAGTTCTTATCTCTAACTTGGCAGCGATATGCACACCGTCTGCCAAGTGCTTTAATAGTACACAGAAAGAAAAACACAACAAATATTCAGCAAAGTCTCTGATCAGCTTCAGCTTTTAGCTCCAATGACTACCCGATTGAGTATTTGTTCGTCACAGAGATCATTTACCACCACCCTGTCTTATATAGTCTCTGGGGTGTGGTCCAGTGACTCATTGGTCCTGTGACTCAAGTCCAGTGACTCAGGTCTATTCCCTCATACGTCTCCTCAGCTGCTGCAAGCGCTTATCTCGCCTTCTTTGGCGTGCGTCCAGGAATGACGTCTCTCCCTCACTCTCATCTGAGACACCTGTTTCCCCACTACTTTGCTCTCTTTCAGCTGGCACCTGAGACGGTGCCAGAGGGGGGGGGGGGCTGGGAGATCTGGCTGGCTCCTCTTCCTCCTGCTCAGAGCTTCCTTCCTCCAATGGGATAGGCTCAGAGGACGGGGCCACAACAATGGAGCACCCACAGCTTCTAGTGGCAAGCAGTTCCACTGGTTAATTTATCTCACTGTCAGGAAGTTTCTCCTTAATGACCTGGCTTCTCCCTTGACTTTGCTGGTCAGAAGGTCGCAAAAGCGAATCACATGACCTGGGGACACAGTAACGGTCATAAGTATGAACCCGTTGGCCCAGCATCTGGTTTTCGATCGCGTGATCGCTGCACAAGTCGCAACTGTGAAAAACAGGCTCACAAGTCCCGTTTTTCATTGCCGTTGTAACGTTGAACAGTCGCTAAATGAACTGTTATAAGTCGAGGACTTCCTGTAGTAGGAATAAAAGCCTTTGGACACTTACCAATCAAAGCTGTTGTAGTCATTTCTGGCTTCTCCCCACATGTAGAGAAAGACAAAGGAAAAGCTGAACGCCAGAACCAAGAGGGAAAAATACATGCATTCTCCCTATTAAGGAAAAAAAAAGGATGTTTAGATTAACAGAGTTGGAAGGGACCTTGGTGGTCATCTAGTCCAACCCCACCCACCCCCAAGCAGGAGACCCTACAGCATTTCTGAGAAAGCCTCCATCGGGCTTTCTTCTTGAAAGCCTCCAGTGATGAAGCTCCCACAACTTCCGAACTTCAGTTCCACTGGTTGATTGTTGTCACTGTTAGAAAATTTCTCCTTATTTCCAGGTTGAATCTCTCCTTGGTCAGTTTCCATCCATTGTTCCTTGTCTGGCCTTCGGGTGCTTTGGAAAATAGCTTGACCCCCCCTTCCTCCTCTCTGTGCCAGCCCCTCCCTCAAATATTGGAAGATGCTCTCCTGTCTCCCCTGGTCCTTCTCTTCACTAGACCAGCCATGCCCAGTTCCTGCAACCGTTCATTGTATGTTTTAGCCTCCAGTCCCTTAATCCGTGGACAGAGGAGCTTTCTATCAGGTTCGCCTGATTCGCCAATTGCGTCCCTTTCTAGACCAGGACTCATTACGCACAGTCACTCAAGCCTTCGTCATTTCTGGACTTGACTACTGCAATGCTCTCTACATGGGGCTCCCCTTGAAATGCACCCGGAAGCTCCAACTGGTCCAGAATGCGGCTGCGCGAGTAATTATGGGAGCAACATGGGGCTCGCATGTACCACCTCTTCTACGCGAGCTGCACTGGCTTCCGGTGGCCTTCCGAGTGCGCTTCAAGGTGTTGGTTCTTACCTTTAAAGTGCTCCATGGCTTAGGACCTGAGTACTTACGAGACCATCTGCTGCAACCGATAACCTCCCACCAACCAATACGCTCTCACAGAGTAGGCCTACTCATAGTACCATCATTAAAACAATGTCGTCTGGTGGTTCCAAGGGAGAGGGCCTTCTCTGTGGGGGCACCTACGCTTTGGAACAAAATACCCCCTGGAATACGAATAAACCCAGATCTTCGCACTTTCCGACGTGCCCTGAAGACCTTTCTATTTCAACAAGCAGGGCTAGCATAAACATCAAAATTCTATGCCAAGGTCTTAGCAGATACACTAAGTTGACTCAATTTATTACTTACTGTTTATAATATATATATATATGTATATTATATGTATATGAAGTCCTATTCTGTTCACTGCCCTGAGTCCTTCAGGAGAACGGCGGAATAGAAATTCAATAAATAAATAAATAAAAATAAAACAAATAAGTCATCATTGTTGCTCTTCTCTGCACTCTTTCTAGAGTCTTAACATCCCTTTTTATAGTGTGGTGACCAAAACTGGATGCAGGATTCTAGGTGTGGTCTTACTAAGGCTTTACAGAGTGGTGTTAATACCTCACTTGATCTTGATTGTATCCCTCTGTTAATGCAATTTAGGATTGCGTTGGTTTTTTTGGCTGCCACCGCACACAGCTGGCTCATATTTAACTGGTTGTCTACTAAGACTCCAAGATCTCTTCCTCACAGCATCACATCTAGACTTTAATCGGAATATTTGTGCTACCTGAAATGTGGAGGCTACCCCTGGGAATTTAGGCTTCTCTTTAGTTTTCTAGGGTTGCTCCCCCTTGCTTCAAGCTACCTTCATAAAAAGAAGAAAAAGCAAGCAAAATGCCCATTTATAGCACTAAGCAGAAGGGGAATAAAATCAAATTTATTAAAAGCTCAACTTAATGGACCATTCTAGGTGGATAGAGTATCCTTTAAATCAGGGGTCTCCAACCTTGGCAACTTTAAGACTTGTGGACTTCAACTCTCAGAGTTCCTCAGCCAGCAAAGCTTGGAGGTTGGAGACCCCTGCTTTAAATCCAGCTATCTGTTAAATCCAGCTGTCCATTAAATCCATCTGTCTGTTAAATCCAACTGTCTGTTAAATCCAGCTGTCCGTTAAATCCAACTGTCTGTTAAATCCAACTGTCTGTTAAATCCAGCTGTCCGTAAAATCCAGCTGTCTGTTAAATCCAGCTGTCCATAAAATCCAGCTGTCCATAAAATCCAGCTGTCTGTTAAATCCAGCTGTCTGTTAAATCCAGCTGTCCGTTAAATCCAGCTGTCTGTTGAGGAGAGAGGAAAATATCATTGTACCTTATGGCAACACCAGAGTCCTGGTTTAATCCTTTTGCGGTTCTGGTCTTGCCACTGGCAGGTATATAAGCCAACCAGGCAAGAAATGAAGTTTTCGTATTTACAGAATTTGATCAAACGTTTCTTCGTTTTTTTGAACTTGGATTTCTTGACATGGGTAGGACGGTTCTCCATCGGTAGGTCGTCCATCTGTGCGGCCTGGAAGATGAATTCAAGAAAGGAAGTTGGAAAGGAATGGAGAGGAGACACGGAGCTGATCCCCTAACTCGGGGGGGGGGGGTCTTCAAATTTTTAAGACTTGTAACTTCAACTCCCAGAATTCCCCAGCCAGCATGGCCGCCTTAGGAATTCTGGGAGTTGAAGAGCACAAGTTTTGAAGTCGGAATGTGAGGAGGATTCGTTTCTTCACCTTAGTCTCAATCTATCTAGACCAGGGCTCTCTGAAATTGGCAAATTGAAGAGTCGTGGACTTCAACTCCCAGAATTCCCCAGCCAGCATTCTGGGAATTGAAGTCCATAAATCTTAAAAGTGGCCAGGTTTGGAGATCCCTGCTCTATGAAACTGCCCTGATGCATTATATATATGCTAAATCTATCTGCCACTGGTTTCCGTACCTTACTATAAGGCCTGTCTTCCCTGTTTGGAGGGAGAGGGAGGAGAAAAGGTGGGGTCGGGGTTTCATATGTGGAGATTGAAGAATAATGGAAGCTGAAAATAAATGACATTGGTCTCGTTTCAATTAAAGACACACACGCCACGAAAAATAAAACCAGACCGTGAAAGGAAATAACGAAAGGAAACAAAAGAGCAGAAACTTAAAAAGAAGTGAGGTAAATTTAAAGATAACAGGCAATTAAACAGGCAATTAAAGATAAAAGGCAAAGAAAAAGGAAAATAGACAATGAAATGAAATGAAATAGAAAGGAAGTAAAATTGTTTGGGCAGTTCGAAACCATAATTTACCTTTAAAAAAAAAATTGATAGAAACGGATATTTTTAAAACCAGAATAAAAACATTTGATTTCAAGCTTCTGGTTTTGCTTTCCTGCAAAGCCAGACCTTACCTCTTCTGCTCCGCTTGCCAGAAATTCCACTTTTCTGTTTCCAGAAACTTTCTTCGTAATCTTAACTGCCATGGAACTTTTCAAGATCCAATATTCTTTCCTTTTTGCTGCTGTTCATTGCTGTTTGTTTCCAACTCGAATCCCAATGTCCTTCTCCCGTAATCACATCCGAATCTCTTTCCTGCCTATGTGAAACAATATGGGTAGTCCTTGACTTACAACCGTTTGTAGGAAGCCCCTCACCCCCGAAGAATGAAATATTCTGGGGAAATATTAAGAGGCAAGAATATTATATTTCCCCAAAGGAGAAATGGGGAAACATGTTTTTGGAGGCAGAAAGCAGCTCCCCCCCCCCAGTCTTTCTTAATAGCCCACAGCAGATGGCAGCACTTAAGGAGATAAAGAGCTCATTGAAAGAGCAAGCCAGCTATCTAGATGGCTCCATTCATAAGCAAAGCAAACACTGCAGGCAGGAATCCATTCACGACGGGATATTTCCAAACTCCTTTGCAGCAAAGTTTGACAGCTAACAAAAGTGGAGTGATAGGATTAGAACAAGGAGCCCCTCAACCCAAGGTCCAGCACAGGATGAAAGGCTCTCTAATGGCAGAAAGTGAAGAGGAACTAAAGAGCCTCTCGATGTGGGTGAAGGAGGAGAGTGCAAAAGTTGGCTTGAAACTCAACATTAACAAAACTAAACCCTGGAGTGGGGAGGGAATGGGGATTTTGCAGTATCCTTCCCCTAGAGTAGGGAGGGAATGGAGATTTTGCAGTATCCTTCCCCTGGAGAGAGGGAATGGAGATTTTGCAGTATCCTTCCCCTGGAGTGGAGATGGAATGGGGATTTTGCAGTATCCCTCCCCTGGAGTGGGGAGGGAATGCAGATTTTACAGCATCCTTCCCTTGGAGTAGGGAGGGAATGCAGATTTTGCAGTATCCTTCCCCTAGAGTGGGGAGGGAATGGGCATTTTGCAGTATCCTTCCCCTGGAGTGGGGAGGAAATGGAGATTTTCCATTTTCCATTCCAATCAGCTTTTTTCCCAGCTTGGAACTGAACTGGATGGATTTTTCTTCCAACACGTTCATTTAGTCTCCGTCCAAAGTTACAACGGCCCTGTAAAAAAAGCAACTTATGACCGTTTTTCAGAGTTACGACCTTTACAGCATCCCCTTGGCCACGAGATCCGAATTCGGATGCTTGGCCACTGGTTCATATTTATGACGGTTGCAGCCTCCCGGGGGGGGTCACACAATCCCTTTTTGCGACTTTCTGATAAGGGGGAAGCCAGATTCACTTAACAACGCCAGTGATTCACTTAACAGCTGAGGCAAAAGTGGTCATAAAACGGGGGAAACTCTCTTGGTAAATGTCTCACTTAAAAACAAAACATTTGGACTCAATTATGGTCATTAAGTCGAGGACTTCCTGTATTGCTCTGGATTTATTTTTTATTCTTTTTCTGAGCCATTAACCCTTTTTTTCCCTTCCTTAGTTATTCTGATCTTCCTTTGGAACTTCAAACTGAGATGGAGAGAAGTTCATTAATTTAAATTTTAAGATGAAGATGAAGAGAAGATTAAAATTTGGATTACTGAGACAGAAAATTATTTGACATAACTGTTACATATTATATATTATATTTTATTATTATATAATAAGGGGGATTGACTTAGATAAATAATTATTAATATTAGATTAGAGAAACGTTTTTTTTTGCTGATGGGGGCAGGTGGAATATTTTTAACTTTAACCAAGATGAAGAGAAGACTAAAAATTGGTGTATTGATTACATAATAAGGGGGATTGATTTAGGTAAATAATTATTAATATTAGACGAGAAATGATTGACATTTTTTAGCTGGGTTTAAATATTATAAGAGTTGTATTGATATGGTTGATAAATGAGGTAAATATTATTATTACTAGTTTTTTACAATAGCATTATTAGTTTTAGGATAACTTTATTAATTATAGGTTTATTTGTTATATTATTTTTCAGATTTCACTGTACTTTTTTTAGTTTAACATATAATTTTTTTTTTCTTAATTTGTAGTGGAAGCCAAGGGGTGGGTGGGTGGGTGGGGGGATATGTGGGGGGGGTTGGGGGAGAGGTGGGGGAGGTTGGGGGGAAGTGGGGGGGGGAAATGATAAAATTTGTATTGTAAAACTTTTTCAATTAAAAAAAATAAAAATTTAAATTTTAAGCTGAGCCCAAACCGTGTCTGCATTCTGCAAAGCAACTGGAAATTCATACAGGAACCATCGCTCCAAAGCTGGCATTACCTGGAATTTTTCATTAAAGGTAGTCCTCACCTTATGACCATAACTGAGTCCCAAATTAGGGACTCAAGGCAGTTAAGTGAGTTTTGACCCATTTTATTCATTCACTTAACAAATGAGACCTTTCCTGCCGCATTTGTTAAGTGAATCACTTCAGTTCTTAAGTTAGCAACCCGGTTGTTAAGTGAATCTGCCTTCCCCGTGGACTTTGCTCGTCAGACGGTCGCCAAAAGGGGATCACGTGACCCGGAGGGACATTGCGACCGTCGTAAATAGGAGTCAGTTGCCAAAGGGTCTGACTTTTGATCACGTGACCACGGGAATGCTGCCATGGTCGTATCTATGAAAATAAATCCCTTTTTTCCAGTGCCGTTGTAACTTTGAATGGCCACGAAACAAACGGTTGTAAATTGAGGACTGTCTATTGTGAAGAGATGAGATAAGCATCTTTAGCATGACAGTCTAATAAGCCTCTTTTCTCAATTCTGGAAATATTTTTCTTCTGCCAACAAGGCCATTTTTTAAAATAAGTGGGAATTATTTTTTTTCCCAGCAGCCTAGTAACAGCCAGCGTATTCTGAAAGCCCTTGAATACGCTTGCAGATTCGCTTAAGGACCATCTTACTGACTTAACAACTGTAGCGATTCACTTAACTTATCAACCACTGTGGCAAGAAAGGCCATTAAATGGGGCAAGTCTCACTTAACAAGTGTCTCACTTAGCAACGGAAATGTTGGGCTCACTTGTGGTCGTAAATCGAGCATAACCTGTGCATTGTGCAAAAAAAAAAATTGGAAAGAAAAGGAAAGGTATTATTTTGATTATGATCTCAGCATATCCCTGTCGGCAAACCACTAAGAATTTTATTTTAAAACTAGCTGGCTGCCCATGTTTCGCTACGAAACTATGTGCTCGGGTTTGATAAATGGACACTTGCAGCCTGAAATTTAGTGTAGATTGTGTAACTCCGTAGCATCTGAGTGTGTTAATATAATGCAACTGGCAGTTGGAACAGAGGGGGAAGTGGAGTAGAAGTCCCAGCCTGCAGCATCCATCGGTATTCATCTGGCTAGTATCCTGTCAGTGTGTGAGAGAGTTGAGGGGTGTTCGGAAACTCAAAACAGTATTTGCCGTGTGAGCAAGAAGGAGACAGGAAGGAGGCTGGGCGTGGCTTAGTTCAACTGTTCTGTAGTAAAGCTGCTTGCTGCTGTGAAAGTAAAACTGAAAGTGAAACTCCTCTCCTCTGCTTGTGTTTTGCATGTGGAACAGATTTCTTTTCAGGTGAGGAGGGGGAGTAGAACTCCTTAGCATCAGCGCATGTTAATAATAATATAGGAAATACTAATGATCTGATGATCATTTCGAAAAATCGTTTCTTAGTGAGCATCTAGAAGCCAAGAGGAACATACGTGGCAAATTTCAAGTTTGTAGGCTTTACGGTTCTGGAGATTTCGTGATTAATGTGTGAGTGGTTTTCGCTTTTATATATATAGATGCTACTGGCGGACTTTCCCAATTCCTTGACTTTAAAAGTGTTTTGTAAGTAAACCACCAAAGGTTGGAGCAATCAGAAATTGATTTCTTATTTTTGCTAATTTCAAACCACTAAGAAATTTATTTTAAAATGTTTACTTTCTCGATTCCTTGTCTTTAAAAATGTTTTCTAAGCAAATTGGAGTGCAACAAACATAACGGAAGGTTAGAGCCATCAGAAATTGATTTTCTTATTTTGGCTCATTTTTAATTTTGTTGTATTCAAAACAAAAGGAACTTTGTCTGCTAACGTTTCACCATCCAAGGACTTTCCGGGACAGCAGTTTTGTTTTGTTTTGTTTTGTTTTGTTTTGTTTTGTTTTGTTTTGTTTTGTTTTGTTTTGTTTTGTTTTGTTTTGTTTTGTTTTGTTTTGTTTTGTTTTGTTTTGTTTTTTTTTTTGTTTTGTTTTGTTTTGTTTTGTTTGAAGCTCTGTTGCTCAGCCTTTGATAGAGAAATATTTGGATTGCCCACCCTTCTCATATCATCATCCTTCATATTATGGTTCATCATATGGTCAGCCAGAGTTTTAGTTTTAAATTTGGCATTTTTATTCCAACTGTCAAGTCCTTCCCAAAGAACGGGGATAGGCAGATCTTCTAGTTGGATGACGTTAACGGGATGGTTGCAGGATGTAAGCTGTTCTGAGTAAAGCTGCCTTTTGCAATTGACCGATGGGGATTTTTGTCAATGCCGATGGTGTTCAAGGGATGCTCCAGGCCTTTGTATCCAAGACACTTACTGTTATCGGTATTATTTTTTGCCTTCTTTCGCTACAGACATTCTACTACTATTTAATCAAGGAGAGAAGCAACCTAGGAGGAGAAATTTCCTGACAGTTAGAACAAATAATCAGTGGAACCATTTGCCTCCAGAAGTTGTAAAAGCTCCTACACTGGAAGTTTTTAAGAGACTGGACTCCTACTTGTCTGGAATGGTATATAAGGTCTCCTGCCTAAGCAGGGGGTTGGACTAGAAGACCTCCAAGGTCCGATCCAACTCTGTTATTCTATTCTATTCTATTCTATTCTATTCTATTCTATTCTATTCTATTCTATTCTATTCTATTCTATTCTATTCTATTCTATTCTATTCTATTCTATTCTATTCCATTCCATTCCATTCCATTCCATTCTCCTCTTCTCTCCTCCTCTCCTCTCCTCTCCTCTCCTCTCCTCTCCTCTCCTCTCCTCTCCTCTCCCCTTCCCTTCCCTTCCCTTCCCTTCCCTTCCCTTCCCTTCCCTTCTCTATTCTATTCTATTCTATTCTATTCTATTCTATTCTATTCTATTCTATTCTATTCTATTCTATTCTATTCTATTCTATTCTATTCTATTCTATTCCATTCCATTCCATTCTCTCTTCTCTTCCTCTTCTCTTCTCTTCTCTTCTCTTCTCTTCTCTTCTCTTCTCTTCTCTTCTCTTCTCTACTCTACTCTACTCTACTCTACTCATCCCTTCCCTTTCCCTTTCCCTTTCTATTCTATTCTATTCTATTCTATTCTATTCTATTCTATTCTATTCTATTCTATTCTATTCCATTCCATTCCATTCCATTCCATTCCATTCCCCTCCCCTCTCCTCTCCTCTCCTCTTCCCTTCCCTTCCCTTCCCTTCCCTTCCCTTCCCTTCCCTTCCCTCCATTCCATTCTCTATTCTATTCTATTCTATTCTATTCTATTCTATTCCATTCCATTCCATTCCATTCCATTCCATTCCATTCCATTCCCCTCTCCTCTCCTCCTCTCCTCTCCTCTCCTCTCCTCTCCTCTCCTCTCCTCTCCTCTCCTCTCCTCTCCTCTTCCCTTCCATTCTCTGTTCTATTCTATTCTATTCTATTCTATTCTATTCTATTCTATTCTATTCTATTCTATTCTATTCTATTCTATTCTATTCTATTCTATTCTATTCTATTCTATTCTATTCTATTATTCCATTCCATTCCATTCTCCTCTCCTCTCCTCTCCTCTCCTCTCCTCTCCTCTCCTCTCCTCTCCTCTCCTCTCCCCTTCCCTTCCCTTCCCTTCCCTTCTCTGTTCTATTCTATTTTCTATTCTATTCTACTCTACTCTACTCTACTCTACTCTACTCTACTCTACTCTACTCTACTCTACTCTACTCTACTCTACTCTACTCTACTCTATTCTATTCATTACTTGAATTTTGTGATTTTTGTCCAGTTCTTTCTCTTCTATTCTGCGGTCTCCAGGCATTGGCAAGCTCATTATCCAGACTTTTTTCTTTCTTACTGACAATCGTTCAGTTTGGGATGTTATGTAGCCGGTGCTTATCTACTTAATCAATCAGAATAGAGCTGGAAGAGACCTTGGAGGCTTTCCAGACCAACCCCTGCTCAAGCGGGAGAGCCTATAATCATTTTGGACAAATTGGTTCTCTAATCTCTAATAACAACTAATTTATCTAGGAGACAAATCATCCCATAATGCACCCTCTCTCTGGATAAAAATTGCAAACTGACCATATGTGCAAACTGCAGTGTCTACCACCTGGCTTGGACAAAGTGATTACGGCTTACGAAATGGTAAAGAGGAACCAGGGGTGGGTTCTAAATTTTTTTACTACCGGTTCTGTGGACGTGGCTTATTTTGTGGGTGTGGCTTGATGGTCATGTGACAGGTACTGATCTACTCATGTATTTTTGCAGGTACTGATCTACTCATGTATTTTTGCAGGCACTGGTCTACTCATATATTTTTGCAGGCACTGATCTACTCATGTATTTTTGCAGGCACTGATCTACTCATCTATTTTTGCAGGCACCGATCTACTCATGTATTTTTGCAGGTACTGATCTACTCATGTATTTTTGCAGGCACTGATCTACTCATGTATTTTTGCAGGCACTGATCTACTCATGTATTTTTGCAGGTACTGATCTACTCATGTATTTTTGCAGGCACTGATCTACTCATCTATTTTTGCAGACACTGATCTACTCATGTATTTTTGCAGGTACTGATCTACTCATGTATTTTTGCAGGCACTGATCTACTCATGTATTTTTGCAGGCACTGATCTACTCATATATTTTTGCAGGCACTGATCTACTCATGTATTTTTGCAGGCACTGATCTACTCATGTATTTTTGCAGGCACCAGTCTACCCATTTATTTTTGCAGGTACTGATCTACTCATGTATTTTTGCAGGCACTGATCTACTCATGTATTTTTGCAGGTACTGATCTACTCATATATTTTTGCAGGCACTGATCTACTCATGTATTTTTGCAGGCACTGATCTACTCATCTATTTTTGCAGACACTGATCTACTCATGTATTTTTGCAGGTACTGATCTACTCATGTATTTTTGCAGGCACTGATCTACTCATGTATTTTTGCAGGCACCGGTCTACTCATATATTTTTGCAGGCACTGATCTACTCATGTATTTTTGCAGGCACTGATCTACTCATGTATTTTTGCAGGCACCAGTCTACCCATTTATTTTTGCAGGTACTGATCTACTCATGTATTTTTGCAGGCACTGATCTACTCATGTATTTTTGCAGGCACTGATCTACTCATGTATTTTTGCAGGCACCGGTCTACTCATATATTTTTGCAGGCACTGATCTACTCATGTATTTTTGCAGGCACTGATCTACTCATGTATTTTTGCAGGCACTGGTCTACTCATATATTTTTGCAGGCACTGGTCTATTCATTTATTTTCTTTTAACACTGATCAGCTGTAGGGCGACCCTTTGAAGCCCCGCAGCAAGAGTTTAAACAGTTTTTTTCCCCTCTAGCCATCAGCTGGGACTCAGGAGGCAGCAATAGATTGGGGGGTGGGGCCAAATAAAAGCTAAGAATAACGTGGTGGGAAGGGCCGGGGGAGCGGGGTGGTGGGGCAGAACCGGTTCGGTGACATCATATCATCACTGCTACCGGCTCGGTGGAACCGGGCGGAATCACCCTTGGGAGGAACACATTCAGACACGTTAAGCCACAAGCGATGCAGGTCGTAAAACTGCACCAGTGTTAAAAGATTTTATTTTTTAAAAAAACTGGAATTAAGGCAATAGATTCCGTTTCCTGAGATAGAAAGAGAACGCCTTTTTGGGTGGGGGTGAGGGGGTTCTTATTTATTAGCTTTCTACAGTTTTCCGCGGGATCCCAACTCAAAACGGCCGTAAGCCGCTCTGCCTCCAGACAGAATGCGAGGACAAGATCTTGGAGACCCACTTGTGACAGTCGGTCAAGGACAGCAAATGGTTCCTGGACGCCAAGTCTTTGCCAAACAGGAAGAACAAGGCGTTCGAAAACACCAGGCTGATGATTATGGCCACCAGCACCCACGTCCCTCTGGATAGAAGGAAGAAGAAGCTCTTGTGAAGGCCTCGGGAGTCCTGGGTCAACTTGGCCTGCACCAACTCTTGGAGCAGAGAAGGACCTTCCTGGCCGTCGGCCGTCTCCAATCTGCTGAAGGGGGACTGTTCCAGCTGCTCTTCCAAAGATAGGACTTGGTTTTCCAGCGCCTTGCAGATCTCTTCGAGCTCCGCCACCGTGCGCGACAGCTCGGCGCACTGCTTCTTCTCGGCCTCATATTGGCGCCGGGCGGTTTCGATTTTCGCCTCCAGCTGTTTGAAGTAGCCCACAATGTGCTCCATCACTTGCTTGATACGCAGCATGCCTTGGTCCCGGCTGGCTTTGGATTCCTGAAATTTGACCAGCTGGTTGGAGACCTTTTGGATTTTGGAGCAGAGAACCCTGTTGGTCTCTGCCAAGGTTAGATTTTGGCCCTGCAGGGCCGCCCGTGTGTCTTCCCGTTCTCGGAGCATCTCTTGCAGTTCTTCCTTTTCCTTTTCCAGATCCTCGACAATGGTTTTGAAACAGTTGACTTTCTCCTCCAGTCCCTTGTTCTCCTCATTCATGTGCTTCATCTCCTTCACGATCTCCTGGTTTTCGAGATCGAGGTTGGCCGCTTTGTCTCGTAGGTCCCAGATCTCCCTCTTTAACGCGTCCTGGATGTCCATCAGGTGGGACGCTTCTGATTTCTCCATGGGGTGGGGGCGTGGGGGGGGCTGGATGAAAGAAGGCCTCGAATTTGGCGCCGCTCCTCTTGAGTTCACTGCTGAGGAGCAAGCAAAGGGAGAGTATTTTTTATTTATTTTTTTATTTTTAATTTGATTTATATGCCGCCCTTCTCCGAAGACTCAGGGCGGCTTACAATGCGTTAAGCAATACCCTTCATACTTTTGTATATTTATATTTATACAAAGTCAGCTTATTGCCCCCAACAAACTGGGTCCTCAATTTACCCACCTTATAAAGGATGGAAGGCTGAGTCGACCTTGAGCCTGGCTGGGATTGAACTCGCAAGTAATTGCAGGCAGCTGGATCTTTGTAGGAGGCATTACTCCCCTACGCTACTCAGGCTCCTAAAAGTAAAACCGGGATCAAGCATCATATGTCAGCATTCCAGAAAAACCCCAACTCCAAGTAAAGACGCGGAAGCAAATATTTTCCATAGTTCTCTTTACTAGAATTTACTAGAATAGGCAAACTGGCACATCTGGGAAAGCCCGAATCTGAAAAGCCCGATTTTCCTTCTGCCACTTCTGGAGGCAGGCTGTTCCATTGATTAATTGTTCTTACTGTCGGGAAATTTCTCCTTAGTTCTAAGTTGCTTCTCTCCTTGATGAGTTTCCACCCATTGCTTCTTGTCCTGCCTTCAGGTGCTTTGAAAAATAGCTTGACTCCCTCTTCTTTGGGGCAGCCCCTCAAATACTGTAACACTGCTCTCATGTCCCCTCTAGTCCTTCTTTTCTCCAGACTAACCAAACCCAAATCCTGCAATCATTCTTCATATATTTTACTTTCCAGGCCTTTAATCATCTTCGTTGCTCTTCTCTGCACTTTTTCCAAAGTCTCAAGATCTTTTTTTGTAATGTGGTGACCAAAACTGGATGCAGGATTCCAGGTGTGGCCTTACTAAGGGCTTTATAAAGCGGTAGTAATCCTTCACATGATTTTGACTCTATGCCTCTGTTTATACCACCAAGGATTGTTTTCGGCTTTTTTGATTGCTGTGGCACACGGCTGGCTCATGTTTAAGTGATCGTCTACTAGGACTCCAAAATCCTTTTCACTGTTACTGTTTTTGAGCCAGTTTCGCCTAATCTGTATTTGTACTTTTAGTTTTTCCCTGCCCTAAGTGTAAAACCTTGCTTTTTTCCCCATATTATATTTCTTTTTGTTGGATAGGGCCCATTGATCAAGACTAAAAGAAGTTAAATCAACGCATTATTCTGAACTGAGAGCCTGGTTTAGCTCTGCAGACTAAAGCACCGTAATCAACATCCAGCTGTCTGCAATTACACCCGTTCGAATCTCCCCAGGCTCAAGGTTGACTCAGCCTTCCATCCTTTCTAAGGGAGGTCAATTGAGGACCCAGTTTGTGGGGGTAATAAGCTGGCTTTGTATAAATATACAAAAGTAGGAAGGGTATTGCTTAACGCATTGTAAGCTGCCCTGAGTCTCCGGAGAAGGGCGGCATAGGAAGGAAGGATGGAAGGATGGAAGGAAGGAAGGAAGGAAGGAAGGAAGGAAGGAAGGAAGGAAGGAAGGAAAGAAAGAAAGAAAGAAAGAAAGAAAGAAAGAAAGAAAGAAAGAAAGAAAGAAAGAAAGAAAGAAAGAAAGAAAGAACATTCAGCTGCCTGCAATTAGTGTAAGTTCAAATCTCACCAGGCTCAAGGTTGATTCAGCCTTCCATCCTTTCTAAGGTAGGTCAGTTGAGGACCCAGTTTGTGGGGGCAATAAGCTGACTTTGTATAAATATACAAAAGTAGGAAGGGTATTCCTTAACGCATTGTAAGCTGCCCTGAGTCTCCGGAGAAGGGCGGCATATAAATCAAATTTTTTAAAAAAATTGGGTGAGTGGGGCGGTGGCCTAGAGGTGGAGCTCTCGCCTCACAATCAGGAGGCTGTGAGTTCGATCCTAGGTAGAGACAGATATTTCTCTCTCTCTGGGCACAATGAGAATATATCTGCTGAACAAAACTCCACATTGGCGACAGGAAGGGCATCTGGCCAGTAAACACTCAGCTTCATTCAGTTGCCCAGACTCCATTCCACAAGGGATTAAAGGTAAAGGTTCCCCTCGCACATATGTGCTAGTCGTTCCTGACTCTAGGGGGCAGTGCTCACCTCCGTTTCAAAGCCAAAGAGCCAGCGCTGTCCCAAGACATCTCCGTGGTCATGTGGCCGGCATGACTCAATGCCAAAGGAGCACGGAACACTGTTCCCTTCCCACCAAAGGTGGTCCCTGTATTTCTACTTGCATTTTTTACCTGCTTTCGAACTGCTAGGTTGGCAGAAGCTGGGACAAGTCACGGGAGCTCACCCCATGACGCGGCACTAGGGTTTCGAACCGCTGAACTGCCGACCTTTCGTTCGACAAGCTCAGCGTCTTAGCCACCGAGCCACCGCAAGGGATTATTGGGTTGTTAAAAGATGATGATGACGATGATTCTGAATTGAGTCAAAGCATCATCCAAAATTCTGGATGAGATGCTTGTTTATTGGGAGATAAGAAAAACCATCATTTGGCCTACTCACCGAAGGATCCTCAATATCCACGTGAGAAATGGCCTCTCCCAAGCAGCCCAGCATCAACCAGAGCTGAGTCCAAGCCCAACTGACAGAAACCGCATCACAGCTGATGTCACAATCCACAATCTCCAGCCAATCAGGACCTGTCATGGGCCGCCGCCTCCTTCCCAGAGGCTTTATCGCACAAAGGAAACACACACTCACACTCGAGCAATGGAAGGGAGCCTTTTAGTGCAAAAGTCTGTCATGATCAGAAGTCACATGCTAAAGACTACGCGGGATGGGGGTGATTGATTGATTGGCATTTGGAGACCACCCATTGAAAGGTGGCTTACAATGGAAAATGTAAGAGGAAAATCCGTAACGTTGAGCCAAAATGAAAAGAACCACACACTCCGGAAAACGTACAGCATTTATTAGATTTTTTAAAAATCCCTCCTTTATTATTTTATAAGTAACCAAGAGTGGTGAACATGCTAAATATTCCTTCTTCCTCTTATTTTCCCAACAACAACAATGGAAGGATTGCCAGCGAGGACGACCGAGAGACGGAGAAAGAGAGGAACAGAGGAGTTACGGAGCTCTGGTGACGAGCAAGGACCGCCCCCTCCTGATCCCCAAACACGGAGAGTGGAGAGGAGACGGGAGCAACACAGGCTGACCTGACAACTCGGGAGGAGAGCTCCCCGCCCCTCCTCACAAGGCTCACTTGGGGACTGAGACTTAAGGAGACGCGGTTGGGAAGGACACTTGTCGGGAACAAATGCTGAATTCTTGGAGCCTTGGGTGCCGTCGCCGAAGTCTGGAGTTCGTTGTGCTTCATTTTGTGTGTCTTGCCCGGTTTGCTGCCTCACTGGACTTCTTTTTTTTTTTTAATTTGATTTATATGCTGCCCTTCTCCGAAGACTCAGGGCAGCTTATAATGTGTTAAGCAATAGCCTTCATACTTTTGTATATTTATACAAAGTCAGCTTATTGCCCCCACAAACTGGGTCCTCAATTGACCTACCTTAGAAAGGATGGAAGGCTGAGTCAACCTTGAGCCTGGGGAGATTCGAACGGGTGTAATTGCAGACAGCTGGATGTTAATTACGGTGCTTAGTCTGCAGAGCTAAACCAGGCTCCAGGCAAGACTTGCAGGAAATGTGGGGATGTTTGGGGGAAAGTTGGTGCAATAAAGGGGGAGTTAAAACTGTTCTCTGGCTGTGTTTCTTCCGTGCCTCGCCCGGGGTCATCACAAGGTCCGTTTATTGATGAGCAGAACCGCAGCATGCAGTTCTGGGACAGCTGACAAATTAGCTTGATGAGTGGAAGAATTTGTATGCAGTTTCTGAGAGGCTTCAGGGTGATTGTCCAATGCAATGAGCTCTGTGTCTTTTGCTATTCTAATGGGGGTGGGTTTATTTATTTATTTATTTATTTATTAGACTTATATACCGCCCTTCTCCTTACGGACTCAGGGCGGTGGGGTTAATCCTATCATGCCCTGTTCTTAGAATTCGGGTGGTGCAGGATGTTTTATTGTACATTTTAATCCCACGGCTGGAGGTAAAAGTGTTGTGTTTGTGAATAGGCTGGCCTGGATTTCTTCACGGGCACAAAATCTCCATCTCTAAGGACTTCGGGCATCTGCTGGAGGCTATTAAGAAAGACTGGGGGCTGCTTTCTGCCTCTAAGAACATGTTTCTCCATTTCCCCTTTGGTGGAAATATAATGTTTAGAATAGAAAACTGAGTTGAAATGGACCTTGGAGGTCTTCTAGTCCAACCCCCTGCTTAGGCAGGAAACCCTACGCCACTTCAGACAAATGGTTATCTAATCTGTAAAAGAGTTGCGACGTCAGTTATGCAGGAATGGTGGTTATCTTGGCTTTTTTCACTCTCCCTGGTGCCCCCCAGTTAAATGGGGTGGGGGTAGGGTCTCTATGGCTGCTATTTGCCACCCCCTATGTTTGTTGAAAAAACATAGTTTGCTAGGCTGTTGGCTTGAGCTCCGAGCTTGGCAATTTGGGTTGCAAACGTTTCGTCACCATTCGAGGAGACGTCGTCAGTGCGTTTTGAACTGTGCTCGTCATTTTGATGAGAAAAATTCAGAACGCACTGACGACGTCTCCTCGAATGGTGACAAAACATTTGCAACCGAAGTGCCAAGCTCAGAGCTCAAATCAACAGCCTAACTACCAACCCGAGTTACTCATATTGAACACACATTTCAAACCTAGTCTGCGTTCGCAAACTGGACCAACGGTTTGCTGAGTTAGAATACGCAAAACATTGACCGTAATAAACCTGGATAACTTGCTGCGCCGATGGTGGGCAAACCCAGTTTAGCTTAGTGTAGTGTGTGAATTCAAGCACGGCGGGCAGTTGCCTCAGGCAATCCTGGTAGCAAAGATTTATGGTGCATCTCCCACCCTCCACATTTCCTCCTCCTGCCCAATCACTGTTCTGCTGTTTGAGAAAAGGCCGAGTCCCACCAACAGCCGGCTGCCATCTTGGTCTTTGCCTTAGCCAGCCCTGCAGGGTGTGGAGGTCTTCCCTGAAGCCGCAACCCCAAACCATTTCTGTGGAGAACTGCACCCCCTTCCAGGGGTGGGCTTCAAAAATGTTAGCAAGGGGTTCTCTGCCCGGTTGCTGTGTGGGCGTGGCCATGGTGGGCGTGGCCTCATCAGCCTCCTGCATCACAGTGGGGGGGGGGGGCATTTTTGCCCTCCCTGGGCTTCAGAGGCTTTTCTTGAGTCTCCGGGAGGACGAAAACAACCTCCCCAGGCTCCGAAGGCCCTCTGGAGGCCGGAAACAAGCAGTTTCTGTCTTTCCGGAACTTTCTGTAGGCCCCGTTTTCACCCTCCCTGAGCCTCCGCACGCGTCCTGCACTTACCTGCATCCAAAATGGGAGGGGCGGGGCGGGGTGGGCGGGGCCATCCAGGAGTGGGATTTGGGGGGGTTCTCAGAACTGCACAGAATCTTAGCTAGAGGTTCTCCCGAATCCCTGCAAACCCCAGCAGCCCTACCCCTGCCCCCCTCCCAGAGGAGAAGGCTGGACACCTCCGGCACAATTGGCCTTCTTTTTATTATTGCTTTTCCTTGGAGTTGACTTCTCGTGGGGTCTCCCCTTCTTTCTTCTTCCCCGTTTTTTTGGGGGCAGAAGGGGTTTTCTTCGGGCGCGTCTGGTGGCCTTTCTCCACGCCGTTTTGGTCCTCAAAGAGAGCCACTTCCTGGGACAGCTTCCGCAACTCCTTGTTGAGCTGGTTGTTGGAGTCGATCAAAGCGAACTTCAGGACTTCCAGCTGGTTGAGCTTCTGGTAGGCATCCTCGGCCCGTTCTCGCATCGCTTTGACTTTGCCTTGCATTTCCTCCATGGCATTTTTGAAACTTTCGACCGTGTCCTGCAAACTCTGGCTCATGGTCGGGACTTCGTCTGGGCTCCGGGGCTCTGCGTTCAGATTCACTGCTAAATGTTGGTAGAAATTGTCTTTTATTTTCTTCTTCTGGGGAGCTCCTAAGGGCAGTGGGTTTTGGAGAGACGATTTATAGAGCCTGCTGACAAGCTGCGGGGGAACACAAATAGGACACTGACACACACACACACACACACAGAGGCATGGGATCTACTGCTACTAAACTACACAAATATCTTCGTACACCTGTAGCCTGTAAGTTTGAATCCGCTCTTAGCCATGGAAGCCAACGAGGGCAGGGGTGGGATTCAAATAATTTAACAACCAGTTCTCTGCCCTCATGACTGGCTGGGTAGGTGTGGCCTATGGTGGGCGTGGCCCAGGGGTGTGACAGGCAGCACTCGGCTTCTGATGATTGCGCGGCTCAGCTGCAATGCACCATAGTGGGTGTGGCCTACTCAGCCTCCTGCACCACAATGGGGTGGGGGGCGTGGTGTTTTTGCCCTCCCCAGGCTCCAGAGACTTTCTTTGAGCCTCCGGGAGGACGAAAACGGCCTCCCCAGGCTCTGGAGGCAGCTCTGGAGGCCCCTGTTTTTTGCCCTTCCTGAGCTCCACGCACATCCTGTACTTACCTGCATCCGTGTGGGGGACTCCTGGGAGGGGAGGGGCTGGGTGGGCGGGGCCATCCAGAAGTGGGATTTGGGGGTTCTCCAAACTGCATAGAATCTTAGCTAGAGGTTCTCCCAAACCCCTCCAACCCCCCACCAGCCCACCCCTGCCTTATTTGCTCCCTTCCTTGTTCCCCCACCCCCACCAAGAATTCAAACTTTCGGGGTGGGGGAGTCAGATCCCAACCTATTTTCCTTCTCTGTGGTCTGTTGCTGCTGTCAATTCTCCGGCAGCTGTTTTAAATTATATTCTCCCCCCCCTCGGAGTTGATACATCAGGAGATGAGATATATATATATATATATGGAGGAGGGGGGAAATGCCACCAGCACCCTTTCTGATCTCCCTTGCCATGGAAATGCTTGGACCAATAGGATGAGCAGCAGGGAAAGTGATGCAACAAAGGGATAAAGAGCCAGTGTGGCCTAATGGGGAAGATGCTGGCCTACGAACCAGGAGGCTGTGAGTTCTAGTCCCGCCTTCGGAGGAAAGCTGGCTGGATGACTTTGGGCCAATGACCAGGAGGTAGTGAATTCTAGTCTTGTTAGGCATGACAGCTGGTTGAGTGAATTCTGGTCAGTCACCAGGAGATGGAGAGTTCTAGTTCCTGCCTTAGGCATGAAAGAGAGCTGAGTGACTTCTGGCCAATCACCAGGAGACTGGGAGTTCTAGTCCTGCCATAT
>CM075962.1:4547604-4732604 GCA_038048745.1 Coluber constrictor foxii | reverse complement strand
AGGATTATATTGACGTTTTTGGCTCATCTTCAATGGGGCCGAAAGGAACTTGACGTCTGCATCTCCAACCTTCCTCCAAGAATGATAACCAAGACCACCAAACATCTCAGCAACCGTTTATTGATTTTTAAAAATAAAAAATCAAATATGCTTTCGCCGACAGGCCAGAAGGTTGTTTTAGTCCCTGCTCAGGACTGAGCGTCCATGGGGTATTCTTGTTGTAAAGTATTTGGATTCCTTAGCTGTATCATCAATGGTTTTATCGGGGACCCTGAAAGTAAGAGATTTTTTTTTTTAAATGAGGCTGTCAGGTTTCGAGGTCATCTCAAATAAATCGCATTTCAAACAAAGCCTTTGATGAAAAAAACTCTCATTTATTAAGCACGACATTCTCCGACTCACCGTAGCCAACACTGACTTCCGATCCAAAAACCCTCCCTTTCCTTTCCCCCACTCCTCTGCTCTCATTGGCCATCTTCCAAGTCACTCTACCCCTAATCTACTGCTCCAACTCAAAGGAATTTCCCCCCTCTCATCCCATCTCCTAGGGCTGTGATGGCGAACCTATGGCACGGGTGCCACAAGTGGCACGCGGACCCATATCTGAGGGCACACGCTCCAGCACACATGTGCCCACCGGCCAGCTGATTTTCAGGCCTTCTGGGCCCACCGGAAGTTGAGAAATGGGCTGTTTCCGGCCTCCGGAGGACCTCCTGAGGGTGTTGAGGAAGGCTGTTTTTGTCCTCCCCAGGCTCCTAGAAAGCCTCTGTAGCCTGGGGAGAGTGAAAAATGGGCCCACTGTGCCATTGCGTTCCAAAAACAGGGGTAGCGTGGGGGGAGCACGCGCATGTGCGCAGGAGGGCAGGGCACGGGTGTGCATTGAATTATGGGTGTGAGCACACGGTCCCCCCTGCTCTCCCCCCGCTTTTGGCACGCGACGGCAAAAAAGTTAGCCATCACTGTCCTAGGGGATATTATCTCCAGGGAAAATAAGTAGGTGAAGAGTCAAACGTCCCTTTCCAGACGCCTCCGCTTCTCCTTCCTATGTCAGCACTAGAGTAAATGCAGCTTGAAGTGCTGACAGAGGCGAGAGAAGAAAAATAGAAAAGCGGAATAGAGGTTGTCTTCCCCCTCATGAGGTTAGTTAAAAAAAAACCTGTAGAATTTCTCAATCATCCAGATCAAGGTTCTTTTTTCAGGAGGCAACTTGACTTTCTAGGTTTTTTTTCTGTTGAAGATGTTTCGCTTCTCCTCCGAGAAGCTTCATCAGTTCTGACTGGATGGTGGGGAAGGGAAGGATTGATCCTCCTCGCAGACAGCTGGTCATTGGCATACTTTTTAGAGGGTCGTTGAAGCAGCTGAGTGGTTGCAAATGGGTGTGGAACCAACAGCGAAGGGACACAGGGCAGAAAACATCCTGCAGCCGAGAAGCCTCCACGCCCATTTGACCCACAGACAAAACTCCAAGTGGCCTCAACGGCCTTCTCAAAGGATGCAAATGACCACAAGTCCAATTGCCTCTTGAAAAAGCACCTTTGGGATGAATAAAATTTTTAAAAAAACAAACTTATTTGGCTACAGCAAAATCCTGTGCAATTTCAGGACATTTTTGCTCTAATGTGGAATTCAATTAAAGAGAAAAATATTTTTTTTAAAAAAAAAAATTTAATTTATATGCCGCCCTTCTCCGGAGACTCAGGGCAGCTTACAATGCGTTAAGCAATAGCCTTCGTCCTTTTGTATCTACCTGCATAGTAGGGCTTTCGGCTCCCCCTAAGCAGTGTTCTTTTTTTATACAAAGTCAGCTTATTGCCCCCACAATCCGGGTCCTCATTTTACCTACCTCGAAAGGATGGAAGGATGAGTCCACCTTGAGCCTGGTGAGATTTTGAACTCGCAGTAACTGCAGGCAGTTAACAGTATAATAATAATTATTAACTATGATCTTGACTTGTGCAAATTCAGCTGCGCAAGTTGTGGGCGCTTGCTTAGATTCTTGGAACAAGAACAAATACCTGTTTCGATTGGCGCTTGGCTCTTTGATTTCCTGAATGAGGCTATTGTTTGTTTGTTGTTGGTTTTTTTTTGAAAGTTTGCACAAACCAACCCAATGAGCTGGGATCGTCCTTATGGGGAAAAGCATCAACCTGGATTAAATTTAGCCTGTCGGAGGAATGCAGCTACCCCAAAAAAACCAGGATTCATATTCGGAAGCTGAGAATTCCTACTAAGCATTGCTACGAATGCGTTTGGTTAATTAGGATCCTACAGGGTTTTTTTAAAAAAAATAAGAGCTTAACGTTAACTATATGGGTTGAGTTCTTTGCTATTAGTGTGGGAATGTAGTGGGACTTCAAATAGTCCTCAACTTACAACAGTTCGTTTAGTGATTGAACGATTAAAACAGCCCTGAAAACAGTGACTCGGTCATGACCCTTTTTTCACACTTACGACCGTCGCATCATCCCCACAGTCAGGGGATCCAAAAATTCAAGAGGCTTGGCAACTGACATGTACTTACGACGGTTGCAGTCTTCCGCGGGTCGCGGGATTAACTTTTTTTGCGACCTTCGGACAAGCCAAGTCAATGGGGAAGCCAGATTCACTTAACAACCGGGTGTGACCCCTATAAGAACGGCGATGATTCCCTTAACCAATGTAGCACAAAAAGTCGTAAAATGGGACAAAACTGACTGAACGCATTTCTCACTTGACGACATGAACGTTGGGCTCAGTTGTGGCTGTAAGTCAAGGAGTAGCTATAGCTGGATTCCGAAATTGCAACCTCAGGTTTCATTGACATGAATGGAGGCAAAATAATAATAATAATAATAATAATCAAATTTGCATATCATGATGCACCTTTTCAAAGCAATTCTGACTGGTGACACAGCTGGACTTCAGCTACTAATATGGAGTTTCTTAACCATAGCAACTTTAAGATGTGTGGACTTCAACTCCCAGAATTCCCCAGTCAGCAAGGTCTACACATCTTAAGCCAGAGGTCTCCAGCTGTCTGGAGAATTCTGGGAGCTGAAGTCCACAAGTCTGCAAGCTACGCTGGCTGGAGAATTCTGGGAGTTGAAGTCCACAAGTCTTCAATCTACCAAGTTTGAAGACCTCTGTCTTAAACATTGCTATGGTTGAGAAATCCTGCACGGGTAGTCTCAACTTACAACAATTCATTTGACGTTACGCTGGCCCTGAAAAAAGTGACTTATGACCGTTTTTCATACTTACGACTGCTGTGGCCCCTGCCTTCTGGAATATTCTCCCTTCAGATATGATGACCTATGGGCCTTTAGATTATGAAGATTTGTGTGCCTGGGCCTGGGATCCCAGGAATGTTAAAGCCCTCATTTCCTGGCTGTATTAGCAACCGTAGTCACAGAGCCATGGTGGTGCGGTGGTGAGAATGCAGTATTGCAGGCTAATTCTGCTGACTGCCAGCAGTTCGATCCTGTCCGGTTCAAGGTGGACTCAGCCTTCTGTCCTTCTGTGGTCGGTAAAATGAGGAGCCAGATTGTTAGGTGGGAAATATGCTGTCTTTGTAAACCGCTTAGAGAGGGCTGGAAAGCACTGTGAAGCGGTATATATTGCTTGGGAAGGAAGGAAGGAAGGAAGGAAGGAAGGAAGGAAGGAAGGAAGGAAGGAAGGAAGGAAGGAAGGAAGGAAAATAAGGTGAAGGAAATAAAGAGGGAGGCAGGCAGGCAGGCAGGAGACACAGTGGTGCAGTTGTTACAATGCAGTGATGCAGATTATCTCTGCCGATCGCCAGCAGTTCGATCCTGACCGGCTCAAGGTGGACTCAGCCTTCTGTCCTTCCATGGTCGGTAAAATGAGGAGCCAGATTGTTAGGTGGGAAATATGCTGACTTTGTAAACCGCTTAGAGAGGGCTGGAAAGCACTGTGAAGCGGTATATAAGTACTGGGGCTATTTTCTTGGGTGCCGTAGATTTATTTTGTAATGTTTCCATTGTTTTTACGTTTTATGCTGTACACTGACGAAGTCACTTGTTGACCTGGGCAGCTATAAAAGCCAAATCAAGTAGAATCAAATCAAATCCAAAAATAAATGCAGAATCACTTAGCGGGTTGCACGGATGTAGATTTTGCAACTAAGGATGTTGTGTGAACAGTATTTATTTATTCATATCCCGCCTTTATTATTTTTTTTTTATAAACAACTGGTTTATTGATGCTTAGACCGAATAGATTATAGAAAAAAGTGTGTTATGTGGTAACCATAAAAGAGCTAAATTTATACCTTTATTTATAATTGCTGTAAAGAAACTTATTATTCTTTTCTACTGTTGTTTTACTGGGTTTTCTTTTGTGTCTTTAGTTGTCTCTTTGATTCCTCTTTTTCCCTTTTTCTCACTTCAGCTTTTATGTTTATATAAAATATAAAAATAATATATACTATTTTATAGTTTTTAAAAAAACCCTTTAATAAAATTTTTAACCATAAATGTGTGAACACAGCCCATACTTTGAGCTGTGTACTCGGTCGGCTCCAGAATTGAACGGAGGGTTTCTGGTTAGGATTTTTGTGACTCTTTTAGTGTTTAAGGTTGCTGACCCCTGGTTGAATGTTCCTTTGAATCTCAAGGTGTATATTTAAGAATCCCACACAGAAAAGGATATTTTTATGTTACGTTTATGAATATGAGAGGAGAGTGGGTTCCTTCCACGCGTGTCCAAAATCAGCCACCTATTCATTCAGCAGTCTTTCTTATTTTGTGTAGCGTGAAAATTGGTCCTGTCAATCAGTCTTTCTCAACCTTGGCAACTTGGAAGATGGATGGACTTCAACTCCCAGAATTCCTCAGGCAGCATGCTGGCGGGAAAAGCCTGAGAGTTCATTCGTTCATTCAATCTTTATAGTTAAGCTTTATAGCCGAACCAAGTGACTCACAATTTTAAAGTTGATATCCATCCATCTCCAAGTTACTACCAAAGTTGGGGATGAGTACAATGAGTTTACATTGTACTCCCAGGAAGTGAGTAATGTTGTAGTAGCCCCTTCTAATCGATGTCATCCGCCATGATTGATTTATGGCAAGTTCTTGTACTGCCTTAGTCATGAACGACAGCTGGGTGACTTTGAGCCATTCACCAGGAGACTGTGAGTTCTAGTTCTGTTTTGGGCATGAAAACCAGCGGGATGACTTTGAGCCAATCGCCAGGAGACTGTGAGTTCTAGTTCTGCTTTGGGCATGAACGACAGCTGGGTGATTTTGAGCCAATCGCCAGGAGACTGTGAGTTCTAGTTCTGTTTTGGGCAGGAAAACCAGCTGGGTGACTTTGAGCCATTCACCAGGAGACTGTGAGTTCTAGTTCTGCTTTGCGCATGAACGACAGCTGGGTGATTTTGAGCCAATCGCCAGGAGACTGTGAGTTCTAGTTCTGTTTTGGGCATGAAAACCAGCTGGATGACTTTGAGCCATTCATCAGGAGACTGTGAGTTCTAGTTCTGCTTTGGGCATGAAAACCAGCTGGATGACTTTGAGCCAATCACCAGGAGACTGTGAGATCTAGTTCTGCTTTGGGCATGAACGACAGCTGGATGACTTTGAGCCAATCACCAGGAGACTGTGAGTTCTAGTTCTGCTTTGGGCATGAACAACAGCTGGGTGATTTTGAGCCAATCACCAGGAGACTGTGAGTTCTAGTTCTGCTTTGGGCATGAACGACAGCTGGGTGACTTTGAGCCAATCACCAGGAGACTGTGAGTTCTAGTTCTGCTTTGGGCATGAATGACAGCTGGGTGACTTTGAGCCATTCACCAGGAGACTGTGAATTCTAGTTCTGCTTTGGACATGAAAACCAGCTGGATGACTTTGAGCCCATCGCCAGGAGACTGTGAGTTCTAGTTCTGCTTTGGGCATGAACGACAGCTGGATGATTTTGAGCCAATCACTAGGAGACTGTGAATTCTAGTTCTGCTTTGGGCATGAACAACAGCTGAATGACTTTGAGCCAATCACCAGGAGACTGTGAGTTCTAGTTCTGCTTTGGGCATGAACGACAGCTGGGTGACTTTGGCCCAATTCCCCTCCCCCTCTCTCAGCCAAACCCACCTCACAAGGCTGTTGTGCGGAAAAATAGGAGGAGGAAGAAGTATTGTGTATGTTTACCGCCTTGGGTTACTTACAAACTAATAAAGGCAGGATAAAAATATAATAAATAAATAAATGCAGCTCCCCCATCTCACCATTAGAGACCCTTCTGGATCCGTCTCCCGGCGTTACGACCCCAGATGGTTAATGGAGTGTCATCGTCCCCAGTGCCCCCCATTTCTTAACACAAATACTGCAAATGTGAGCAAAGCAGGTGATTGTGGCGTTTATTTCAATCTCTTTCTTTGCACAAAGTCAAAGAGGATGGAATATCTACAAAAGCTGTGGGAAGGATTTTTTAGCACCATTTCGCGAACGGTGAGTGGAGCATTCAGTACAGTACGAGAACAAAATATACAGCGATGATGTAACCAGGGAAGCAACCAAAGGGAGAACTAAGAACATGAGAAGCCAAGAAGCCAGATTTTATAAAAGGAATGCAAAGGAATTACAAGAGAAGAAGCTTCTTTTGAACAAAAGAAACAAAAAAAAGGAGAAAAACCCAGTTGATTGACAGCCATCGTTTCCCACTGGTGCCCAAACAGTTCACTCAAAACTAGAATTGGGGAAAAAACTTCATGTCATTCACCACTGAACGCATTTCAACATTTTTGCAATCAGGAGTTGACATAAAACTTGTCTTTTTTTTATACTGCAGTTCTCAGTGTGCTGCACTGTTGAAAATGTGTTGTAACTGAGAAAAATCTGTGGACATTTGTGAAATTAATGTACAAAAATGTGTTGAAGTACGTGATTTGGATAAACTCTCCATCAACTCCCCGTCTCATCGTTAAGAGACCTGTCTGGACCAGTCAGACAAAAATGACAATAATTAAATAATGATATATACAGTATGTATATATTTGGAGCAACAGGCAGCAAACGAGCCCCCAATTGTGCACAACATTTTCTCTCTTTTTTTGTAATTTTTCCCCCCCAAAAAACTGAGCTTTTGCAAGATTTGCAAAAAAAGAAAAGAAAAAAAAAGAGCAGCAGCTAACTTGCATAAATTTGTCTCCATTCAGTATTACAACTCTGAATGGACTCTTGGGACTGGCACATCTGTAGGGCACCAATTTGGAAAGGAAGCTCTAAAGCAGTAGTTTTCGAATTTGGCCCCTTTAAGACATGTGGACTTCAACTCCCAGAATTCCTCAGCCAGCATGGGTGGACTTCAATCCCCAGCATCTCCCAGCCTGTTATGCTGGCTGGAGGATTCTGGGAGTTGAAGTCCACACGTCTTAAAATGGCCAAATTTGAGAAACACCAAAGAGAATAAACATTGGCATAGAACATAAAAACCAGACACTTGATGCCCAGAATTAAAATAGACACTTGGGTGTTAACCAGCAAATTGAAAGCACTTCTAGATGACTGTTGCTTCTTCCATATCCATAAGAAGGGGGAATCCTTTCTATTTCATTACTGTGCAGATTTTACAGGGATCAAGAAACGTTTATATTTTATTTAACTCGTTTTGATAGAATATTTTTACCTCAGGATTGAACCGCGGGGTCCTTTGGTGCTCTCTGAGGTGGGTTATTTTCTTGCAAACGTTTCATTACCCAGCTAGGTAACATCATCCGTGCTAAAGGAGAGTGGGGTTTATAAATGGAGAGCAAACCCTCATTCTCTTCTAGCACGGATAATGTTACCTAGCTGGGTAATGAAATGTTTGTAAGAAAACAATCCAGTTCAGAGAATACCAAGAACTCCGCATTGAAGTAATAACTCCAAGGGGAGAGGTATTCATTTATTTATTTATTTATTTTCTCCCTTCCACAATCTTGCCTTGATGGACAGCTGTTACCTCACCTGAAAACTTTAAAGGTCTTTTCGGACAAGGATTTCCTAGGCTGCTTCATCTACAAGGAAAATCCCTCCGGATTGTGTTGCGGTTGGGAATAGGCACCCACAAAACTTTAAAACGCTTCTATTCCAACAGGCAGGGCTGGCCTAACTCTCCCTTTTAAATCGGTTTTAAATTGGGTTTTTAAATGTTTATATAAATTGGTGGTTTGAAATTTTCGAGCCTAAATTTAATCTTTTTAAATAGTTTTTACCTTTTGTGTGTAAATTGTATTTTATTTTTGGCTGTTCATCGCCCTGAGTCCCTCTGGGAGTAGGGCGGTATACAAATTTAAACAAATAAATTTTAAAAAAAGGGGGGATTTTAAGGGGTGCGACCTGAGAATGCTTACATATTTACCCCCCCTCCAAAAAAAAAACCCACCCCTATCCTAACCCAAAGTCTAATCAACCACCATTTGGTACAGAACTTTATTTTTATATAAATAACCCAGTCGGGGGAATCCCGTGCCAAATTTCCGACGGTGTCTGCCACAGCCGTTTTCCTTTTTTGCCAAATTCCTTTGCAATCCCGGAATTTTCAGAAGAAAATATTTCAGTTTGGCTCTCCTGAACAGAAGCAGCGATGGAGGGTGCCGTTACAGGAATGTTTTTGTGCATCACACAGCAAAACGAGAGTTGCCTTTCATACACACAGATATATAGGTAGTCCTCAACTTACAACAGTTCATTTAGTGACGGTTCAGAGTTACATGCTGGACCAACCTTTTTCCAAGGTGTCAATCAAGCACTTCCCCACCCTGATTTTTCCCACCTTCACTCCTGGCAAGTTGCAAATAAGCGTGATGGAGCAAACGAACAAATATTTTTTTCTTTTGTTGTCGTTGCAGGATTTGAAAAGATTTTGCCGTTATTTCTATAGCAATTCAAGGTAGTCCTTGATTTCAAAATTCGTTTAGTGTCCGTTCCTAGTTACAACGGCACTGGAAAGAAGTGAGTTACGACAGTGGTTCCCGCTTCCCAGGGTCACACGGTCCCTTTTTGCAACCTTCTGTCAAACCACGTCCATGGGAGAAGCCGGATTCACTTAACAATCGGTTAAGTGCAGTGATTCACTTTGCAACAGTGGTGAGAAAGGTTGCAAAATGGGGCAAACCTTATTTAACAACTGTCTCGCTTAACCACGGAAACTTGGGGCTCCCTTGTGGTCTTAAGTCGAGGACTACCTGTAGATATTATTATTTTTCAATCTCCCTTTCCCCAAATGGGAAATTGCTGGATTAAATACAAGGACACAACATACACCATCCTGGGGATAAAATAGGATATTTGCATTTTATAGGCAGCAACCGTCATCATACCGGCAAAATTATTATTATTATTATTAAGGTCCAAGTGGTTTTGGAGTGTCTTCCTCAATTCCTCCAGAGCCCTGGAGTTTTTTTTTTTTTTAAAAAAAAACACCTCGCCCTCCCACGCCCCCATTTTCGGACATACACACAATTCTTGGCTAATCACTTCAACACTCTACATTTCTAGCACAACTAGGCGTAGAAATAACATCGTTAAAGAGAAATCGTGACACGTACTTTATAAGTGGAAAGCATTCCAGCATAAGCCGTAGCAGAGACATCACACACAGAAACGCTACAATTTTTTTGTTTTTTGTTTTTGTCGCATCCTTTTCAGGAATCAACCCCTACCCTCCTCTCCCCACCACCCACCACCCCATCCCAGGTGCTCCCCCACCCTTTAAATAATGTCTCCTAGTCTGGCATTCGAGCCAAACAGTTATTTTTTTGCTTATTTCTCCAGCGTCCCTATCCAATATTTCTACTTGCTTTTTGCACATCGTTGTTTGTTTGTTTTGTTAAAAATAATCTCATGCTCTAGAAATAAATCCTTATAATTAGTCAAAGGTCTTTTCTTACAATATCTCCTTTCCCCCTGGAAATAATATCTGTGGAGCATTAGCCTTTTCTTTCCTTCCCAATCTACTTTTTCCTCTGGGTGGGGTATAATTGCCAAATCGAATTGGCGATTTGGGACCGTCACAGCTGTTTTTATTCTGCCCAAAAAAGCCATTTCAAACTTTAAAAAAAAAAGAATCAGAAAAACGTGACGGTTTCTGCTTTGCAAAGGAGGAGATGGGGAAATACTTTTTCGGTTTACTTTTTGCGTTTATCTTTTTTTTAAAAAAAAAAAATCCGAAATGGATGATGGGAATGAACCGCCTAATATTTTAAAATGTCTAATTTTTTCCCCCAGTTTTAAGTAAAGTCAGGGTGGCATTTCACTTCCCAGTTTTCCCCCCTCTCCAAAGGCGATAAAATAAATCTGTGCATGTTAAAATGACGATGCATACCTCACTGATAATAGATTTATCACGCGGGGTTGCAAATAATGGGGATGGGGGGAAGGAAAGTCAGGAGATTTTTTTAACAGTCTCCCTGTCAGGATGGGTGACTTTAAAACTGCAATCTGCAGTTCTTCCCACTTGCAATATTTAAGTTTAGAGCAGGTAAGAAATTTTTGTACAGACGATCTGTGGGTCCCTGCCACATTTGGATTTCTGAAAGCAAGCCGTAAGCGCCTTCACAAAATGGGGGCCGGAGAGATTTACCGACTGGCAACAAAACGGCAACCATCCCTCAATTCTAGTTTGCAAGAAGGGAAAGTTACGAGGCTTCATGTCAGCTTTCTATTTGATTTGTTTTCAATAAAATGACTCTTATCCTGGATCACACGATGCCCAAGAGCACAGAGATGGATGGAAAATCAATATTGCCTCAGATCTAACGTCCTTTTTAAATTTTTTTTTTTGAAAAACGGCTGGGAAAATGGATCAATTAGGACAACTAAAAGGATCCTGTTTGACGGTCCTATTCTTCTCGAAGGCATATGCATAAGAATTGCTCAGGCAGGAAATCCTCTATCATTTCAGACGAACAAGTTGTCCAGTCTCTTCTTAAAAAACTTTTGTGATGTGGGTCTCAGGATGTCTGGAGAGTACCAGATACTTCGATCTGCTCTCAAAAAATTGACCCAGCATTTAATCTGAAAAGTGTTAAAGTTATACGGGGTCCGGCGAGTGTGAGGGGCATGAGAAGGATTTGCACAAACAAGCGTGTAACACGCAGATCGGGACTGCAAATGTTTGTTCAATTCATAGCCAAGAATTGGGGGGAATCTGGTTCGTTCAAACCATTAAGGGGAAAAAAAAATATCGTGAGCGGGTCGATAAATGCCAGGGGCCAGTCACTCTGTTGCCTTTGCAGTCTTATTGATTTCTCGACTTTGATATTATTTATTGATTTTGCAATCTCGTGAATGCAGGTCGCCCTCAGCTTCACTTAGCCACCGGAAAAAAGTCGCTTATGACCGTTTTTTTCACACTCACAACTCACTACAGTCACGGGATCAAAATATCGGCCACAGATTCATATTTAGGACGGTCGCCGGGTCCCGTGGTGCCAGGTGATCCCCTTTTGTGACCGTCGGACAAGCCAGGTCAAGGGGGGGGAAGCCTAGATTCACTTAACAACCGCGGGACTAGCTTAACAAACTGCAACAGTTCGCTTAACGACTGTGGCACAAAAGATCGTAAAAATGGAGCAAATGTTTCGCTCAGCAACAGGAATTGTGGGCTCGGTGGTGGGCCGTACGTTGAGGAGTGCCTGTAGTTCCTATTTGGTGTGGTAGATTATTATATTGGGTATGGTACTGCCAAGGAAAGAGTCTGCACCATACTATTTCAAATAATAATAATAATTATTATTATTATTGTAAGTATTTTAAGGAGATAGTTGGTTGATATACCTAGGATGCTGGCAGCAACCGGTGTCAGCCATCAGCATCGGTCAGTGATATTTGTGATGCATTTTTAAATGTTCAGTTTGACTCAGTTTCATGTTGAATGAATAAAACAGGGGTCCCCAAACTTGGCAGCTTGAAGACTTGTGGACTTCAACTCCCAGAATTCTCCAGCCAGCATAGCTGGCTGGAGAATTCTGGGAGTTGAAGTCCACAAGTCTTCAAGCTGCCAAGTTTGAAGACTTGGGAATAAAATAATGATGATGGTTAAGGATTGTCTTTCAGCCACCTGAAAGATTAGTTACCCCAACCTTGGAGAGGCTGATATGAGTTTAAGAGAGTTTGGAAAATACCCCGTTTTGTTTGCTTTCAAAAAACACCTTCTACACCCCACTTCCCAATCCTTCCTGCCTATAACACCCCAGCCAGCTTCATGAGATTTAGAAGCACAGATGCCACCCACGTTTCATAATTTTAAGGTGAAGACACCCTCCAGCTCTGCTCCCACCTTTCTGCTAAAATCCTCGTGCACGTTTAGAGAAGTGCGCTACCTCCCTCCTCGCATGCTTAAAGGAGATTTTTAATCTCCTTAAAAACCCAACACGGAACGAGCTTCTAATACAGTCAGAGCATAAGCTGATTAGAAGTCTCTAATTAATTTTGTGGCAAGGGAGGAAAGGAGGAAGGAAGGAAGGAAGGAGGGAGGGGAAGGAAGAAGGGAAGGGAGTGTGGAGAAGAGAGGAAGGGAAGGGAAGGAAGGAAAGAAGGAGAGGGGAAGGAAGGGAGAGCGAGAGAGAGGAAGGGAAGGAGGGGAGGGAAGAAGGGAAGAGAGTATGGAGAAGAGCGGGAGGGGAGGGATTAGGAAGGAAGGAAGGAGAGGACAGGAGGGGAGAAGAAAGGAAGAAAGAAGAAAGGAAGAGTGTGTAGAAGGAAGGAGAGAGGAAAGGAAGGAGGGGCAGGAAGAACGGAAGAGAGTGTGGAGAAGAGAGGAAGGGGAGCGGGGAAGGAAGGAAGGAGGGGACAGGAAAGGAGAAGAAAGGAAGGGAAGAAGGAGAAATACAGAGAGAGAGACAGGAAAAAACAGCAAGTAAACTGCAGTGAATCACTCTTTAGCTTCGGCCAACTTATTGTTAATTTCTTTACTTTTCTCCTTGTCCTCGGCTGTGGCTGTTCTGCTGGGTGTCTCTGCGCTCTTCTTCTTCGATGCCCTGCTGGATGCCGTCTGCTTATCTTTGGGCTTTTTCACAGCTTTATGGCTTGGGGTCGTCTTTTTTGGCTTAGAAGGCTGAGGGCTGGGCTTCACCGCCTGGTTGGAACCAACGAGATCCATCAGGGTGAAGGGCGTACACGACAAGACACAGGGGAAGGGAGGGAAGGTGGGGGAAGAGAGAAACGAGAGAGAGAATTGCCGCATTAAGAACCAACAAAAGTTGCCCGGAGCAGAATGGGAAACATCAGGGGGTTATCCAGACACCCCCACGCCCAAGAAGATGGTGGAAGGCTTCGATGCCCAAAAAGGGTTTTTTTTTGGGAGAACCAAAAACATTATCTTGCCTGCAACTCTTTAAAACAGCTGCATCCTTCTCCCCACCCCAAGTTCACCCGTCTGCCATCTTTGGCTGCAGAAGCCGACGCAGCTGCTTTCAAGAGCTTCAGAGAGCAGTTAAGGTTGGGCTTGTAAAGCGCCTTTCTCAATTTAGATCCAGAAAACCCCGTGAAATACTAGAAAATACGCGTAGCTCCGGTTTTACATTTTGATTTGGCTTCGCACGAACCGGTTGTTAAATTGCCGGCTGGCCCCTCCCCTCACCACCCCTTCCAAGAATCCCCATGCACCCCATTTTCGCTCCCAGGTAAGTGCAGAGGTCTACTAGGGCCAAAATGTGTGGAGGTGCAGGAGGCCAAGTGGTGCCTGTCACACCCCCTGGCCACGCCCACCATGGACACACCCACCCAGCCAGTCATTAGTGCAGAGAACCGGTTGTTAAAATGATTTGAATCCCACCACTGGCTTAATTTCTGAACGTTTCATGACCAGACTAGGGAACATCATCAGAATAATAGTATCGGAAGGGCCCTTGCAGATCTTCTCCAACTTCGTGCTCAAGCAGGAGACCCTATACCAGTGATGGCTAAGCTTTTGCTGTCACGGGCCAAAAGCTGGGGTGGGGGGGGGGGGCAGGGAGGCGGGGGGGGGGTCTGTGCATGTGTGCCCACACCCATAATTCAATGCGCCCCTCCCCCACACACATGCCACCCACGCACTCCCCCGCTTTTGGCACACGATGGCACGGTGGGACCGGAAGGCCCGTTTTCCACTCTTCCCAGACTCCAGAGGCTTTCTTGGAGCATGGGGAGGGCGAAAATGGTCTTTCCCACCCCCCGGAGGCCAGAAACAGCCCATTTCCTGACTTCTGGTGGGCCCGGAAGGCCCGAAAATCAGCTGGCTGGTGCATGCATGCAAGGGCCCTTCCGATACTACTATTATTCTGATGATGTTACCTAGTCTGGTCACATGTACATTGGCCAGCTGGTCTTCTTGGGCACCGGAGTGCCGGAAAATGGCCTGAAAATGGCCAAAAAAACAGGCCAATTTGGGGGCATTTTTTGACCAGCTGTTTTTGGGCTGTTTTGGGGGCTGTTTTCTGGCCATTTTGGGGCTGTTTTGGGGCTGTTTTCCTGCCATTTTGGGGGTTGTTTTCTGGGCTGTTTTCCGGCCGTTTTCCAGCCCTTTTTGCGGCTGTTTTCAGGCCATTTTGGGGCTGTTTCCTGGCCATTTTCTGGCTGTTTTTTTGGCTATTTTTGAACCGTTTTCTAGGCATTTTTGGAGTTGTTTTCTGGCCGTTTTGTAGGCTGTTTTCAGGCTGTTTTGGGGCTGTTTTCCAGCCATTTTGGGGCTGTTTTCAGGCCATTTTCCGGCCGTTTTTGGGCCGTTTTCCTGCCATTTTATGGGCTGTTTTCAGGCCGTTTTTGGGCTGTTTTCAGGCCATTTTTCAGCCGTTTTTTGGGCTGTTTTCCTGCCATTTTTGGGGTTGTTTTCTGGCCGTTTCCTGGGCTGTTTTCAGGCCATTTTCCAGCCCTTTTGGGGGCTGTTTTCAGGCCATTTTTGGGCTGTTTTGGGGGCTGTTTTCTGGCCATTTTGGGGGTGTTTTCAGGCCATTTTCTGACTATTTTTGGGCTGTTTTGGGGGCATTTTCCTGCCATTTTATGGGCTGTTTTCAGGCCGTTTTTTGGACTGTTTTCAGACTGTATTCTGGCCATTTTGGGGGCCGTTTTCAGCCATTTTTCAGCCTTTTGGGCTGTTTTCAGGCCATATTTACCTACTTACTCTCTTGTGATCCTTTTCTCTCCAATCACTCCATTCTATGAGGAGGGTAAAGGGGGAGGGAAAATCCACGTGGTGTACCTACTTACTCTCTTGTGATCCCTTTCTCTCCAATCACTCCATTCTATGAGGAGGGGAAAGGGGGTGGGGAAAATCCACATGGTGTACCTACTTACTCTCTTGTGATCCCTTTCTCTCCAATCACTCCATTCTATGAGGAAGGGAAAGGGGGTGGGGGGAATCCACATGGTGTATCTACTTACTCTCTTGTGATCCCTTTCTCTCCAATCACTCCATTCTATGAGGAAGGGAAAGGGGGTGGGGGGAATCCACATGGTGTATCTACTTACTCTCTTGTGATCCCTTTCTCACCAATCACTCCATTCTATGAGGAGGGGAAAGTGGGAGGGAAAATCCACGTGGTGTACCTACTTACTCTCTTGCGATCCCTTTCTCTCCAATCACTCCATTCTATGAGGAGGGAAAAGGGGGTGGGGGAAATCCACGTGGTGTATCTACTTAATCTCTTGTGATCCCTTTCTTTCCAGTCTATAAGGAGAGGAAATGGGGGGGGGGAAACTACTTCACGGTGTCACAATGCTTGCCTTGCTCCTTTTGGATGTGTGCTGTGACGCTACGTGCCCAAAGGAGCAGCACCTGCACATGGGTCGGAAAACAAGCTATGATCTCCTGCGGATGGTTGAATGTCGATGATGGTTATCTGGCCCTCCCTGCCCCCATCCTTACCTTTGGAGATTCTTGCAGTGGCTCTTTATAGAGGGTGCGTAACCTTCGGCGTTCCATGTATTTGTTATCTGGCGGGCCGAGCTTGGCTCCTTCGGCAGTGAACTGGGTACTGTAGCTTGTCTGGTGAAACATTTTCTCATCTGGAGGCTCGTATTGGGACTTGGCCCTGATAGCTCTCACCGGCCTGATGTCCGTCCACGGGCGAAATTCATTTCTGGAGGGAGCAGAAAAGTAGAAAAAGAACAGGAAAATAATAACCTCCACCACAATATAAGGTGAGTCCTTCAGTCTGTAGAAATTCTCCATCATCCAAAGGTGCTTTTTTCAAGCGGCCACTGGAATTCCTTGTTTGTTTTTTTTCTTTTGAAGATGTTTTGCTTCTCCTCCAAGAAGCTTCTTCAGTTCCAACTGGATGGTGGGGAACGGAAGGATTGATCTTCCTTGCAGACAGCTGGTCATAGGCATCTTTTTAGAACAGGGGTCTCAAACTCAATTTCACAGAGGGCCGTACCAGGGCTGTGGTGGACCTCAAGGGGGGGGGGCAAGGGGGCATGGCCAACTGGGTAGGTGTGGCCACTGGGTGGGCGTGGCCAGCTTTGACACCACTCCCCAAACTGCTGCCATGTTTCCTCTACGCACTGGGTAAACCAGGACAGTCCCGCAGTCCGGATCCAACCACATCGCTAAGATGCTGAGCTTATCGATCAGAAAGGTCAGCAGTTCGGCGGTTCGAATCCCTAGTGTAGGTCTCCGGAGTGAGCAGGGGGTTGGATTAGATCAGGAGTCTGCAACCTTAAAACACTCAAAAGAGCCATTTGGATCCGTTTCCCGTAGAAAAGAAAACACCGGGATCACTCCATTCTATGAGGAGGGGAAAGGGGAGGGAAAATCCATGTGGTGTATCTACTTACTCTCTTGTGATCCCTTTCTCTCCAATCACTCCATTCTATGAAGAGGGGAAAGGGGAGGGAAAATCCATGTGGTGTGCCTACTTACTCTCTTGTGATCCCTTTCTCTCCAATCACTCCATTCTATGAGGAGGGGAAAGGGGAGGGAAAATCCATGTGGTGTACCTGCTTACTCTCTTGTGATCCCTTTCTCTCCAATCACTCCATTCTATGAAGAGGGGAAAGGGGAGGGAAAATCCATGTGGTGTACCTGCTTACTCTCTTGTGATCCCTTTCTCTCCAATCACTCCATTCTATGAAGAGGGGAAAGGGGAGGGAAAATCCACGTGGTGTACCTACTTACTCTCTTGTGATCCCTTTCTCTCCAATCACTCCATTCTATGAGGAGGGGAAAGGGGAGGGAAAATCCATGTGGTGTACCTACTTACTCTCTTGTGATCCCTTTCTCTCCAATCATTCCATTCTATGAAGAGGGGAAAGGGGAGGGAAAATCCATGTGGTGTACCTACTTACTTTCTTGTGATCCCTTTCTCTCCAATCACTCCATTCTATGAAGAGGGGAAAGTGGGGGGAAACCCCCACATGGCGTTTGAGCAGGGAGTTGGACTAGTAAGACCTCCAAGGTCCCTTCAAGCCCTAGGATTCTATGATCCAACCTAGAACTATGGAGAAATTTCCTCATAGTTAGAACAATTAATCAGTGGAACAGCATGCCACCAGAAGTTGTGGGTGCTCCATCCCTGGAGGTTTTTAAGAAGAGACTGGATAGTCACTTGTCTGAAAGTGGAGCAGGGGGTTGGACTGCTGGAGCAGGGGGTTGGACTAGATGACCTCCGAGGGTCCCTTCCAACTGTGCTATTCTGTTAAAATATGCCTATTCATTCACTGGGAGACTGAGCTCCTCTGTCTTCACAGGCGTAAGTAATCCGAGCATGCCTGTTCAACGAGAGAAGAGCTTGAACTAATTCAGAAATAGAGTAAGACCTTCTCGGAGGGATAATTTGCTATGTCTCTGAGCTGGAAAAATGAATGGTTTAATTATGCTGGACCTTTCTGATTGGAACGCATCTTGCAGAAAAGCAAAAAATAAAAATAGACGAACAGAGTCGGAAGGGACCTTTTAGATCATCTAGTCTAACCCCACACCCAAGCAGGAGACCCTACACCATTTCTGACCGATGGCAGTCCGGTCTCTTCTTGGAAGCCTCCAGGGATGAAGCTCCCACAACTTCTGAAGGCAACTTCTGTTCCATGGGTTGATTTGTTCTCCCTGTCAGAAAATTTCTCCTTATTTCCAGGTTGAATCTCAACCTCAAACTCTCCTCTATCGTCCCGCCCAGTTTCAAACATTGCCCTTTAAAGGAGGCTACGGTCAACCTGGAACCAGTTCAAAGATCAGTGACATGGATGACCTGCAGATTAGAAAGTAAGCTGAGTACTTTCAGCTAGGAGAAAAACAGGACTTGTCCCGTTAGAAGGAGAGATAATAAAAGAAATTTTTAGAATGTACAGAAATGAACAGGTTAAGATTAAGAATAAAAGATAAAGTGGAATCGGTATATTTCAAGACATGGGGATGTTTTTATGATTGGCTAGAAAAGGAATATCAATAAAAATAAATGAAAGAGAAGACAAAAAAGAAACAGAAATCCAGATGACACCTGAGTAAATGAAAAATGAGGACTCAGTTTGTGGAGGCAATAAACTGACCTTGTATAAAATATACAAAAGTATGAAGGCTATTGCTTAACTCATTGTAAGCCGCCCTGAGTCTCCGGAGAAGGGCGGCATATAAATCAATTTTTTAAAAAAAAATGAAAAAGGGAGAAGGATTGAGGAAATGAAAAAAGAGGTACTATATAAACGTACGTTAAGGATGATACGTGGGTAACCAGCAAAATAGAAAAGAAATTTAAAGGAAAACATCTTTAAGATCTGGGTTGGTTGAATACCATCTTGATAAAATATTGAATTGAAATGGACACCACAACAGAGAGGGAAGGGAGAGAGGAGTAGAGGGACAGATAGGAAGGAGAGAGGAAAAGGGAGGAAAAGAGAGAGAGAGGAGAAAGGGAAAAGGAGAGGAAGAAAGGGAGGGGAAATAAGAACAGGAGAGTGGGTTAGAAAGAGGGGAGGAGTGGGGGAAAGGAAGGGGAAGGAGAGAAGGGGAAGGAGAGGAGGAAAGTAGAAAAGAATAGAAGGAGGGAGGGAAGGGTAAGAGGGGAGAAAGAGAGGAATGTGGAAGAAGGGAGATATGGAATGGTAGAAGAGAAACTCAGAATATATTTTAACATTTTAGGATGAAGAATGAACCAATATGGAAACCAAAAGAAAATATGCGTGATAAGAATGGTTAAAGAGATTGTACATTTATATATGCTTTATGAGAAATAAAAATAAAAAAACTTTTATAAAAGAAAAGAAAAACAGGAGTTGTGAAGGAACGGGATGTTCCTACAAATATAACTTTCACAATTCTGAGTCTACGTGAGGCGCAGAATTATGGATTGATGGCAGGCCGTGTGAACAGTTCCCTCACCAAATTTTTAGAGAATAGGATTCCCCTGGTTGGACAGGTTCAAGGGGAAGACTGCCATTCTTGTTTACGTTGGGATTCCTGCATGGAGCAAGGGGGTCAGGCTTGATGGCCTCAAGAGCCCCCTTTTACTCTACAATTCCATGAATGGAAAGGGAGCAAGGACAGAGCAGAATTTCACACAAAGAGAGAATACTCAAACTCCTGAGGGGCTCCTGGCTATCTAACCACAATTTTTTTTTCAAGAAGCAAAAAATAAAAAAAATAAAAATCTAATTTCTGCTGTTTTCACCGTGTTTCTCAATTTTTCAGAGGTGTGGACTTCGATTCCCAGAATTCCCCCGGCCAGCTGTAGAACCAAGTGACCCGAATGAAATATTCCACGCAGTTATTCCGTTTCCCCAGATTTCTGATGATATATTTTTGATGGAGATACATGGGATGATTCTGCAAATCTAAGCAGGGGGGGTCAAAGGTTTTTAATTTGGTCGGGAGGCCACTAGGAGATCTCCCAGTTGGAAAATGGTCCGTTTTGCTGAGAATGATTAAATGTGAGAATCTCTTGGAACACAGTCCTCGATTTACAGCAACCACTGAGCCCAAAATGTCTGCCGTTTACCACAAAATGTGCTAAACTCACATTGGTGAGTTTTGCCCTGTTTTACCACAACTGCTCTTGCCACAGTTGTTAAATGAAATCACTGCAGTTGCTAAGCGAATTACACGGGTGCGTGTCCAAACCATAATTCAATGCGCCCCGCCCCCCTGCACATGCGCACACGCCCCCCCCCCCCACTTTTGGCACATGATGGCCCGGTGGGCCCGGTAGGCCTGGTTTTTTTTGCCCTCCCCAGGCTCCAGGGCCTTTCTAGGAGCCTGAGGAGGGCGAAAACAGCCTTCCACACACACACACACACACACACACCCAGGAGATCCTCCGGAGGCCAGAAACGGCCCGTTTCCCGACTTCCAGTGGGCCCGGAAGGCCCGAAAACCAGCTGGCCGATGCGTGCATGCGCGCCAGAGCTAAACTAGGGCAATGCTCGCATGCCCACTGATATGGCTGGGCGTGCCACCTGTGGCACATGTGCCATACGTTCGCCTTCCCAACCGTATATCATTCAAGTCTCTTCTTAAAAAAACTCCAGGGATGTAGCAACCACCACTTCTGGTTGCAAGCTGTTCCGCTGGTTAATTGTTCTCCATCCCAGGAAGCTTCTCCTTAATTCCAGGTTGACTTTTCCGGAGATCTTCTAGCATAGCCCTAGATATTTTACTGCCCCAAATCAAATCAAATCAAATCAAATCAAAACAAATTAAATCAAGTGTATTAGTCAAAGACCAGAGACCAGAGCAAATAAAAACCCTCAAGGAATATCTGGTTAAAAATTCAGGAATAAAACAATACATAACAGATAAAAACCTATATTAAAATCACAATTTGATTGGACGCTACCCCAAATAAAAGAGACAGCTAACTTGCAATCGCACAAGCCTAGAAAATCTTCTAAATTCGGTGGGGTTTTTTTTTTTGCTTCCACAACCAGGGAAAAAAAAGAGCCCTGTGAAATCTCGAAAATTTCTCCCACTTTAGAAGCAACCGTTGAATTTTAATCTTGGTTTTACATCTGTCCGAGTCGTCTCCATAATTCTCCTCCCATTTACAGACATCATTTTTTTGCAGCTCCGTTGCATCAGGCGACACCTCCCTTGGGTTTTGCATTGTTCGTCGCAAAAGCTTCAAACATTGTTTTTCCTCCCCCCCCCCCCCCCCCCGGACATCTACAGTTTCTAGCGTGAACATGTCTCTCTTTATGAGTTCTTCTACAGGTGGCCCTCGACATACAGCTGTCCCTGAGCTTGGGATTGTGGTCCTTAAGTGCATCACCACATGACCCCCCCACCTGATTTTACCACCTTTTTTTGCCGAGGTCGTTAAGCGGACACCACAGGCATTAAGCAAATAGGGTGGCCCTTAAATGAATCCATTTTCCCAACAGGTGCCTTGTTGTTTAGTTTTGTTTATTCATTTATTTATTCTTCTTCTATCCAGCAGGTGTTTTATTTTTAATATTTATTCCTCTATCGAGCAGGTGTATTTATTTATTTGTTTCTTTCTTTCTTATACCCAGCAGATAAATAAATAAATAAAAACCCACCAGCAGGTGTTATATTTTATTTGTTTGTTTATGCCCTCCCTTTATTATTTTTGCAAATAATTCAAGGTGGCAAATATATCTAGCAGACCTCGCTCCTCCCATTTTCCTCACAACAACAACCCTGCGAGGTGGGTTGAGCTGAGAGAGAATGACTGGCCCAAAATCTCCCAGTTGACTTACAGGCTTAAGGCGGGACTAGAACTCACCATCACCTAGTGATTGGCCCAAAGTTGCCCAGCTGGCTTTCATGCTTAAGGCGGGACTAGAACTCAACGTCTCCTGGTGATTGGCCCAAAGTTGCCCAGCTGGCTTTCATGCCTAAGACAGGACTAGAACTCACCATCTCCTGCTGATTGGCTCACAGTCACCCTACAACTGTCCAAAACCTCCGCCCACATCCCCCCCCCAGCTTAATTTTTACCCGTGCACCCTGGAGTGGGCGGGGTCTTCATTAGGGTTTATTTTAGGGGTAGGACTTATATTGGGCACACATGTAAAAATCAAGCTAGGACTTACTTTAAGGGTAGGTCATATTTTTGGGGAGACACGGCAGCTACTGTATGTTATTCAACATAGTGGGAACTTTTAAAAGATGTGGAGTTCAATTCCCAGAATTCCCCAGCCCATGCATGGGCTGGGGAATTCTGGGAGTTGAAGTCCCCAGGTCTTCAACGTTGAGAAATACAGCCAGAGTTAAATTGGGAAGGGCGATTCCACTAAGCCACGAAGGCCAGATTCACATGACCCCAAGTGTAAGGACAAGCACACCCGGCTTAAGCGGGACTTCTTGCCACTTACATAAAATCCCGTAATGCTTCTTCATTCCGGTTACATAAAATAATGTCAACTTTGGCAGTTTGGAGTTGTTCTCTTTCCCTCTCCTTTTCGGAGAGCCACAGGGGCGTAAAAGTCACTTCTGAATCAAATCTATCTATCTATCTATCTGTCTGTCTGTCAGTCTGTCTTGTCTATCTATTTATGTCTCTATCTTTATCTATCTATCATCTGTCTGTCTTGTCTATCTATCTATGTCTCTATCTCTATCTATCTATCTATCATCTATCTATTTATCTATCTATCTATCTATCTATCTATCTATCTATCTATCTATCTATCTATCTATCATCCATCTACTCATCTATCCATCCCTATCTATCTATCCATCCATCCATCCATCCATCCATCCATCATCTATCTACCTTCCTACCTATCGACCTATGATCTATCCATCCATCCATCCATCATCTATCCATCCATCCATCTTCTACCTATCATCCATCCATCTATCAATCTATCTATCTATCTATCTATCTATCTATCTATCTATCTATCTATCTATCATCTATCTATCTATCTATCTATCTATCTATCTATCTATCTATCTATCTATCTATCTTCTACCTATCATCCATCCATCCATCCATCCATCCATCCATCCATCCATCCATCCATCCACTCATCTATCCATCCCTATCTATCTATCCATCCATCCATCATCTATCTAACTTCCTACCTACCTATCCACCTATAATCCATCTATCCATCCATCCATCCATCTACTCATCTATCCATCCCTATCTATCTATCCATCCATCCATCATCTATCTAACTTCCTATCTACCTATCCACCTATAATCTATCTATCCATCATCTATCTACCTTCCTACCTACCTATCCACCTATCATCTATCTATCCATCCAGCCGTCATCTATCATCTTCTACCTATCATCCATCCTTCCTTCCATCCATCCATCCATCCATCCATCCATCCATCCATCCATCCATCCATCTATTTATCTATCTCTATTTATCTACCTATCATCCATCCATCCATCCATCCACCCACCCACCTACCTACCATCTACCTACCATCCATCTATTTCTGTCTATATCTATATATGTCTCTTCGTATCATCACTTATCATCTCTGTCTTTCTTTCCCTACCTACCTACCTACCTACCTATTCTAATTTGTATCTCACTTTTCTAACTTTTACAAATAACTCTACGCGGCAAACCTATCCAACTAAATCCTCTCCTCCTATTTTCCCCACAATAACAACAACAACCCTGTGAGGTGGACTGGTCTGAGAGAGAGGGAACTGGCCTGAAGACCCCCAGCAAAGGGCCAATTTCCTCCCTTTGCAAATGTTATCCAAACCGTCTCCATTTAGATTTCTAGATGTCAATTTCCAGTCGCCCAAGACACAAGTGGGACAGAATTTCCTGCCTGAAGTCCGGCAGCAAAATAAAATTCTCAAGTAAACTTTTTAACTTCACTCCTGGTTATCACGCAGCTTTGCGAAGGCCTTGCAACTAGCAGGTTCCTCCAGGTGGCAGAGGAAATAATTCTGAAATGACAGCCAGAACGCAGTTGCACCTTCTGAACGGATCTCCTTACACAACTCTAGCCAAGTCATCCGCTTAATCTGCAGAGCTACCTCCATGGAAATACATATATTGCGTGATGGAATTCCACGGCAACCTAATCCTCACTTTTTCCTAAAAAGCAGCACCCACAAATCTTGGGGTTGCTGAAGTTGAGGAACACTGGATTGAATTACTGGTTTTAGGCTGCTGGGGATTCGGGAGAACCTCTAGCTAAGATTCTGTGCAGTTCGGAGAACCCTCAAATCCCACTCTTGGCTGGCCACGCCCACCTCAGGAGTCCTCACGCGGCCCGTTTTGGATGCAGGTAAGTGCTGGGCGGGTGCGGAGGCTTGGGAAGGCCGAAAAACAAGCCTACATTTCCTGCCTCCAGAGGGCCTCCAGAGCCTGGGGAGGCTGTTTTCAGCCTCCTGGAAGCTTGAGAAAAGCCTCTGGAGCCTGGGGAGGGCAAAAATGCCCTCCTCCCGGCCAAAGGTCCCCCCCTTGCTAAAATATTTGAAGCCCACCCTGGTTTTAGGCGTTCTAAATTGACATTCATTCTCACAACAGGTTCTATAACCACCGATTTACACGACTGAAGCTAATGAAAGAACTTAGAACCGCCCCCCCCCCCATCGGAAACTTGGTTTAATTCTTGTTTATATTGTACTTCACCTGGGGTCTACGTGGGTTAAGTCGTATAATGGGATTCTAAAACCATAAATAAAAATAAAAGTAATTAATTCTGGGTTTAATCAGGCAAGGAGTAGCTTAAGTTGGCTTGGTACACTTAACAAGTAATGAGTAGCGTAGGGGAGTAATGCCTCCTACAAAGGCAGCATTTAAGATCCAGCTGCCTGCAATTACTTGTGAGTTCAATCCCAGCCAGGCTCAAGGTCGACTCAGCCTTCCATCCTTTCTAAGGTGGGTAAATTGAGGACCCAGTTTGTTGGGGGCAATAAGCTGACTTTGTATAAATATAAATATACAAAAGTAGGAAGGCTATTGCTTAACGCATTGTAAGCCGCCCTGAGTCTCCGGAGAAGGGCGGCATATAAATCAAATTTTTAAAAAAACAACAATGACTGCTTCTCTCCTAAACCAGCCATCATAATTTTTGTTTTTATTGTGAATGGAACTCAGTAGCAGGATTAAAAGGTGTGAAGAATCCGGGGTGAACATATTAACAATTTGAAAAATTCATATTCAGCGCTGCAAAAAAGGCGAAGATTTCTAGCGGCTGAATTTGGAAAACTCAACTACATTTCTATGGAAATCTTGCTCGCGATGGTCAGTGTACGTGGGTACATGCATATTTATTTATTTGTTTGTTTGTTTATATTTTTGTCATGTTTACATAGCGTATATTGGTGGGGTTGATCCTTTGGGAGCTGTATGCAGCGAAATTTCATTTTAATGAACATTTAAAGTGACAATAGAGTTATTCTAAGTCTCGGTAAGGATTGTAAGGAGCCTTGGTGGTGCAGCGGACTAAAGTGCTATTAAAGTAGCACTTAAGTAGCACTTAGCTGCCTGCAATTACTGTGAGTTCAAATCTCACCAGGCTCAAGGTTGACTCAGCCTTCCATCCTTCCGAGGTAGGTAAAATGAGGACCCGGATTGTGGGGGCAATAAGCTGACTTTGTATAAAAAAGAACACCGCTTATGGGGGGGCCGAAAGCCCTACTAAGCAGGTATATACAAAAGTATGATGGCTATTGCTTAATGTATTGTAAGCCGCCCTGAGTCTCCGGAGAAGGGTGGCATATAAATCGAACCAATAAATAAATAAATAAATAAATAGGTCTAGTGAAAAATCTTTTTCAGCAAGTCAACTTAAAAAAGTTTTTCAAGACACTTTGACATGTTTAAAAACTTGGTGGAGGGGGGAGGGGTTGGGAGTCTTTTTCAATATATATACCTTTTTCCCCACCACCACCACCACCTCACCCATAAAGACATCCCAGGTAAACGAAATTCACACCAAGTATCTTAATAGGTTTCCATGCTGGAAACCACAGTTAAACCACTGTGGCTGCATGAGAATTCGAAGGCGAGTTGACACCTGCCTATCACCCCTGGATAATTAAACTTTAGGTTCCAGTAGTCCTCAACTTATGACCCAAATGGAGCCCTGTCCGTTTCTGTCACTGAGCGAGACGTTTGTTAAATGAGTCCGCTCCCCCCCCCCCCAATTGTACCACTTTTCTTGCCGCCGTTGCTAAATTGAATCGTTGGCAGTTGGGAAGTGAGCAATTTGTTGTTAAGTGAATCTGGCTTCCTCGCGGACTATGGCTTTGTCAGACGGTCGCCAAAGCGGATCAGATTGAATTTTCTGGGGGTTTTTTTTCTTTGAAGAGGTTTCACTTCTCACCGAAGAAGCTTCTTCAGTTCTGACTGGATGGTGGAGAATGGAAGGATTGATGGGAGGATGGAAGGACGGTCATTTGCATCTTTTTTAAGAGTCGTTGAGGCCGCTTGGAGCTCAATACAACACAGCTCCTTTCAGCACTTCCAAGAAGGCCTCACACCCATTTGCGCTACTCAGGTGACCCTGAGGTAACAGGATAAACCTCCAAGTGGCCTCAACAACCCTCTAAAAACAGTGTTTCTCAACCTTGGAAGCTTGAAGATGGGTGGACTTCAACTCCCAGAATCCCCCAGCCGCTGGCTGGGGGATTCTGGGAGTTGAAGTCCACCCATCTTCAAGCTTCCAAGGTTGAGAAACACTGCTTTAAAAGGATGCAAATAACCAGCCATCTGCAAGGAGTATCAATCCTTCCATCCTTCACCATCTACTCAGAGCTGAAGAAGCTTCTAGGAGGAGAAGCAAAATGTCTTAAAACAAATTGTTATGTGTGTTGGACCTGGTCTTTGGTTGTTAAGTGAATTTTGTTGTATGTGTATACTGTGTATACACGTACAACGACAATAAAGTTGTTGTTGTTGTTATTATTATTATTAAAAACCCAAAGTCCACTTGCTTCTTGAAAAAAAAAAACACCTTTGCGGTTGTAAGTCCAGGACCACCTGTGTATCTCCCACCTGTATATAGCCTCCCACCGGCCAGTATGCTCCCACAGAGAGGGACTCCTCAGGGTGCCGTCAGCCAGACAATGTCGGCGGGCGACACCCAGGGGGAGAGCCTTCTCTGTGGCAGCACCAGCCCTCTGGAACGATTTGCCCCCGGAGATCCGTACGATACCTGATCTCCGGGCTTTTCGCCGTGCCCTAAAAACTTTTTTATTTTGTCAAGCTGGGCTGGCGTAACCCCCCCCCCTCTTTTTAAGTCTAAAGTTTTATGGGTTTTAAATTTTAATTGTCTATTGGTTTTTTTAAATTTGTTGGGCCAAAATTATTTAATTTCTTTTACTAATATTTTAAATTTTGTATTGGAGTGCTTTTATTCTTGGCTGTACACCGCCCTGAGTCCATTAGGAGAAGGGCGGTATATAAATTTAATAAATACTGTATTTTCCTGCGTATAAGACTACTTTCTAACACACAAAAATCTTCTCAAAAGTCGGGGGTCGTCTTATACGCCGGGTCTCATTCTCCTGTAACCAGGCAGACCAGCCCATAAGGCTCTGACGAGCCTTAAATGGCTCTGAGGAGGGTCGTCTTATACGCCCAGTCGTCTTATATGCCGGAAAATACGGTAATAATAATAATATATGGGGTCCCAGGTCCCAGATCTGTAAACAGAGATGGTCTTCTTCCATGGGGGTGAAACCCAAGCCATCCCTTGACCTCCCCCCATGCAATTTTGATGGCCTCACCTGTAAGAGGAGGTGGACACCTTGGCCGTAACTTCCTCCTTGATCTGCCGGTTGAGGGCATCGACTACTGCTCGTCCTTTCCCACCTTCCTGGGTCCCTGAAGGTCCCGGCTGCTGGTGGGGAGGCCGAGCCTGGTCTTCAGGTTGTTGGGCCTTCTTTTTAGTCTTGGTTGACCTTTCTTCTGAAGCGGGCTTGGCCGTCACAGCCTCCTCTTTCTTTTGCTCCGACCGGTCGAAGCCGATCTGAGATTTACTTCTTCTCTCCCAGCTGCTGGACCTTGGTTCCTTGGTTCCTTTGTCCAGCTCTACAGCCGGGATGGCCATCTGTTTGGGGATCCACGGGTGGTCTCCACGCTTGGGGATGGGCCAAGGACGGAAGTCCTTCTGGTACTGGCTCTGCTTTGCAAAGGGCTGGTCCGAAGGCTGGAACTCGTCTTTGGGCTTGCAGCTCGGCTCCGGCCCCTGGACTTTCCATGCTTTGAAATCTTCTCTCATCACCGAGTCCGCCATGGGTGTTTCTTTGAGCTGGGAGGCAGCCGGACCATGGTCCACAGCCGAGGAGGGCCTGGCGTGGGCATGGTAATCACTGCTGAGGCCAGCCGGCTGGATGTCGATAGCCGAGGGCAAGGGGCGCGCCGGCTGCTGCTGGAAAACGACCTGAGTGCCGGGCAGCTCGGTGGCTTCGGAGTACTTGGTGAAGACCAAAGGCACGGCGATGTCGGCTTTGTCCAGCTGGTTCCAGAAACGGGCGATGCAACACGCCCGGCTGATGCACGGCCAAGCCATCTCGGCCGTGGGGTCCTGCCCTCGCTCGCCCGCCACGGTCCAAGCCTTCGCTCCCCCACCCCTCTTCTAAAGACAGACAATGAAGCCTCCCTCCCCGCCCCCTCCCCCTCTGCTCTCCCAAGACCACCACCAACCGCCCCCCCTCCAAAGACCCCCTAAACTGGGCAAACCCAAACCTCCCTCCTCCTTTTCTTTCTTTCTTTCGTTCTTTCTTTCTTTCTTTCGTTCGTTCTTTCTTTCGTTCTTTCTTTCTTTCCCAAGCTCCAACGCCCCCTCCCCAAATCAAGCCTTTGGGAAGATGCTGCAGAAAGGCAAAAAGCCAAAGGGAAAAAAAAGAGGACCCCCTCCTCAATTCATGGGATGCTCACCCTCCATCAGGGTTAAAGGAGGGAAGGAAGGAAGGAGGGAGGGAGGGGCAGGCAAGCAAGTCAGAGACCCCCTCCCCACTCTAAACCCTGCAAGAGAGAGGAGCAAGGAAAGGGGGGAGATCTAGAGGCGTCGCTAGGTAGCCCACCCACCCAAATACAACGCTGATGCTCAACCAAGCGCTGCCCCAGCGAGTCCAAAGGCGGTCTGGGCGGCGGCGGCGGCGGGAGGGGGGGGCTGCGGCAGTGAAAGCGGCCCCACCCAGCCGGGATGCCGAAGGGGAGGGGGGGAGCCGCCAGTGCGCAGGCGCAAGAGGGGAGGAGGGAAAGCGGGGGGGGGGGTGAATTTGCAAGAGGATGATTTTAACCCTTTCTTTGCCCGGCCCGGCTGGAAGGAGGCTCTTTAAGGATGCTGAGCCGGCTGGGATGGGGATATCTGCGGCTTGGGCTTTTTTGCAAGGCGGCTGGAGGTCCTTAAGTGTGGGGAGCGGCTCTGCTGCGGGTCAAGCCGAGACAGACACTCTCCCCCCCCGCCCCCCCACTCGCGCATCCCCAGGGAAGAAAAAAGAAAGGGAGGGGTGGGTCGGTCCACTCAGACGGATGGCGGGGGGGGGGAGTGGAGAGTGCAGATGGGATCGTACCATTCCACTTGGCGGGGGAGGGAGGGAGGAAGGATGGCCGCGGACCGCGACACTTTGCATCTGCACTGGGGGTGGGGGGGTCATGGAGAGAGAGAGAGAGATAGAGATGGAGTGTACCATTTTGGACGGCTGGGTGGGAGGAAGGGCTCTTGCCTTCACACTCAAGGTGCTAGTCCCTCTTGCGCTCCGGGGTTGAGGAGGGTTAAAAAAAAAAAAAGATCAAGGGATGTTAGATGGGTGTGTGTGTGTGTGTTGTGTGTGTGTAGAGCCCTCGGTCAATACAGTTGGGCATGACTTTTGCTCATCCTTAGCTGATTCTGCAGCCTCACTGTTGCCGAGTCACGGCTGTGACTTCGCAGCGAGGATCACAATATTTCTATTTGTGTTTTTTTCCCGGACTTTAGGTGATGGAACAGGACAAAGGACAAAAAAAAAGGAGGGGGGAGAAAAAGAAAAGATAATGGGAAAGCTATCTGTCGCTCTGTCACTTTCTGTCTGGCTCTCTATCATCTATCCATCTCTTTCTATTTATTCCCATTTATCATCTACCATCCATCCATCCATCCCTCTATCATTTTTCTACTAGTATATAGCTATTCATATCTTTCTATTTATTTCTACCTATCTATAATCCATCCATCCATCTCTGTTTATCATCTATCATTCATCCATCCATCCATCCGTCTATCTATCTATCTATCTATCTATCTATCTATCTATCTATCTATCTATCTATCTATCTATCTATCTCTATCTATCTATATCTATCTATCTATCTATCTATCTATCTATCTATCTATCTATCTATCTATCTATCTATCTATCTATCTATCTCTTGTCTATATCTATCATCCATCCATCCATCCATCCATCTTCTGTCTATAATCTATCATCCATCCATCTATATTTATCATCTATCATCCATCCATCCATCTGTTTATCATCTTTCTACTAGTATATATCTATTCATATCTTTCTACTTATTCCTATCCATCCATCCATGTTTATCATCTATCATTCATCCATCCAACCATCTATATCTGTTTATCATCTATCATCCATCCATCCATCCGTTTATCATCTACCTACGTATCATCTATCTATCTATCTATCTATCTATCTATCTATCTATCTATCTATCTATCATCTATCATCTATCTATCTATCTATCTATCTATCTATCTATCTATCTATCTATCTATCTATCTATCTATCTATCTATCATCTATCTATCTAATCTATCTAATCTATCTTCTGTTTATATCTGTTTATTTATCTTCATCCATCCATCCATCCATTTATCTATCTATCTTCTGCCTATATCTATCATCCACCCACCCACCCACCCATCCATCCATCTATATATATATCTATCATCCACTCATCTATATCTATCATCTGTCTTTCTACTTTTATATATCTATTCATACCTATTTCTCGATCCATATCTGTTTTTCTGTCTATCTACCTCTCTTTCTATCATATATCTATATGTCTATGGAGGTGGATGCAAAAGTTTCAGAAAATGATGCTCCTCTTTTGTTATAATTGTTCATGCCAGACTGGCTGAGGAATTCTGGGAGTTGAAGTTCACCCAAATCCACCTTGGCTCCTTCTCCAAGGTGGAGAAAACTGTGCTAATATCTCCCTTACTTAGCACATCTTTAGACTTCTGTTTTTTCCCCACCTTGTTGATGAATAAACATTATAGTAAATTTATCACCATGACATGAATCCAGAATCAAACTAAGCCGTGTTTTGTGAACTAAACCAGCATGGATTTGCCCCATGCAATAAATAACCTCTGATCCAGAAGCCAAAATATTAGTTTTCACACAATACGCACCTTTAAATCCCACAAACGACCTTGTGGCTCTGGGTGAAGGAAGGGTTTTTTCCCATCCTCTTTCATGCACAAAATGTAGGCTTGTCATAGTTGCAATTCTCCGACATCCCCCCGCCCCACTCCCAGCTATATTCGCACAACAAACGTTACCCATTCACACTACAGACCAAATTTGACAGAGACGGGCAGTTGAAAAATATGAAATATAAACAAACTTGCATTATTATTATTATTATTATTATTATTATTATTATTATTATTATTATTATTATTAATTTGGTTTTATTTTTCCTTTGTTTCCAGCATGGCCTTTGTGTGAATGCAACTGTCCAGCTTTGTGTGAATGCAACTGTCTTTCCTTCACTGTGACCAAAGAAGCAACGCATGAACTCACAATCAGGTTAAGCATGCTGTGTCAGGACTCTAACCCACATTCTGCATTTAGAAGCGCATTAAAATTTCATGCAAGAATTCGGTTGCGGCAGCCACATTAATTTTTCTACTATCCTCTCTTTTGGCCAATTTCAGAGCCGAGGGACTGATATTTTTTCCCCCCTCCTGCACATACACACCGTTGTCAGTTCCCATGGAATTAAACCTTCCATTTTCAAGCAGAATCTTTACATTTTCCGCAGTTCCCTTCGCTGTCATGTACATCATTTTTCTGAATAATGCTGGACAGCACCTCCGATACCACTCCAACTTTCTGTTCAGTACTAGGAAACTTTGGACAGATCCCCCCAGTAACAGATGTAGTTAAAAAAAAAATAGAGCTTGAGACTTTACAATTGAATCAACTTGTTGTTTTCTGGCCGTCTTTGTATTCTACAGTCTTCAAAATTGCTTAGTGGTCTCCCTTCCAATTAGTTTTGTACACTAGGCAGGTCAACCAGGGACTGACGTTCTTCTTGTAAATTGGCCTTTCTCCACCTCAACTGCTTTTAAGCTGTGTGGACCTCAACTCCCAGAATTCCCCAGCCAACATGCTGGCATGGGAATTCTGGGAGTTGAACTCCATCCGTGCTGGCTGAGGAATGGTGGGAGTTGTAGTTCATACATATGAAAGTTGCTAAGGTTGAGAATATTTATTCAGTTATTTATTCATTTATTCATTTAATTAAGATGCCTTAAATACTGCTCTAAACACTCTCAAATACAAAAGCAAAATAGCAATAAGGAGAAAAGAAATGAATTCATCCATGCTGCCAACATACTCATTTAGAAACCTGACAGGGAGATTATCTTCTTTGATATAATGGTGTTATTTAAAGTAACTGCCCTTATATTTGTGTGTGTGTGTGTGTGTGTGTGTGTGTGTGTGTGTGAATAGATGATAGATAGATAGATAGATAGAGACATAGACAGACAGACAGACAGATTAGAGACATAGATAGATGATAGATTAGAGAGAGAGAGAGAGAGATGGATAGATGGATAGATTAGATAGAGACATAGGTAGGTAGGTAGGTAGATAGAGAGAGAGAGAGAGAGAGGTAGACAGACAGACAGACAGAGATAGAGACATAGATAGACAAGACAGTTAGATGATAGATAGAGATAGAGACATAGACAAGACAGACAGACAGACAGATAGATAGATTGATAGATATAGAGTCATAGAGACAGAGACATAGATATAATAGAGATAGATAGATAGGTAGATAGAGACATATAGACAGATTATATATAAATCTGTCTATATTATTATATTATATCTAAAAATAAAATACTTTAAAATAAAGTTTCCAACTTTAAGAGCTGGTGGCTGGCGTCTAGAACTGGGAAAACCTCGATTCCTGAATGTGGAAACGTATGTAGCCATATTAAAAATTTATATTTCTTTCTTTCTCTGAGTAGACAAAGAGACACACTGAGAATATGCTATTATCTTAACAAAGGAGACGCTATTACAAATTAAAGGGAGCGATTCAATCCTGCAACACAAACATGAGATTCACACACAGAGACTTCTAGAAAAAAACACCACTTTTTTTCTCTAGGTCTATAGAGTCTATAGTATAGGCCAAATGTGATGGAGAAATGTGAAATATAAACAAACAAAACTTGAGTTATTTTTTACTTTGGTTTTATTTTGCTTTGTTTCCAGGACGGGCTTGGTGTGAATATTAAGTTTCTCTGGCTTTTTATTTGACTGTGTATTTTCTGGAGTGTGTAGTTCTTTTTGGGGGGAATCAACATTATGGATTGAGCCCCCCAAAAAGCCTTAGTAAGGCCACACCTAGAGTCCTGCATCCAGTTTTGGTCACCATACTATAAGAAAGATGTTGAGATTCTAGAAAAAATGCAGAGAAGAGCAACCAGGATGATGAGGGGACTGGAGGTTAAAACATACGATGAATGGTTGCAGGAACTGGGCATGGCTGGTCTAGTGAAGAGAAGGACCAGGGGAGACAGGAGAGCATCTTCCAATATTTGAGGAAGGGGCTGCCACAGAGAGGAGGAAGGGGGTCAAGCTATTTTCCAAAGCCCCCGAAGGCCAGACAAGGAATAATGGATGGAAAGTGAGCAAGGAGAAATTCAACGTAGAAATGAGGAATTTTATGACTGTGGGAACTAATAACCAGTGGAATGACTTGCCACCGGAAGTTGGGGGAGCTTCATCCCTGGAGGCTTTCAAGAAGAGACTGGACTGCCATCGGTCAGAAACGGTGTAGGGTTTCCTGCTTGGGCAGGGGGTTGGACTAGATGACCTCCAAGGTTCCAACTCTGTTAATCTGTAATACTGTAGGAAGTTAGCACCCATCCCTTTCCTAGAAGAATGAAATATTTTGGGAAATATTAAAAAGGCAGAATATTATGTTTCCCTGGATGAGAAATGGAGAAGCATGTTTTAAAGACTAAGCAGCTCCCATCTTCCTGCCCCCACCCTTTTGTTAATGGGCCAGAGGCAGAAACTCAATCTTTGTCAAAGGACCATCATCTGCAAGACGATGGGACCCATCTAGGACAGAAACTCATCACATGGCACCTGGGAAAATTACATCAGCCAGCAAGGCTAGCTAAGACTCCCCACCCCCTGGGAGTCTAACAACCAATCAGGATATTCTTTCTGGGCCCCAGGAAGTTCAAAGCCAGAGAGGGCATAAAACCCAAAAACTTGCCCTTTTTCTGTTCAGGAACTCAAGCCATGTGATCTTGTCCACCATTAAACCATCTTTCCAAGCAGTCTCTGTGTTTCCAGTATCTTTTTCCCCACTTGGAGCTGAACCCAGAAGGATATTTCTTCCTACAATATGAAGAACGGTTGCAGGAACTGGGCCTGGCTTATCTAGTGAAGAGAAGGACCAGGGGAGACATGATAGCAGTGTGCCAATATTTGAGGGGCTGCCACAGAGAGGAGGGGGGTAAAAGCTATTCTCCAAGGCATCTGAAGGCCAGACAAGGAATAATGGATGGAAATTGATCAAGGAGAGATTCAGCCTGGAAATAAGGAAACATTTTCTGACAGGGAGAACAATCAACCCATGGAACAGAAGTTGCCTTCAGAAGTTGTGGGAGCTTCATCCCTGGAGGCTTTCAAGAACAGACTGGACTGCCATCTGTCAGAAATGGTAATAGGATTTCCTGCTTGGAAGAAGGGTTGGACTAGATGACCTCCAAGGTCCCTTCCAACTCTGTTCATCTGGATTCTCCCCTTATGTTTTCAATTCTAAGCCCCCTTTTAAAGGGTTATTATCCTAAACTCCAATCAACTAATCACGGCATAGTCTTCGGTGCATGGCTGCTATCAAGTAGGGACTCAGTGCTGAACTGCTCACTGCCAGGAGTGGCAGTGTGAGTGTGTTTTATCTCCTTTGTGTGATGGAGTTTGCATTGTGAGGTCAACGGACAGGTGGGTTTCAGCCTTTGCTGTGGTTGGTGCCGGGCTGTTTGGGGGAGGCCATTTCTCTCATGGGAATTGAGGATCCATTCGGTGAGTAATCAGAAATTAGATGGTTTCCCGAATCTCCACAACAAACAAGCATCTCATCGGGAATCTTGGATAGTGTGGTGGCCTGATTCTGAAGAATATATCGATTTTTAAAAAAATTGATTTATATGCCGCCCTTCTCCGGAGACTCAGGGCGGCTGACAATGAGTTAAGCAATAGCCTTCATACTTTTGTATATTTATACAAAGTCAGCTTATTGCCCCCACAAACTGGGTCCTCATTTGACCCACCTTAGAAAGAATGGAAGGCTGAGTCAACCTTGAGCCTGGGGAGATTCGAACTTGCAGTAATTGCAGGCAGCTGAATGTTCTTCCTTCCTTCCTTCCTTCCTTCCTTCCTTCCTTCCTTCCTTCCTTCCTTCCTTCCTTCCTTCCTTCCTTCCTTCCTTCCTTCCTTCCCTCCTTCCTTCTTTCCTATGCCACCCTTCTCCGGAGACTCAGGGTGGCTTACAAGGCATTAAGCAACAGCCTTCATACTTTTGTATATTTTATACAGAGTCAGCTTATTGCCCCCACAAACTGGGTCCTCAATTTACCCACCTTAGAAAGGATGGAAGGCTGAGTCAACCTTGAGCCTGGGGAGATTTGAACTTACAGTAATTGCAGACAGCTGGAGTTAATCGCAATGCTTTTAGTCTGCTGAGCTATCCAGGCTCCTACAAAAAGATCTGACGTCTTTTAGTCAGCATTTTCCAAGGAAGATGGGAGACCTTTGGTGGGAGTCGTTGCTCTGTTATTGATTTTATAAACCAGACTCCTTATTAAGTGTACCTCCCTGGATATCCAAAGTGGGTTGGGCGGTGGGGATCCTTGTTGCTCTCTGAGCTTGGGGTTTTCCTTGGAGACGTTTCATGACCCAACTGGGATACATCATCAGTGCTAGAAGGAGATGGGGTTTGTGGAGAGAACGAGGAGGAGGAGGAGGAGGAAGGAGGAGGATGACAACTGTGGGGTTCCTGATGCTCTCTGAGCTTGGTGGAGTTCTTGCATATTGTTCTGTCCCCGTCTCACACACGCACACCCACAGACAGTCAATAGTGAAATTAAACAGTAACTCGTGTTTCTTTTACACACGAAAGGCGTGTTTTTCAAAGCCAAAACACAACAGATACAGGAATATTCAAAAAGTTCCAGCAATGCAAAGAGGTTGGTTCAATGTTAGTTTTTGCTCGTCGTAGAGCTTGAACGGCCATCACACCCCCTTTTATACCCTGTGGGGTGTGGTCCAGTGACTCAGCCTAATCCCTGGCACGCCTCTTCCTCTGCTGTGCGCGCTTATCTCTGCGACGCTGCCGAGGATCCAGCCAAGACTCATCTTCCTCATTACTGTCTACCTGTGACTGCGTGGACGTGCTTGGCCCCGGGCCTATCTCTTGGCCTTTGGTGTCCTCTGAAGGCATTGCCGGAGGGGAAAGTCCTGGAGAGGGAGGCCTTGCCAACTCCTCTTCACTCTCAGAGTCCTCTCCTGCTGATAATCCAGGCTCAGGGATTGTCCTGGGTGGTTTTCTTAGGTAACATCATCAGTGCTACAATGGAGAGGGCTATCCCGTCTCTCCCAGTGGTTAGAATACAGTATTGCAGGCTAACTCTGCCCATTGCCAGGAGTTCGATCCTGACCAGCTCAAGGTTGACTCAGCCTTCCATCCTTCCGAGGTGGGTAAAATGAGGACCCAGATTATTGGGGGTGATAGGCTGACTCTGTAAACCGCTTAGAGAGGGCTATAAAAGCAGTGTGAAGCGGTATATAAGTCTAAGGGCTATTGATATTTGATGCTAGTTTATTACTCTCCCTTTGTTTGTTCCTCGGCAGAGAACTCGCAGGAATGGTGCGGAATTTGAGCCCTTTTGCCAGCACCATGGAGAAAACTGCAGGGACCCTTCCGACGTCCACCCAGGAGAGCTTAAAGGAGATCAGCAACCTAAAAGAGAGAGTGGCCAACCGTGAGGCTGAAAACCAGAAGATCATGATGGAGATCGAGGCCATTAAGAAGGAGAACAAGAACTTGGAAGAGAGAATCGATTGCTTGACAAGCATGGTGAAGGTCTTGGAAAAGGAAGAGAAAGAACTTCAGGAGCTGCTCCGAGAACGGGAAGACACGCGGGCGGCTCTGGAGGCCCAAAACCAGACGTTGGCCGAGACCAACAAGGTCCTCCTCTCCGAAATCCAAACGGTCTCCCACGACCTCATCCGGTTTCAGGATTACCGAGCTAGTCGAGACCAGAACATATCCCGTATGAAGCAAGTGTTGGAGCAAATCGTGGGGTACTTCGGACAGTTGGAAGGGGCGATCGAAACGGCCGAGCTGCGTTACGCGGAGCAGAAGAAGCAGTCTGCCGAGCTGAGGAGCACCATGGATCAACTCCAGAAGATCTGCGATGTGCAGGAGAACGAGATCCTGTGCCTGGAAGAGCAGTTGGAGCCGTTCTCCTTCGACGACTCGGAGGCGGATCTCTGCTGCTGGGAGGGTCCCTCTCTGCTGTTAGAGATGGTGCAGGCCAAGCTGAATCTAGACCCCCAAGCGATAAGGGAGACCCTCTTTTTTGTCTTATCCAAAGGGGCCTGGGTACTGGTGGGTCTAGTTATTGGTCTGGTGTTTTCAAAAATGATGTCCTGCCTGATGGAGACTTGGTGTTTCGGAAGGAGACGCTGATGTTTGCGTCTTTCTTGGACAGGTGTCGGACATCCTGTCCTCGTATCACGCCCGGAAGATGAGAAATTTGATTGCCTTTTTGAGCCAGAGTCCCGGAGAACAATGTAGAAAGCTAGTCACTAAAGGAAAAAAGGGAGCTCCGTTTCTACCTGCGGGAATTGTTATGCATTTCAATAAATAAATCCAATAAATAATATAATAATAATTTCTGTCATTCAAATAAATGCACAGGTGTAGAATAGGTGGTACCTGGCTCAGCTTGCCGGTTTAGCCTGATCCCTGCTAAATTTTAAATTTTTTTTAGAGTTGATTCATTTTAATATTTATCTGTTTTAATTTTCAGCCAAATTTATATCTGTTTTTATAATATTTTAACTTTTATGTACTGGTTTTTATTCGGCTGTTCACCGCCCTGAGTCCGTAAGGAGAAGGGCGGTATATAAGTCTAATTAATATAATATATAATATAATATAATTGTAGTAACTGGGAGAGGGATCTTGGAGTCCTAGTGGACAATCACTTCAACAGGAGCTAGGAGTGTGGGGGAGCCGCCAAAAAATCCAACACAGTTCTCGGCTGCATTGACAGAGGAATAGAATCAAGATCAAGTGGAGTATTAATATCACTTTATAATGCCTTGTTAAGGCCACACTTGGAGTACAGCATCCAGTTTTGATCACAATGATATAAAAAGAAGTTTCCATCCGTTGCTTCTTGCCTTGCCTTCAGGTGCGGAAATCTCTTCGTTGTGGCGGCTGAAATGCGCACACACACAATGCAAGTTAATTCAAGTTAAAACAAACCAACTTCATTTGTGGAGAAGCAGTTGCTAGGTTTGCAACTAAGCTGACTTAACCTGTTGTCTGAACAGAGCCCGGGACTGCATCCAAACTCTTAACATGGTTTGTTTTAATTATGCAAGCATATTATATGAATCCGGCCACCGCAGTTTTAAATTAGGATTTATGTTTTTAATTAAAGGGCGCAGACAGAGCACGTGGCTGATTCCAGGATGAAATTGTAGCAAAAATAAATTAAGGCTTAACATCCTCGCAACAGATGAACGGCAGCTAAGGCTCTAGAAAATATCCTGAAATATTTATCTCAAGGCTCCGGGACCTTTTCCAGACGGTAGGCAGTTGCCTAGGAAACAGCAAAAGCTTTTCCTCTTTTCATTTTTGACATTCTCCAGCAGGCTTTGTTTGCTGCCATGTCTAGACAGCTCAAAGTTGGTTTTTCACTGCAGTGATGCTTCTAATTGTGACCCCCCTGGTCCAGGTGCAAACATCTGGTTGGTCCAAGACGGGCAGCAGATCAAGATGAGGGGGTCAAATTATTCTCCAAAGCTCCTGGAGGCAGGAGAAGAAGCAACGGATGGAAGCTAATCAAGGAGAAAAGAACTAAGGAGGTATTTTCTCATAGCGAGAAAAATTAATCAGTGGAACAACTTGCCACTTGAAGTGCTGGGTGCTCCATCCCTGGAAGGTTTTAAGAAGAGACTGGACAATCATTTGCCTGAAATGGTATAAGGCAGGGGTGTCAAACTTGCATCATCACGGTGGTGTCACATGATGTTTCGGGACTTTTTCATGAGTTTGACACCCCTAGTACAGTACTACTACTAGTACTCCTTTTTCACTTTGATTGGTTTTATAGCTGTTCCGTTTAACCAAACCGATTCATTTTACAGTATGCGGTACGGGTCAGGATGGGTAGAAACAGACTTCGACTCAACCCTGCCAAGACCGAGTGGCTGTGGGTACCGGCATCTCGGTTCATAGGAAAGGTTCCATCGTTGGCTATAGGGGGTGAAGTTTTATCCACAACTTGGGTGTCCTCCTGGACTCACGGTTGAGTCTAGAAGATTATATAACGACCGTGACCAGGGGGGCATACGCCCAGATCCGTCTGGTGTGCCAGTTGCGTCCCTACTTGGACTGAGATGCCCTATGCACAGTTATTCATGCGCTAGTCACCTCACGTATTGACTACTGTAACACACTCTACATGGGGCTGCCCTTGAGGGCCATTTATGGACTTCAATTCCCAGAATTCCTCAACTTTGGCAACTTTAAGACTTGTTGACTTCAACTCCCAGAATCCCTCAACCTTGGCAACTTTAAGACTTGTGGACTTCAATTCCCAGAATCCCTCAACTTTGGCAACCTTTAAGACTTGTGGACTTCAACTCCCAGAATCCCTCAACTTTGGCAACTTTAAGACTTGTGGACTTCAACTCCCAGAATTCCTCAACTTTGGCAACTTTAAGACTTGTGGACTTCAACTCCCAGAATCCCTCAACCTCAGCAACTTTTAAGACTTGTGGACTTCAACTCCCAGAATCCCTCAACTTTGGCAACCTTTAAGACTTGTGGACTTCAACTCCCAGAATCCCTCAACCTTGGCAACTTTTAAGACTTGTGGACTTCAACTCCCAGAATCCCTCAACCTTGGCAACCTTTTAAGACTTGTGGACTTCAACTCCCAGAATCCTTCAACCTTGGCAACTTTAAGACTTGTGGACTTCAACTCCCAGAATCCCTCAACCTCGGCAACTTTTAAGACTTGTGGACTTCAATTCCCAGAATCCCTCAACCTCGGCAACTTTTAAGACTTGTGGACTTCAACTCCCAGAATCCCTCAACCTCGGCAACCTTTAAGACTTGTGGACTTCAACTCCCAGAATCCCTCAACCTCGGCAACCTTTAAGACTTGTGGACTTCAACTCCCAGAATCCCTCAACCTCGGCAACTTTTAAGACTTGTGGACTTCAACTCCCAGAATCTCTCAACTTTGGCAACTTTAAGACTTGTGGACTTCAACTCCCAGAATCCCTCAACCTCGGCAACTTTTAAGACTTGACTTCAACTCCCAGAATCCCTCAACCTCGGCAACTTTTAAGACTTGTGGACTTCAACTCCCAGAATCTCTCAATCTTGGCAACTTTAAGACTTGTGGACTTCAACTCCCAGAATCCCTCAATCTTGGCAACCTTTAAGACTTGTGGACTTCAACTCCCAGAATCCCTCAATCTTGGCAACCTTTAAGACTTGTGGACTTCAACTCCCAGAATCCCTCAACCTTGGCAACTTTAAGACTTGTGGACTTCAACTCCCAGAATCCCTCAACCTCGGCAACCTTTAAGACTTGTGGACTTCAACTCCCAGAATCCCTCAACCTCGGCAACTTTAATTGAAGTCCACAAGTCTTAAAAGTTGCCGAGGTTGAGGGATTCTGGGAATTGAAGTCCACAAGTCTTAAAGTTGCCGAGGTTGGAGACCTCTGTTATACGGTGTTGCTGTTTGGCCGCATTCTGGGTCTTGGCGTACGTACACACATTTTTGCAATCCGCAATTCATCGCCGAGACAATTTTGGCCCTTCCTGAGTGACCAGCGCATTAAGCAACTGGCACCAACTTCCTTCCTGTATCTGAAGTGGGAAAATGATGAGTCTTTTACCCTTTTGGAGAAAAAAATTATATTATTGTTCTTCCTTGACTTGATGTGCCACTTAGCAAGTTCCCCATCCTTCCCGCTCTCTGTCAATCCCCAGTTCTCCGGCTGTGTGTATATAGGTGGTCCTCGACTTATGACCACAATGGAGCCCAAAATTTCTGTGGCTAGGCGAGACATCTGCCAAGGGAATTTTGCCCCATTTTGCAATCTTTCTCGCCACTGTTGTTAAGTGAACCACGGCAGTTGTTAAATTTGCAACCTGGTTGTTAAGTGAATCTGGCTTCCACGTTGACTTTAGTTGTTTCAAGGTTGCCCAAGGGGGAATCACCTGACTTCGAGACATGCGACCGTCATAAATACGAGTTAGCTGCCAAGCGTCTGAAGCTTGATCACATGCCCATTGGGATTCTGCAATGGTCGTAAGTGTGAGAAACGGTCAGAAGTCACTTTTTTCAGTGCCGTTGTAACTTGAAACGGTTGGTAAATGAACTATTGTTTAAGTCGGGGACTATCTGTCTAGTGGAGATAGTGTGATAATTTGATTGTGTGGCTACCATTTTGATTTTTCACACACACACAAACACACTACTTCCTGATGTCATCAACGGTCCATAAACAATGCAAGTTTCCAGCTGCAATTTTGGATTGCAATATACAGGTAGTCCTCGACTTACGACCACACTTGAGACCCAAATATCTGCTAAGTGATTTTCACCTCATTTTTATGACCTTTCTCGCCACTGTTGACAAGTGAATTATTCCAGCTGTTAGGTTAATAACATGGCTGTTAAGTGTTGTGGTCCGCCGCAGCCTGTGAAGCTGGCAGCGGAGTCGGACAGCGATGAGGCTGGGGAGGATCATGGGCCGGTCCTGGAGGTTGGGGAAAGCCTGGGTGAGGGCTCTGCGTCAGAGGCAGAGATGGGGCCAGGGCCATCGGGGAGTGATCTGCGGACTCTGGAGCCTCCAGAGACTGACAGCAGAGAGGCAGAGGAACAGGAGGAGCCTGTTCCTAGCGCACGCTGTTGTGGCTCCGTTGCCTGAGCCTGCGTCATCAGCAGGGGAGGACTCTGAGAGTGAGGGAGAGGAGTTGGCAAGGCCTCCTTCTCCAGGACTCTCCTCTCTGGCAATGCCTCCGGAGGACACCGAAGGGCAGGAGATAGGCCCAGAGCCAAGCTTGTCCCCGCAGCCACAGGAGGACATTGATGAGGGGAGTGAGTTTTGGTTGGATCCTCACCAGCGTCGGAGAGACAGGAGAGCCCAGCAGAGGAAAAGGCGTGTTAGTGATTAGCTGGTGGACCACGCCTCCCAGGCTATATAAGAGAGGGATTGCAGCCGTATCTTTGTGACGAACAAAACAAAGATTCATGGATCCCGGTTTTGAATCGGCCCTGCGTCTCAGCTCTGAACATTTTGGGTGGTGTGTATGTGACTGACCCATTAATAAAGACGTTGGCAAGCAGCTGCGGATTGCTGCCAACCTTTGTTATCAGCTTACTTGGTTGCCTGCCAGTTCATTAGACTCTGATTGTCTGAGGGGAGGTTATTTCTGTGAACGAGGCCAGAACACACGCATGAGAAGAGCTGCCAGAAGGCAGGAGCAGCTAAAGCAGAGAGGACAACTCAGGAGTAAGGCCAGGAGATGATTGGCCCCTCCCAGAAGGCTTACAAGACCAGCAACGGCTCTTTGCCGGAAAACAACCGTTGAGAGAATAGCTTCTTGTTTGGCTGTAGTTATTTCTTCTGTTCCTGAACTGTTGCCAAGAAAAGCCTTTGGCAGGTTGCCTAATTATCCCAAGGTCAGAGATAAACTAAAGAATAGGTGTTTTGAGGATTTTGCTTTCATTTCATTTAGAATACGCTGAGAATGAGTTAATGCTCAGCTGTTTAAATAAAATCTGTTTGACTTTTGGAACTGTTTTGCATTTAATATCAACTACATGGGTCATAACATTAAGGGAATTCGGCTTTCCCCATTGACTTTGCTTGTCGGGAGGTTGTCAAAGGCCATCGTGTGACCCCAGGGCCGCTGCAACCGTCATAAATACGAGTCGGTTGCCAATTCTGATCACGTGACCCTGGGGATGCTGCAACAGTCAAGCGGGCAAACTGGCCCTATCGCTTGTTTTTTTTTTTTTTCCTTTCCCGGTGCTGCTGTAACTTTCCAATGGTCACTAAACGGTTGTGAGTCGAGGACTGAATAGTAAATTGTCCCAATCGTTTTCGGCTTCCCGCCTGCGTGCCTCCTCTTGATAGGGATGCTCTGCACAAGCTGCTTATGGGAAACCTTCCCCCCCCTCTTCCCCGAAATACACACAAATGAAGACACCGCACAACGCGAGCGTTTGTCACAACATACATTTTTAAATAAAGTCGGCTAGCAATCGCTGTCCCAAGGAAAGGAATGGAGGAGTTGTGGGGAGGGGAGGGGGGGTTGGGGATTATGGGGAGGGTCCTTCTCCGCTGAACCTGGCCAGCATCTCAGCTCGTGATCCAGCCAGGGGGTTGAGGGAGGGTCCCCATGCCAATGGCTCACCGGCCTCCAGCTGCCCACGGCGGGCAGGAAAAGGATCACAAAAAAGGGGGACAAACTTTACAAAATAATAATAATAATAATAATAATAATAATAATAATAATAATAATAATAATAATAATAATAATAAAGAAACCCAGCCCAGCTTCAGTTTCCAGAGAGGCTCCAGGCCACCCACACAAAGTTTTTTTTTTGTTTTTTGTTTTTGCTTTAGGAGTTTTGACAAAAGGAGCACAGACTCAGCTGACTCTTCTTGTGCTGAGGAAGCCCCCTCTCCTCCCCCCCCCCCGACCCCGGGAGTCACGGAGACCCCTCCCGGATCTTGCCCACTTGCCCTCCCCTCCCTCCGTCAGTTAATCCGTAGCTTCCCTTCCCGGTGGTCGATGGGAGTGATGACCTCGTTGGCGTAGCCGTTTTCCGAACACAAGGAGAATTCGTCCGTCGCCTCGAGGCCGCTGTTGATTTCTGGAAAGGTGACAAAGGGAGCCAGGAAGTGGCGTCAATCAACAAGCAGGAAGAAACAGGCCAGTCCGAAATCAAAACAGGAGGGAATCGTGTGGGATGGTGGGATTATATGGATCAGTACGGGCGGCTCTGCACCGACACCAGAGAGGGCAAGGAGCAAGAATGGCAGACGGATTTCAAGCATAGCTACCGTAATCCTCAATTTAGAGGGAGGGAGGGAGGGAGGAGAGGGGAAGAGAGTAGAGTAAGGGGAGAAGGAGATGGGAGGGGAGGGGAGGAGAGAAGAGGGAGGGGGGAGGGAGGTGGAGGAAGGAGAGGAGATGAAAAGGAGAAGGAGGGGAGGGAAAGGGAGGAGAGGGGAAGCAGGGAAGGGAGAAGGAGACGAAAGGGAGAAGGAGAAGAAGAAGAGGAGAGGGAGGAGGAGAGGAGAGGGAGATGAAAGGAAGAAGGAGAGGGGAGGGAAGAAAAGGGAGGAGAGGTGAAGGCAGGGAAGAGAGGAGAGGAAAGGGAGAAGGAGAAGATGGAGAAGAGAAAGGGAGGAGGAGAGGAGAGGGAGGGGAAAAGGGAGGAGAGGGGAAGGCAGGGATGGGAAAAGGAGAGGAAAGGAAAAAGGAGAAAGAGGAGAGGGAGGAGAGGGAGAAAGAGATGAAAGGGAGAAGGAGGAGGAGAGGGAGAGGGAGGGGAAAGGGAGAAGGAGAAGATGGAGAGAAGAGGAGAGGAAAAGGAGGAGGAGAGGAGAGGGAGGAAAGGGGAAGGGAGAGGAAAGGGAGAAGGAGAGGAGAGGGAGGGAGGGAGGGAGAAAGAGATGAAAGGGAGAAGGAGGAGGAGAGGGAGAGGGAGGGGAAAGGGAGAAGGAGAAGATGGAGAGAAGAGGAGAGGAAAAGGAGGAGGAGAGGAGAGGGAGAAAAGGGGAAGGGAGAGGAAAGGGAGAAGGAGAAGGAGGAGAGGAAAAGGGGGAGGGGGAGTGGAGAGGGAAAGGGAGGAGAGGAGAGGAAAGGGAGAAGGAGAAGGAGAGGAGAGGGAGAAGAAGAGGAGAGGGAGAAAGAGATGAAAGGGAGAAGGAGAAGTTGGAGAGGAGAGGAGACGGAAGGGAAGGGAAGGAGAGGGAAAGGGAGGAGAGGAGAGGAAAAGGAGAAGGAGAGGAGAGGGAGGGGAGGAAAGGGGAAGAGAGAGAGAAAGAGATGAAAGGGAGAAGCAGAAGGAGAAAGAGGCGAGGGAGAAGGAGAGGGAGGAGAGAGGGAGGGGAAGGAGAGAGAAAGGGAGGAGGAGAGGCTCCCATTTCAAAGTCCCAGCCCAGCCCAGCCATCCGAAGGCCCAGGATCGGGATGGGTTCAAAGCCGAAAAGCTGCTTTGAGAGCCAGACCCCCTGACCCAAAGCCCCTTTACCGGGATCTCCGGGGCTTCCCCTGCGTGCCCAAACCCTCTCCTCAGGCGTGCCCACAAAACCACACGTGGGAATCCCTCTGAGATCCGTCCGCCCCTTTTGCTCCCGCCTCCCAGAGGAAGAGGATGGCCGCTCCGATCCAGCCCTGGGATCCAAGGTGCAACACCGGAATCGGGGAAGGAACCGGGAGGAGGAAAAGCGTGAAGGTTAGCGCCAACTTTCCCAAGAGATAAAGCAAGCCAGGATGCCCCTGGCCCCTTCCTGTTGCCGTCACCGTCACCGTCACCGTGCTGCTGCGGTTAATGCCAGCCTTTGAAAGCACACTTACGCTCCAGGCTGAAGGAAACCCTCAAGTCTGGGAGCCCGGCGCCCTCTAGAGGCTAGATCCTGCAAAACATTGTTCAAAGCACAATTTGGCGGATGAAAGGAGAATCTTTGTAAGCCCGGGGTTGACGTTTGAGGGGTCCTCGGTGCTCTCTTGAGTGAGGTTGAGGGTTTCATTACCCAACTTAGACTAGTTCAACACTGATGATGTTCCCTAGTTGGGTAATGAAACGTCGGCCAAGAAATAATCAACGTCAGTGATCGCCAAGGACCTCGCAATTTGGCTGTTTCTCGCCTGCTTGGGGGGGGGGGGAGACAGTTCCTTTTTTGGGGAAAACCCCACGCCCAGGATTAGAATACAGCACCGTCAAAACAACTGGCAGGCGACTCGTTCTGAATTGCATTAAGAGGCATTTGGGTTTTTTGCTTCGCTTTTATTGATTGGGGAAATATTTCTTAATCCACTCGTCCCTACGAGATGTTAGGCGGTGGAACGGGATGCCACTTGAACTGGCGAGTTTGAAGTTTTTCCAAGTGAGGTGGGAAGGTCATCTCTCCAGGATGTCAGTTCCCCTTTGAACAAGGACTAGATGACCTCTTAGGCCCCTTCCAATCTACTGTGATCTACAGCTGGCTGGAGAGAGAGGACAGTTAGAGCCCAACTTGGATGGGGAGTGGGAGGCTGAATTGGGGTGGCCCCCCCTAGAAATCATCTTCATTTAGAAAATTACTTTTTTTCTAAATTAAAATTTTAATTTAATTTTCTTAATAAAGAAAACATTCCTTATTAAGAAGGGTCCCCGGAGGCCATCTAGTCCAACCCCACTGCCCAATACAGAAATGGCAGTTAAAGACCCTGGTAGCTCAGCAGACTAAAAAAAGCATTGTGATTAACATCAGCTGTCTGCAATTACTATAAGTTCAAATCTCCCCAGGCTCAAGGTCGGCTCAGCCTTCCATCCTTTCTAAGGGGGGTCAATGGAGGACCCAGTTTGTGGGGGCAATAAGCTGACTTTGTATAAATATACAAAAGTAGGAAGGCTGTTGCTTAACGCATTGTTAGCCGCCCTGAGTCTCCGGAGAAGGGCAGCATATAAATCAAATTAAAAAAAGAAAGGAAGGAAAGAAGGAAGGAAGGAAGGAAGGAAGGAAGGAAGGAAGGAAGGAAAAAAGGAAAGAAAGAGGAAGGAAAGAAAGAAAGAAGAAAGAGAGAAAGAACAACATTCAGCTGTCTGCAATTACTGCAAGTTCGAATCTCACCAGGCTCAAGGTTGACTCAGCCTTCCATCTTTTCTAAGGTGGGTAAATTGAGGACCCAGTTTGTGGGGGCAATAAGCTGACTTTGTATAAAAATATACAAAAGTATGAAGGCTATTGCTTAACACATTGTAAGCTGCCCTGAGTGTCCAGAGAAGGACGGCATATAAATCAAATTAAAAAAAGAAAGGAAGGAAGGAAGGAAGGAAAGAAGGAAGGAAGGAAGGAAGGAAAAAAGGAAAGAAAGAAAGAGGAAGGAAGAAAGAAAGAAAGAACAACATTCAGCTGTCTGCAATTACTGCAAGTTCGAATCTCACCAGGCTCAAGGTTGACTCAGCCTTCCATCCTTTCTAAGGTGGGTAAATTGAGGACCCAGTTTGTGGGGGCAATAAGCTGACTTTGTATAAATATACAAAAGTAGGAAGGCTGTTGCTTAACGCATTGTAAGCCGCCCTGAGTCTCCGGAGAAGGGCAGCATAGGAAGGAAGGAAGGAAGGAAGGAAGGAAGGAAGGAAGGAAGGAAGGAAGGAAGGAAGGAAGGAAGGAAGGAACATTCAGCTGCCTGCAATTACTGCAAGTTCGAATCTCCCCAGGCTCAAGGTTGACTCAGCCTTCCATCCTTTCTAAGGTAGGTCAGTTGAGGACCCAGTTTGTGGGGGCAATAAGCTGACTTTGTATAAAATATACAAAAGTAGGAAGGCTATTGCTTAACGCCTTGTAAACCGCCCTGAGAATCTCCGGAGAAGGGCGGCATATAAGTCAAATTTAAAAAAAAAAAATTGATCAGCCTCTCCAAAATCTGCATTTTTTTAGAAGCAATAAAGTTCAACTCTCTTGTTGGAAAAACTGTGGATTTTTTTCCCTCCCTCCCCCCCCTTTTGAATTTTCCCCAAACTCGAAGTGCCAAAATGGAAACAAACCCTTAGTTTTTCCTGTCGGCCATCATCCTCTTTCTAAAAAATGCCTTCATTTATAAAATAAAAACAAAAACAAATTACAGGTGGTCCTTGACTTACGACCACAATGGGGGGGGGTCTGGAAAATGCGTCGTTCAGGGATGCAGTTGTTAAGCGGGACGTGACTGGTGATCTTCCCTTCAGGCGTCCCCGCTGATTTTGCTTGTCTGGGAAGATCCCAAAGGGAGATTAACGTGATCCCAGGTTGTTGTGATAATATTGGATGGTTGCCAAATTGTGACACAATCACAATCCCTGTGCCTGCAGGGAAACTGCAGCAGGCGTTCAGTGTGAAGACCGGATGGTCAGTCTCATTTCCTTCAGGGCTGTCTTAACTGAACGGTCGTTAAGCGAGGACCACCCATAATTTTAAAAAGCAGGCTTGTCGCGTAAGCCGTTCACTAAAACCCGACAAGTAAACATGGAAAACACGGAATCAACGACACCAAAAAGAAGATGGTAAAAAACGCCCCCCTCAACTCTTACCTGAAAATATGAGTTTTTCCTTCATGATGTTGACATCGCGGCTGGACCGCCGGACGGCAGCGCTGAGCATGATCTGCTCCGGGTTGTAGGTGCGAATGCTACCGAAGCGCCACCTGGGAGAGAAGCGGAAAACGGAAAGGTTCTCGTTTGAAGAGGATCTACGGGATCCCGCCCAAGGAGCGACCCACCGCAAATTGGAGAACCCCCCAAATCCCACTCCTGGCTGGCCCCATCCACCCTGCCCCTCCCCTCCCTGGAGTCCCCACACGGCCCATTTTGGATGCAGGTAAGCGGGTGGAGGCTCGGGGAGGCCGAAAAACAGGCCTACCAGAAGTTTGGGATGGACTCCGGAGCCTGGGGAGGCCGTTTTCGCACTCCTGGAGGCTCAAGAAAAGCCTCTGGAGCCCGGGGAGGGCAAAAATGCCCCCCTCCCACTGTGGTGCAGGAAGCCAACTCGGCCACACCCACTCAGCAACCGGGCAGAGAACTCCTTGCTAAAAATTTTGAAGCCCACTCTTGTAGGAAAATAATTCCTCCTCCAGAAGGGCCTGGAGAGGCACGCTTGGGAATAAAACAGTGCAAAAGGACACACCCAGTCCTCCATCTTTTCTCCATTTTGGAAGCGGGATTCCGGGGGACCGCTGCGGCTCCCTTTTTTAGTGGCTCAAAGGGGAAATCCACTTCTGCTGTGCCTTGTTCTAGAACAGGGGATCTAAACGTGGTAACTTTAAGACTTGTGGACTTCAACTCCCAGAATTCTCTCAGTCTCCAAACTTGGCCACTATAAGATTTGTGACTTCAACTCCCAGAATTCCCCCGTTTTCAAACTTGGCCACTTTAAGACTTGTGGCCTCTAGGCCAATCGCCAGGAGACCGTGAGTTCTAGTCTTGCCTTAGGCATGAAAGTTGGCTGGGTGATTTTGAGCCAGTCCCTCACTCTCCCTCCAACCCACCTCACAGGGTGGTTGTTGCGGGAGAAAAAAGGAGGAGGAAGGATATGTTGGATATGTTCGCTGCCTTGAGTTACTTGGTAATAAAGGTGGGATATAAATCTAATATGTAAATAAAATAAACAATATTATCCTTACAGTATTGCTACTGCTAATCCTGCCTTTCAAATACTTAAAATATTGCATTCTACTACAATGCCACTACTCAGAATAAATCTGATCCTGCTGCGATGGGCAGCCATATTCTTTTTTTGTTTGAATAAAAATAAATGTTTGAAATGCTTCAGGTTGGAAAAACTCGAATTCCAATCTTCATTGAGCCTTGGACATTCCCTCTCTCTTGCCCAGCCTACCTTGCAGGGTTTGCAATAGGGTAAAACCGAGAGAGGAAATGTTATGTTTGCTGTTCCGAGTTCTGCAGGACAGAATAATTGTCAGGGTAAATGATGATTTAAAGCTAACCAGCCTTACAGTGGGGTTATTGCCCCTTTAAGATCAAGGATGAGTCAGCAGGGTTATTGCCCCTTTAAGAAGCTGTCTATATAAGGGAGGCCATTAGAGAGAGTGTCTCTCTCTTAGTTGTGTTCTATCTGCATTGTAGTTCTCTGTGTAGAGTTGAAGATTGCTTGATTGCCTTACCACATGTATATCTGTATATAGAAGTCTTGTAAATAAACCAATGTTTGCAATGACAAAACCACTGTGTCCCAGTGGTGAAATCCAAATTTTTAGTACCGATTCTGTGGGCATGGCTTGGTGGGAGCAGCGGGGGAAGGATACTGCAAAATCTTCATTCCCACCCCACTCCAGGGGAAGGATACTACAAAATCCTCATTCCCTCCCCACTCCTGGGGGAAAGGTATTGCAAAATCTCCATTCCCACCCCACTCTGGGGCCAGCCAGAGGTGGTATTTGCCGGTTCTCCGAACTGCTCACAATTTCTGCTACCGGTTCTCCAGAACCTGCTGGATTTCACCCCTGCTGTGTCCTGTATTTTGCTCCTGGATTGTCTCAAAATAGCGGTCACGCTGTAAACACTCTGAGAATAATGAATAAAAGGCCAGGGATCCCAAAACTCTCCTTGCCCCCGAGGGCCCTAAAGATGGGACACCCACACCACAAAGAAACCAACGAATAAAAACATGCAGGAAAACCTAACACAAAACACAAGAGATGCCCTATACACAAAGCGGGACTTGTGGGTGATGCAATCACGTAACACACAGTCGGTGGGCCAAAAATCCAGATTTAAAGAGGAAGAAACTTGGTTTGAAGTGTACAAGGCGCCCCGTGGGCATCTGGGATGACCTGGCTGACTTCGCACAACGGCGGCCGCTTTTGGCGAGTTGGGGGTACATGCAGGCGCCCCCTCCAAATATTCCCCGTCCCCCTCAAATCTGGATCATTGTATCTTCTTGATACACAGAGCCTGTCTGGCAGGGGGTGAAATGTAAAATGTGTTACTACCGGTTCCGTGGGCGTGGCTTGGTGGTGGTGGTGGTAATGTGACTGGGTGGGCGTGGCCAACTGGGTGGGCGTGACTGGGTGGGTGTGGCCAACTTTTTTTTTTAACTTTTCAAAGCATTTTTTTCTAATGCTTTGAAAAGCCTCTCTGCCGATCAGCATTTTTTTCTGCAACCTCTTGGCCGAAGAGGTGGTAAAAAAAAAAAAAATGCTTTGAAAAGCCTCTGACAATCCCAGCTGAGCCGCACGATCATCAGAGGCTTTTTTTTTTTTTAACTTTTCAAAGCATTTTTTTCTAATGCTTTGAAAAGCCTCTCGGGCGATCAGGCAACTCAGCTGGGATCGTCAGAGGCTTTTCAAAGCATTTTTTTAAACCCCTCTTCGGCCAAGAGGTTGCAGAAAAAAAAATGCTTTGAAAAGCCTCTGAGGATCCCAGCTGAGCCGCGTGATCATCAGAGGCTTTTTTTTTTACTTTAAAAGCATTTTTCCGTGGGAAGAGGTTGTAGAAAAAATGCATTTAAAAGTTAAAAAAAAAAACAAATTAAAAAAAAAGCCTCTGATGATCGTGCGGATCAGCTGGGCGTGGGGGAGCGCAGGGATTTTTGCTACCGGTTCTCCAAACCGTCCGATCCGGTCCGAACCAGAAGCATTTCACCTCTGTATCTGCCCTATCTGGGCTACTTATTAAATCGATCCATGTTACCCATCTTCTATTGGTAGTCCTCGATTTACAACAGTTTTGTTTAGTGACCGTTCCAGGTTGCAACGGCACTGAAAGAAGTGACTTGTGCCCAGTTTTTGCATGGATGACTGTTGCAGCCTCTCAATGCTCACATGATCAAACTTCAGACAACTGGCATGTATTTATGACAGTTGCAATGTCCCGGGATCCTGTGATCCCCATTTAAAACGTTCAGACAAGCCAAGTCAACGGGGAAGCCAGATTCAACTGGGTTACTAATTTAACCACTGCAGCGATTCACTTAACAACAAGGGGCAAGAAAGGTTGCAAAATGGGGCAAAACTCACTTAACGACTGTCTCGCTTAGCAATAGAAGTTTTGGGCTCAATTGTGGTTGTAAATCGAGGACTACCTATAACTGGGGCTACCTTGGGCCCCAAGTGAACACCGATGTCCTATTAGCCTCCATCAAAAGTTTTGAGAATAGAATAGGGAAAAGAGGAATGTTGCTTCACCATATAACCGTTCCTCTCTCATTAAAAAAACCCTCCCTTTTAATCCCTTATTTTGGGGTAGAATCAGGGCGACTGATGGATTCTAAACTCCATTAGGGCTTTAAAATCAGAAGTAATCCCAAAATTAAGAACTGTGGTATGGAAGTTATAATTCTCCCTTCCACCCCAATGTTGCTGGACTGTGGCTTTGATTACACCTCCTCCGCGGTGAAGAAAAACAAGCAAATAACACCCCATCCCCCCCCCCCAAAATAAGTCACTGCTCTTTGAAACTGAGAGGGAGAGCTGTTTTTCTATTGACGCCAAGCCCTCCATGCCACTTAAAAGACCATCACTGTAAAGCTCAAAATTCTCTCTGCCCTTCTGTTTATCAACCCTGCCCTCTTTGGCAAAGTCAAAAAAAGAAAAGAAAAGAAAAGAAGAAGAGCTGATTTTGGCAAAGATGAAGAAAAGAGAGAAGTGATGCCGGTAACATGGAGAAAGCAAAGATGTGCACAGAGGCAGCCTGGATGAGGCGGGAGGAAGATGATGGTCTGGGCATATATCTCCCCACCTAACTTTCGGCCTCGGGGGAAAAAAAATAAGGAGGGAGTCCAGATTTCAAGCCGCAGCGTTGATTACAACCAGTCCGTGTAAAGAAAGGGCAAAAATTGTAGAACAAAAAAAAAATATCTCTATGATATTATAGGTAGTCCTCAACTTATTCGTTTAGCCACTGGTCCACATTTACAACTGTAAAAAGAGAGTTGTAATTGGTCTTCACGTTTAGGACCAGGGCAGCATCAGCTGCCGTGATTTGCTTAACCACCATGGCAAAGACGGTCATAAAATATGATACGACTCGCTTAGCAGCCACCTTGTTAAGCAATGGAGATTCTGGTCCTAAACCGAAGACTACTTGTATGTGTATTTTGGCTGCAGTCGAGTGTTATCTTCCTCACTCAGCAAAATCCGGTATCTTGGAGGGATGCACCCGTCTTAGGCTGCTCCTGGATCCAGAAATTCCATCAGCTCAGAAAAAGGCCAAGAATTTCAGGGCAGCAAAGGCCCCCTTGATCCACAGATGGGCAGCATACAAATTTACTAAATAAATAAATAATCATATTTTTTAAAAAGTTCTACTCCTATCCGATCTTAGCCATTAAAGCCTGCTGGTTGACTTTGGGCCAATCACTAGGAGACGGTGAGTTCTAGTCCCTCCTTAGCCATGAAAAAAATGACTGGTTGACTTTGGGCCAATCACTAGGAGACGGTGAGTTCTAGTCCCTCCTTAGCCATGAAAAAAATGACTGGGAGACTTTGGGCCAATCACCAGGAGGCGGTGAGTTTTAGTCCCGCCTTAGCCATGAAAAAAAATGACTGGTGACTTTGGGCCAATCACTAGGAGACGGTGAGTTCTAGTCCTGCCTTAGCCATGAAAAAAATGACTGGTTGACTTTGGGCCAATCACTAGGAGACGGTGAGTTCTAGTCCCGCCTTAGCCATGAAAAAATGATTGGTTGACTTTGGGCCAATCACCAGGAGACGGTGAGTTCTAGTCCCTCCTTAGCCATGAAAAAAATGACTGGTTGACTTTGGGCCAATCACTAGGAGACGGTGAGTTCTAGTCCCTCCTTAGCCATGAAAAAAATGACTGGTTGACTTTGGGCCAATCACTAGGAGACGGTGAGTTCTAGTCCCTCCTTAGCCATGAAAAAAATGACTGGGAGACTTTGGGCCAATCACCAGGAGGCGGTGAGTTTTAGTCCCGCCTTAGCCATGAAAAAAAATGACTGGTGACTTTGGGCCAATCACTAGGAGACGGTGAGTTCTAGTCCTGCCTTAGCCATGAAAAAAATGACTGGTTGACTTTGGGCCAATCACTAGGAGACGGTGAGTTCTAGTCCCGCCTTAGCCATGAAAAAATGATTGGTTGACTTTGGGCCAATCACCAGGAGACGGTGAGTTCTAGTCCCGCCTTAGCCATGAAAAAAAATGACTGGTGACTTTGGGCCAATCACCAGGAGACGGTGAGTTCTAGTCCCACCTTAGCCATGAAAAAATGACTGGTGACTTTGGGCCAATCACCAGGAGACGGTGAGTTCTAGTCCCGCCTTAGCCATGAAAAAAAATGACTGGGTGACTTTGGGCCAATCACCAGGAGACGGTGAGTTCTAGTCCCGCCTTAGCTATGAAAAAAAATGACTGGTGACTTTGGGCCAATCACCAGGAGACGGTGAGTTCTAGTCCTGCCTTAGCCATGAAAAAAATGACTGGGCGACTTTGGGCCAATCACTAGGAGACGGTGAGTTCTAGTCCTGCCTTAGCCATGAAAAAAAATGACTGGTGACTTTGGGCCAATCACCAGGAGACGGTGAGTTCTAGTCCCGCCTTAGCCATGAAAAAAAATGACTGGGTGACTTTGGGCCAATCACCAGGAGACAGTGAGTTCTAGTCCCGCCTTAGCCATGAAAAAATGACTGGGTGACTTTGGGCCAATCACTAGGAGACGGTGAATTCTAGTTCCGCCTTAGCCATGAAAAAATGACTGGGTGACTTTGGGCCAATCACCAGGAGACGGCGAGTTCTAGTCCCACTTAGCCATGAAAAAAAAATGACTGGGTGACTTTGGGCCAATCACTAGGAGACGGTGAGTTCTAGTCCCGCCTTAGCTATGAAAAAAAAATGACTGGGTGACTTTGGGCCAATCACCAGGAGAAAGTGAGTTCTAGTCCTGCCTTAGGCATGAAAGTCAGCAAAATGATTTTGGGGCAATCTCTCTCTCTTTCTCTCTCAGTCCAACCTACCTCACAGGGTCATTGTTGTTTCAGGCAAACTAGGAAGAGCAAGGCGCATTGGATATGTTTGCCGCCTTGAGTTCTTTGCAAAAATAATGAAGGCAGGATATAAGTAAAATAATAAAATCAAAAAATAAAATTAATTGCCCCGAGCGAAATGAAATTGAACGCCTTTTGTTTTCTGGCTGAAGTTGCAAATCTTGGCTAATCAAGAACGATGGCCGAGGGATCAACCACACAGGAGAAATCCAGGAGAAACCAAGTTGTGGCCCATGTCTGCATGTTGTGTCCCCGAAAACGAGGTTCACCTTTGCAGCATCAAGATTGAAGCTGTCCTGGGACTATTGGGTTAGGGTTGCCCTCTGCTCCGGGAATTAGCTCTTTGCAAGCAGAAAACCTTCGAAAACGAGGATCCACAGAAGCCTTCACAAGCCATCCAGTTTCTCTCTTAATCTTTTTACATTCCCTCTGACTTGTTATAGAGATTTGCTTCAAAGCGTCCCAATAAATATACGAGACAGTCAGCACCCCTTCCCAAATGTGACCCTGGGAAGTCGTAACCAACCGAGTGGATGCCAGTGGTGCCAAGCTGGTGGGGATGATGGGGCTTGGTGTCCAACCTTGTGACTGGTGGCGCAGCAGCTTAAGTGGTGTTAAAGTGACACCAGCTGCCTGCAATTACTGCGAGTTCAAATCTCACCAGGGTCAAGGTTGACTCAGCCTTCCATCCTTTCTAAGGGAGGTCAAATGAAGACCCAGTTTGTGGGGGCAATAAGCTGACTTTGTATAAAAAATATACAAAAGTATGAAGGCTATTGCTTAACGCATTGTAAGCCACCCTGAGTCTCCGGAGAAGGGCGGCATATAAATTAATTAAAAAAAAAACACCCCTTAACTGGAGGGCAGCAGCTCTGAAAAAAACTGGTTGAGATGGACGAAAGAGCTCAACTTGGTGGAAAGCAATTTAATAAATAATAAATAAAATAAAAAGCAGAGATCTGATTGCTTCAGCTGCGTGCAGAAAATGCAAATCTTTACGCAAGATATAGAAATAGAATCACAGAGTTGGAAGGGACCCTGGAGGTCTTCTAGTCCAACCCCCTGCCCAGGCAGGAAACCCTACACCACTTCAGATAAATGACTATCCAACACCTTAAAAATTCCCAGCGTTGGAGCATTCAACATACATATATATATACATTGGCAATGCAAATATTGCCGTCCCTCCCTATTTCCTGCAACGCTCACAGGGAAGCTAAGGGGCGGGTAGGAAAAACCGAACTAGAGATGAAGGTGAAATGAGGGAGGAGGTCCCAACAATTACCTGATTAAGTGATAGCTGTAAAGGTGCCGAAATGCAGCAGCAGAAAGAGGGAGAAGAAAGAGGAAAGGACATGCAGAGAAATGTCAGAGCAGTAAGAAAATAATCCGGAAATTCCCCCCACCCTATTGGCATTTTCAAGACGGACACCCTAAAGACACTCCAGGGTGATGGAAAGGGTGATTAAAAACTCATTTTCCCTCCCTTCTCTTTATTCCCATTGGGACTGGCTATTTCTGCCATGAATAAAGATCTGTAAATGAAGATTATTATTTTTTTTTTGGATGGGGTCCTTGGTGCTCTCTGTTTTCTTGCTAACCCGACTAAGTAATATCATCCGTGCCAGAAGAGAATAGAATTTCCTCTCCGTTTATAAACAAGTGGCTTGCTTGCAGAAAGGAAACTCTGCTCCCTTCTGGCCCTGATGATGTTACCTAGTTGGGTCATGAGACGTCTGCAAGAAAAGCATCAAGCTCAGAGAACACCAAGGACTACGCAGTTCAACCCTGAGCTACAAATATTCTCTACTAAAAAAATGTTTTGCCGGGGTTCCCTTGATTTTCAACGTTTTTAACCATTTGTCAACCGTCCAGAGTTACCGGCTGCCGAGGGCCACGTGCCCAAAATAAATAAATACATTGGATTCATTAAAAATCAAGAGGCAACTAAAACCGGGTGCTTTGAAAATCTGATATTCTTTCCCTGGGATCTTTTTAAGACGAGGACGAAGTTATTTTAAGTTTGTTTGAAACGATCGGGAGAATTTCTTTCCCCCCTGTATCCATCCCTTTTAATAAGTCCTAGGCTTGGGCTCTGCAACTGGTGTTTTTTTTCCAAGCCTTGGCAACTTTCAGATGGGCGGACTTCAACTCCCAGAATTCCCCAGCCAGACATGATGGCTGACGGAGGCCACAATCTCTTGTCAAAGTACGGGTTTTTTTTAAAAAACAGATTAACAAGAGTTGGAAGGGATCTTGAAGGTCATCTAGTCCAACCCCCTTGCCCCAGCAGGAAACCCTACATCTGCCTCTACCTAGGATTGAACTCACAACCTCCTGATTGTGAGGCAAGAGCTCCACCTCTAGGCCTTTAAAAAGGCATGATAATTTTCTCCCAAAACTCAGACGCTTACTGATATTTTATTTAACCCAAATCTGCCCAACATTAAACCAATGGATTCATTCTGCTTTTCTGGCCGTTTGCTGTATCCTTTCTTTAAAACTGTCTGCAAATTTTTTTTCTCCCCTCTCTTTTCAGCTTCTTTTCTCCAAGTTGAATGTTTCTTGTTTAAAGTTTTGTTTTGTACACCGAAGGCGAGACATTAAGGCGAGAACCTTAAGCTTAGTTTTCAGCAACTTGGGGAAAAGGTGAAAATGCCACCTTAAGGCACCTGGACCTTGGAAGCAGGACAGAAAAGAGTTTGTCCCTGGAAGAGAATATTTTGTAGCTCAGGGTTGAATAGTGGGGTCCTTGGTGCTCCCTGAGCTTGGTTGTTTCCTTGCAGACGTTTCATTACCCAACTATGTAACATCATCAGCGTCATAAGTGGGTGGGGTGTGTTCTCTGTTTATAGAGGAACGACTTATATGAGGGACCCCCAGAAGCACCACAACTAGGAACAAGAATACCCTCACCGATAGGGCAAGCCACTTGTATATAAACAGAGAGCAGCACCCATTCCCTTCTATGCTGATGTTGTTACCTAGTTGGGTGATGAAACGTCTGCAAGTTTGGAGACCACCAAGCACCCCACAATTTGTAATACTCTACAATTTGTTTATCCCCTGGAAGCGCTAAATCCTTGCGTGGCCATGAAGTGACCAGTTGGGATGAAGTTTGGCCTCTATTTCTACTCCCTGATTGAAATAGGTGGTGAAGAATTTTGCTACCATCCCTCAAAGGGGCTCCAGACGTCGCCGGGAAGAATCTAAGAATAGGACAGAGTCATCAGTAGGTGCTACTTACTTCTGGAAGATGAAAATCCCTACAATTATGACAAAGGAAACAAGGTCGGCCGTTATCCAGATGAGATGGTATTCGTCTGGAGCCTGAAAAACAAGTAAAAGAAATTAACAAAAAATTAAAGGTTTTTTTTTTAAAACTCCTAAACATGGGGAATGTGAGCAGAGAGGTTGTCCGGTTTAAGCATTAATACGCAGGCCTTTTTCGCTTAAGATATGTGGACTTCAACTCCCAGAATTCCCTAGTCAATACGTATGAACTTCAACTCCCAGAATTCCCTAGTCAATATGTGTGGACTTCAACTCCCAGAATTCCCTAGTCAATATATGTGGACTTCAACTCCCAGAATTCCCTAGTCAATATGTGTGAATGTCAACTCCCAGAATTCCCTAGTCAATATGTGTGGACTTCAACTCCCAGAATTCCCTAGCCAATATATGTGGACTTCAACTCCCAGAATTCCCTAGTCAATGTGTGAACTTCAACTCCCAGAATTCCCTAGTCAATATGTGGACTTCAACTCCCAGAATTCCCTAGTCAATGTGTGAACTTCAACTCCCAGAATTCCCTACCAATATGTGTGCACTTCAACTCCCAGAATTCCCTACCAATATGTGTGCACTTCAACTCCCAGAATTCCCTAGTCGATATATGAGGACTTCAACACCCAGAATTCCCTAGTCGATATGTGGACTTCAACTCCCAGAATTCCCTAGCTGATATATCTGGACTTCAACTCCCAGAATTCCCTAGTCGATATATGAGGACTTCAACACCCAGAATTCCCTAGCTGATATATGTGGACTTCAACTCCCAGAATTCCCTAGCTGATATATCTGGACTTCAACTCCCAGAATTCCCTAGTCGATATATGAGGACTTCAACACCCAGAATTCCCTAGCTGATATATGTGGACTTCAACTCCCAGAATTCCCTAGCTGATATATGTGGACTTCAACTCCCAGAATTCCCTAGTCGATATGTGTGGACTTCAACACCCAGAATTCCCTAGCTGATATATGTGGACTTCAACACCCAGAATTCCCTAGTCGATATGTGGACTTCAACTCCCAGAATTCCCTAGCTGATATATGTGGATTTCAACTCCCAGAATTCCCTAGTCGATATGTGTGGACTTCAACACTCAGAATTCCCTAGTCGATATATGTGGACTTCAACTCCCAGAATTCCCTAGCTGATATATGTGGACTTCAACTCCCAGAATTCCCTAGCTGATATATCTGGACTTCAACTCCCAGAATTCCCTAGTCGATATATGAGGACTTCAACACCCAGAATTCCCTAGCTGATATATGTGGACTTCAACTCCCAGAATTCCCTAGCTGATATATGTGGACTTCAACTCCCAGAATTCCCTAGTCGATATGTGTGGACTTCAACACCCAGAATTCCCTAGCTGATATATGTGGACTTCAACACCCAGAATTCCCTAGTCGATATGTGGACTTCAACTCCCAGAATTCCCTAGCTGATATATGTGGATTTCAACTCCCAGAATTCCCTAGTCGATATGTGTGGACTTCAACACTCAGAATTCCCTAGTCGATATATGTGGACTTCAACTCCCAGAATTCCCTAGCTGATATATGTGGACTTCAACACCCAGAATTCCCTAGTCGATATGTGGACTTCAACTCCCAGAATTCCCAAGCTGATATGTGTGGACTTCAACTCCCAGAATTCCCTAGTCGATATATGGGGACTTCAACACCCAGAATTCCCTAGTCGATATGTGGACTTCAACTCCCAGAATTCCCTAGCTGATATATGTGGACTTCAACTCCCAGAATTCCCTAGTCGATATGTGTGGACTTCAACACCCAGAATTCCCTAGTCGATATGTGGACTTCAACTCCCAGAATTCCCTAGCTGATATATGTGGACTTCAACTCCCAGAATTCCCTAGTCGATATGTGTGGACTTCAACACCCAGAATTCCCTAGCTGATATATGTGGACTTCAACTCCCAGAATTCCCTAGCTGATATATGTGGACTTCAACTCCCAGAATTCCCTAGTCGATATGTGTGGACTTCAACTCCCAGAATTCCCTAGTCGATATGTGTGGACTTCAACTCCCAGAATTCCCTAGCTGATATATGTGGACTTCAACTCCCAGAATTCCCTAGTCGATATATGTGGACTTCAACACCTAGAATTCCCTAGTCAATATGTGTGGACTTCAACTCCCAGAATTCCCTAGTCAATATACGTGGACTTCAACTCCCAGAATTTCCTAGTCGATATACGTGGACTTCAACTCCCAGAATTCCCTAGTCAGTATGTGTGAACTTCAACTCCCAGAATTCCCTAGTCAATATATGTGGACTTCAACTCCCAGAATTCCTTAGTCAATGTGTGGACTTCAACTCCCAGAATTCCCTAGTCAATATGTGTGAACTTCAACTCCCAGAATTCCCTAGTCGATATACGTGGACTTCAACTCCCAGAATTCCCTAGTCAGTATGTGTGAACTTCAACTCCCAGAATTCCCTAGTCAATATATGTGGACTTCAACTCCCAGAATTCCTTAGTCAATGTGTGGACTTCAACTCCCAGAATTCCCTAGTCAATATGTGTGAACTTCAACTCCCAGAATTCCCTAGTCGATATGTGTGGACTTCAACTCCCAGAATTCCCTAGTCAATATATGTGGACTTCAAATCCTAGAATTACCTAGGCAGCCATACATCTTAAAGTTGTAGACACTGACACACATAATAAGTCTCTGTGAGAGACACTCGCAGGCAAGCTAAAGCTTGTAAGATTTTAAGAATTCTGGGAGTTGAAGTCCACAAGTCATGAAAGGGCCATAGTTCCCCTTGCTGGCTCAGGGATTCTGGGAGTTGTAGTCCACAGATCATAAAGGGACCATCGTTCTCCACCCTGATCTAACAAATCCTGTTCTAACCGTTTAAGTTTATTCACCTACAGAGAATAACACAGTTGGAAGGGACCTTGGAGGTTTTCTAGTCCAACCCTTTGCTCAGACAAATGGCTGCCCAATTTTTTCTTTTAAAAAAAAAAAAGAGTTGGAGAGCCCTCAACCTCTGGAGAAAGGCCGGGGCTGCCAGAAATCCAGATGTGGGTTCAGAGCAGTCAATAGCCAGCAGAGGGCGCTCGATCCCAACAAATTGATAAGTACAGCAGGAAGGCGCTCTCAACGCTGCTAAAAACCAGACCGACAATCCTCAAGTTGGTCGGACTCGGCCTTGAAATCCTCCGAAAAGAGGGTCTTCTCTTCCCATTTGGTGGTCAAAGTGTAGATAGTCCTCAATTTACGACCACAACAGAGTCCAAAATGTCTGTGGCTAAGCGAGACATTTGTTAAGGGAGTTTTTTGTCCCGTTTTGCAACCTTATTTGCTACAGTGGTTAAAGGAATCCCTGCAGTTGTTGAGTTAGTAACCCAGTTGTTGGTACTGTAAGGTGGCTTCCCCATGGGCTTTGCATGTCTGCCACCGTCATAAACAGGAGTCAAGTTGCAAAGCGGCTGGATTTTTAAGCATGTGACCGTGGGGATGTTGCAACGGTCGTGAAAAGTGTGGGAAAACGGTCATAAGTCTCTTTTTCCAGTGCCTTGTAACTTTGAACGGCCACTAAACGAACGGTTGTAAGTCAAGGACAACCTTTCTTTGAGCTTCAGAATAAAAAATTAATTTCTAAGGTTTGGAAACTGTGCTTTGACCGATCCACCTTTGGAAAAACCGGCCAGCAGTCACAAATGAAATGAAACTGAAATGCCACGAATTCCACAAAGAAGAGGGAGTCCTGCTATCCTCCATAGCACCAGAAGGCAGGACAAGAAGCAACGGATGGAAACTCATCAAGGAGAGATAAAACAACCTGGAATTAACTTCCTGACAGAGAGAACAATGAACCAGTTTGCCCCCAAAAGTTGTGGGTGCTCCAAGACTGGAAATTTTTAAGAAGAGATTGAACACCCATGTCTGGAATGGTATAGGGCAGTGATGGCTAACCTTTTTGCCTTCCTGTGCCAAAAACAGGGAAAGCGCGGGGTGTGTGTGTGTGTGTCACGCACGTGCGTGCCCACACCCATAATTCAATGTGCCCTGCCCCCTCGCGCATGCGCCCCTCCCTGTGCTTTCCCCGCTTTTGGCATGTGATGGCACGGTGGGCCCAGTAATCTATTTATTTATTTGTTTGTTTGTTTATTTATTTTATTTCTACACCGCCTTTCTCCCGTAGGACACAAGGCGGTGTACAGTCAAGAAAAAATATAGATACACAAACATCATACAATTGCTCATTAAAATTATTATTATTTGGCCCAATTAAATAGAACCTGATCTGTCCCCCTCTACATACACCCACAAAAACACAGCCAGTCGAGGGTTAAAGAAGCACTTGGCACACACCACAGTCCTTATCTCCAACTTGGCAGCAATATTCACATCGTCTGCCAAGGGCTTTAATTGTTCACAGAAAGAAAATCACATATGTAGCTTTGCCAAAATCCGTTCTTTTAGCAGCTTCAGGCTACAATGACTACCAGATTGAGTTTTGTTCGTCACAGGGATCATTGACCACCACCCTCTCTTATATAGTTTCTGGGGTGTGGTCCAGTGACTCATTGGTCCTGTGACTCAAGTCCAGTGACTCGGGTCTATTCCCTCGTACATCTCCTCAGCTGCTGCAAGCGCTTATCTCGCCTTCTTTGACGTGCGTCCAGGAATGACGTCTCTCCCTCACTCTCATCTGAGACACCTGTTTCCCCACTACTTTGCTCTCTTTCAGCTGGCACCTGAGACGGTGCCAGGGGGGGGGGGGGGGCTGGGAGATCTGGCTGGCTCCTCTTCCTCATGCTCAGAGCTTCCTTCCTCCAATGGGATAGGCTCAGAGGACGGGGCCACAACAGAACCCAAAATTAGACAACATTTTAAAATCATTCACATGTTCGTATGTTTAGCCCCGCCTGTTGGAACATCAGGGTCTTGAGGGCACGGCGGAAATGCACGGCGATCAGGGGTATTTCGTATCTTAGGGGGCAGTTCATTCCAAAGGGTTGGAGCCCTCACAGAGAAAGCCCTCCCCCTGGGGAGTCGCCAGTTTTTTTTGCCCTCCCCAGGCTCCAGAGGTTTTCTAGGAGCCTGGGGAGGGCGAAAACTGCCTTCCCCACCCCACCGGAGGCCGGAAACAGCCCGTTTCCCAACTTCTGGTGGACCCGGAAGGCCGAAAATCAGCTGACTGGCATACGCATGTGCACTGGAGCCGAGCTAGGGCAATGCTTGTGTGCCCACAGATATGGCTCCGCGTGCCACCTGTGGCACATATGCCATAGGTTCACCATCATGGGTATAGGGTCTCCTGCTTAGGCAGTGGGTTGGACTAGAAGACCTCCAAGGTCCCTTCCGGCTCTATTCTGAGTATATAACATATAAATCCACTTACCATCAGCCAGAGGGGGGAAGGCAGCCGAAGGAGAACTTGCGAGTTGTCGGAGGTGATGGACTCAACCCCCATGCACCAGAGAAGGGAATACAGCCACGGTTCGTTGACGGTGTACAAATTGACGCTCAGGTTTGCACTGGCATATTCCCTGTTTGAGGATGGAGGAAGGGAGGAACAGAGAAGGAGGACCAGTTTTAAGAGGCAGCCGGTGGGACTAATGAACCTGCGGGGTTAAACTGAGATTTTCCACTATCCTTGTTTGCTTGTCCACTGGCTATGTTTCAATGCTTTTGTTAGTGTTTTTATGATGGTCTAAGCTGCCCAGAGTTGCTTAACAGTGAGATACAGAAAAGATGTTGAGATTCTAAGAATGAGTGTGGAGAAGAGCAACCAAAATGATAAGGGGTTTGCAGGCTAAATCGTATGACGAATGGTTGATGGTTGATGGAGCTAGGAATTAGGGGAGGATATAGGGATTAGGGGAGATATGACAATATTTGAGGGGCTGCCCCCTGAAGGCAGGACAAGAAGCAACGGACGGAAACTAATGAAGGAGAGACCTAGAACCTAGAACTAAGGAGAAATTTCCTGACGGTGGGAACAATTAACCAATTAACAATTAACCAGTTAATTTACGAATTAATGGCTTGCCTCCAGAAGTTGTGGGTGGAGTTTTTCAAGAAAAGATTAGACAGCCATTTCTCCAATATCGTATAGCATTTCCTGCCGGAGAAGTGGGTTGGAGTAGAAGGCCTGTCCCCCCGTCCGTCCCCCCCAAGATTCTTCTTGGATTCTTCCAGCCTGATATTTATGTTATTCTATGCGATAGGCAGCAGGGTAAATGTAATAAAATATAATCATCATCATCATCATCATCTTCAATAACCATAATTATTGACAGAGTGTGTGGGAGAGTATTAATGGAAGGATTCACAAAAAGATGTGAATCATCATCATCATCATCATCATTATCATCATCTTCAATAACCATAATTATTGACAGAGTGTGTGGGAGAGTATTAATGGAAGGATTCACAAAAAGATGCGAAGGATATCCGGGCACCCACTCAGTAACAATAACTCATTCATTCACATTCCTGGCTTTTATGGCTACGTCAGGATTTGAACTCATGGTCTTCCACTTTTTATCCTGGTGCCTTAACCATGAGACTAAACTGCCTTGCCTGCCAGTGTTGTCGATAATACTTCGGTCCTACATTCTTGAAGAGAAAAGTATGTCTCTCAGAGACCTCCCTTCTGAATGGCAACCACAATTGTAATCACGGACATGGACCGCTTCACTTAACAATCAGAGGCCATCCATATCCTACCTATCTAAAGGTGAAGGTTCCCCTTGCACATATGTGTTAGTCGTTTCTGACTCTAGGGGGCGCTGCTCATCTCCGTTTCAAAGCCGAAAAGCCAGCGCTGTCCGAAGACGTCTCCGTGGTCATGTGGCCGGCATGACTCAACGCCAAAGGCGCACGGAACGCCGTTCCCTTCCCACCAAAGATGGTCCCTATTTTTCTACTTGCATTTTTTACCTGCTTTCGAACGGCTAGGTTGGTAGAAGCTGGGACAAGTCACGGGAGCTCACCCCGTTACGAGGCACTAGGGATTCGAACCGCTTCACTGCCGACCTTTCGATCGACAAGCTCAGCGTCTTAGCCACTGAGCCACCGCATCCCTACCTAACTACGTCCATGTAAAAAAGCAGAGCCAGAGGGGACATCTTAAGAAGTGAAACTGGAACGATCCACTAAGGACATATATGAGAAGATGAACTGCCATCTGTCAGAAGTGGTTAAGGTCTCCAGCTTGGGTGGGGAGGGGGGTTGGACTAGATGACCTACAAGGACCCTCACAACTCTTCTGTTATTCTGTTCATGGGTACCTCCAGAACTGCCCCTATCACCCGCCATGCCCTGCCTCTGAAAAGTAGGCCGAAGGACCTGATCGGCAGCGGTGCCAGCTGAGAACCGAACCTGATATCCTGGCGGGTGACCTCGGTGTATCTCAGGTTGAGTTTCTGGAAACCTCGGTCTCTTAACCACTGGGTGTCTGCCTTCTGGCCACAGGTCTGCTGGAATCCGGGGGCGATTTCTTGAACGAGATGCCTGTCCAGACTGGGCAGCCACATCACCTGGGAGAGCAGCGGGGAGAAAGGAGATGGTTGAGAACTTCAAAGGGGACGGATTTCAGGAAAAAAACGGAGATGCTTTGGAGACGTTAAGAGCTGCAAACTCAAATGTAGGCTGAGATTCCTTAACTAAACCTTGAAATCATAGATGGGAACACTTAAACGACAACAGCTGGACAAACAGGTTATCCCTGACTTACAACCATTCGTTCAGCGACTGTCCTAAGTTACAACGGCACCAAAAAGGGCGATTTATGAGTTTTCCATACTTATGACCGTTGTAGCATTCCCAAGCGATCAAAATTCAGGTGGACAATTGGTTCATATTTATGACGGTTGCAAGGGGTCACGTGATCCGCTTTTGTGACCTTCTGAGGAGCAAAGTCAACGGGGAAGTTATATTCACCTACAGGAGCCCTAAAGTCTGTCCAACAGCTACTCAGCAAAGCTGCGGTGCTGCAGTGGTTAGACTTTGGTATTGCAAGCTAACGCACTGCTCACTGTCAGGAGTTCGATCCAGACCGGCTCAAGGTGGACTCAAGATTCAACCCTTCTGAGATGAGTAAAATGAGGACCCAGATGGTTGCGGAAAAGATGCTGACTCTGTAAACCGCTTAGAGAGGGCTGGAAAGCACTTGAAGCGGTATATAATTCTTACGTGCTACTGCTATTAGGAAGGAAGGAAGGAAGGAAGGAAGAAAGGATGGAAGGAGGGAGGGAAGAAAGGATGGAAGGAAGGAGGGAGGGAGGATGGCAGGAAGGAGGGAGAGAGGGAGGGAGGGAGGGAGGGAGGGAGGAAGGAAGGAAGGAAGGAAGGAAGGAAGGAAGGAAGGAAGGAAGGAAGGGAGCAACCATAGTGACACAATGGTTAGAAGGAGTATTGCAGACTAACTCTTCCCACTGTCAAGAGTTCGATCCTGACCGGCTCAAGGTTAGCTCAGCCTTCCATCCTTCCGAGGTGGGTAAAATGAGGACCCAGTTTGTTGCGGAAAAGATGCTGACTCTGCAAGCCGCTTAGAGAGGGCTGGAAAGCACTGAGAAGCGGTATATAATTCTTACGTGCTACTGCTATTAGGAAGGAAGGAAGGAGGGAGGGAGAGAGGGAGGGAGGGAAGGAAGGAGGGAAGGAAGAAAGGAGGGAAGGAAGGAGGGAGGGAGGATGGAAGGAAGGAGGGAGAGAGGGAGAGAAGGAAAGAAGGAAGGAGGGAAGGAGGGAAGGAAGAAAGGATGGAAGGAAGGAGGGAGGGAGGATGGAAGGAAGGAGGGAAGGAAGGAGGGAAGGAAGAAAGGAGGGAAGGAAGGAGGGAGGGAGGATGGAAGGAAGGAGGGAGAGAGGGAGAGAAGGAAAGAAGGAAGGAGGGAAGGAGGGAAGGAAGAAAGGATGGAAGGAAGGAGGGAGGGAGGATGGAAGGAAGGAGGGAGAGAGGGAGAGAAGGAAAGAGGAGGGAGGGAGAGAGGGAGGGAGGGAGGGAGGGAAGGAAGGAAGGAAGGAAGGAAGGAAGGAAGGAAGGAAGGGAGCAACCATAGTGGCACAATGGTTAGAAGGAGTATTGCAGACTAATTCTTCCCACTGTCAAGAGTTCGATCCTGACCGGCTCAAGGTTGACTCAGCCTTCCATCCTTCCAAGGTGGGTAAAACGAGGACCCAGCTTGTTGGGGGAAAAGATGCTGACTCTGTAAACCGCTTAGAGAGGGGCTGTAAAAAACTGCGAAGCGATACGTAAGCCAAAGTGGCATCATTATTGCTAAGTGCTACCCACAAAACTCCCAATGCAACTCACAGCCTGCTGAGGGATCCCCGAGGTGAGGACAGTTTCCAGGGTGACGTTGACCGACGTGGTGTAATACGGGTGATCTTCGGGCAACTCCTGGAGGTTCAAGAGGACGGTGGCGTTGTCCTTGATGGTTTCCAGCATCTCGGTCAGTTTGCAGACCGATTGGTTGGCGGCCTTTACGAAGTCAGATGGGGAAAGGGAGTTGACTGTCCAGAAGGGGTCATTCTGTGGGAAGGAAGAATTGTGAAGGTTGTGCTTTGAAGGCGATGGGAGATTCTCAATTATCCAGGTCACGGTTTTCCCAAAGGTGACAGGCAACAAGGACTTGCTGTTTTTTTTCTTTCCTTTGAAAACATTTCACTGCTCATTCAAGAAGCTTCTTCAGTTCTCAGTTCTTGGAATGGAAGTGAAACGTTTGCAAAGGGGTGGGGGAGAACCAAGAAATTCCAATTACTGTATTTTCCTGCGTATAAGACTACTTTCTAACACACAAAAATCTTCTCAAAAGTCGGGGGTCGTCTTATACGCCGGGTCTCATTCTCCTGTAACCAGGCAGACCAGCCCATAAGGCTCTGACGAGCCTTAAATGGCTCTGAGGAGGGTCGTCTTACACGCCCAGTCGTCTTATATGCCGGAAAATACGGTATCTAGCTAGCTAGCTAGCTATCTGTCTCTCTATCTATCTATCATCTATCATCTATCTATCTATCTATCTATCTATCTATCTATCTATCTATCTATCTATCTATATTTATCTATCTAATTTATCTATCTATCTATCTATCTATCTATCTATCTATCTATCTATCTATCTATCTATCTATCTATCTATCTATCTATATCTATCTAATTTACTGTATTTTCCTGCGTATAAGACTACTTTCTAACACACAAAAACCTTCTCAAAAGTCGGGGGTCGTCTTATACGCCGGGTCTCATTCTCCTGTAACCAGGCAGACCAGCCCATAAGGCTCTGACGAGCCTTAAATGGCTCTGAGGAGGGTCGTCTTATACGCCCAGTCGTCTTATATGCCGGAAAATACGGTACCTTTTGGAAAAAGCACCTTCGAGACAGCCGAGTAGTTTAGCGAGCTCCACATCTCATAATATTGAATTCCAAAGTTGAATAAAACATTTTTTTTTTCCCTGTTGCCTGTCCTGATTTTTTCCAACGTTAGATTTCATGGCTTGGACCTCTGGTTCTAGAATTTGGCAAACTGGGGGAAAAAAAAAAAGCTATCCCTTGTCCGTTTTATCAACACCGTGAATCATTCTGTAGATCGCCATGAAGTCCCTGCAAATTTAGCCTGATTCCTGTAAATATTTTATCACTTTTAGAGTTTTATTATCTTTTAAATTGAACTAGTTTTAATTTACGGCTATTTAGATTTGTTCTTTTATGGAATTTTTTAACTTTTGTGTATTATTTTTTTAAATCGGCTGTGCACCGCCCTGAGTCCGTAAGGAGAAGGGCGGTATATAAATCTAATAAAATACAAAATACAAATACAAATATAAATTTGCCAGACTTCTAGATTTTTTTTTTTCAAAAGCCCCAATATTGCAACTTTTACAGATAGGGAAGCAGTTGCAGCCCCTGAACCACTAAAAGAGCTGGAAGGGACCTATGAGATCATCTAGTCCAACCCCCTGTTCACACAGGAGATCTATACCATTTCAGACAAATGTGAGTGCAATCTCTTCTTGGAGCATTTACAACTTCCAGTGGCAAGTTGTTCCACTGATTAATTGTCCTCACTGTCAGGAAATTTCTCCTTAGCTCTAAGTTGTTTCTCTCCTTGATGAGTTTCCACCCGTTGCTTCTTGTCCTGCCCTCAGGGGCTTTGGAGAATAGCTTGACTCCCTCTTCTTTGGGGCAACCCCTGACATATTGGAAGACTGCTCTCATGTCTCCCCTGGTCCTTCTTTTCATTAAACTAGACATACCCAGTTCCTGCAACTGTTCTTCATATGTTTTAGCCTCCATCCTCCTAATCCTCTTTGTTGCTCTTCTCTGCACTCTTTCTAGAGTCTCCACATCTTTTTAGTATTGGGGTAACAAAAACTGGATGCAGGATTCCAAGTATAGTTTTAGTAAGGCATGATAAAGTTATATTATTACTTCACGTGATCTTGATTCTATCCCTCTGTTAACGCAACCTTCTACAGGCAGTTCTCAACTTACAACAGCTCCCTTAATGACCGTTCGAAGTTACGCCACTGAAAAAAAAGTGAGTTACGGCCGTTTTTCACACTTATGACCGTTTCAGCCTCCCCCATGGTCATGTGATCTATATTCGGATGCTTGACAAGTGGCTCACATTTATGACGGTTGCAGTGTGCTGGGGTCATGTGATCCCCTCTTGTGACCTTCAGGTGAAAAAAGCCAATGGGGAAGCTGGATTCACTTAGCAACCATGTTACTCTTTTAACAACGGCAGCGATCCACTTAACAAACAGCGGCAAGGGAAGTCTGAAAATATGGCAAAACTTACTTAACAAATTTCTCTCTTAGCAACATACATTTCAGCTCAGTTGTGGTCGTACGTTGGAGACTTCTTGTACTGTATTCGTTTTTTGGGCCGCTGCCTCACACAATTGGCTACTTTTGTTTGGTTTCGGCTGTTTGCCGCAGACGCAACCGTCTCAGTTGTGATCCTCCACCCTTTCCCAAACTCCACTACATTTTGAGGGGTTGTAACCACCAACTAAAGGGAAGCGGCGGCTCAGTGGCTAAGACGCTGAGCTTGTCGAGCGAAAGGTCAGCAGTTCAGCGGTTCGAGTCCCTGGTGCCGCGTAACGGGGTGAGCTCCCGTGACTTCTCCCAGCTTCTGCCAACCTAGCCGTTCGAAAGCAGGTAAAAAATGCAAGTAGAAAAATAGGGACCATCTTTGGTGGGAAGGGAACGGCGTTCTGTGAGCCTTTGGCGCTAAGTCATGCCGGCCACATGACCACGGAGACGTCTTCGGACAGCGCTGGCTCTTCGGCTTTGAAAGGGAGATGAGCACCGCCCCCTAGAGTCAGGAACGACTAGCACGTATGTGCGAGGGGAACCTTTACCTTAACCACCAACTGGACATAATATTACTACTTACTTACACACCTTGAGGAACCATTTGCCTGCATTTAGTCTTTCCAAATCTGTCCAGTTGAACATAGAGGAATGATCGTAAGCTAGCTCGGGAAATACTTCCTCGACGTTGGTGGTTCTCCGCAACGTCTGGTCATGCATAAGAAAAGGCACTCCGTCGTAACTGTGAACAGAGAAACACAAGGATGGAATAATTATCCTGGATGGATGGATGGATCAGATCCAGGGTTCCTTTCCATTCAGAATTTGGGTTCTTGCTTCAGGGTCCTTGCAAATACAGGTAGTTCCTCGACTTGCAATCATTCGTTGACCGAGAAAAGTGACTTATGACTGTTTTCATGCTTATGACCATTTCAGCTTCCCCATGGTCATGTGATTTATATTTGGATGCTTGACAAGTGACTCACATTTATGACGGCTGGGGTGACATGTTCCCCTCTTGTGACCTTCTGACAAGCAAAGCCAATGGGGGAGCCAGATTCACTTAGCAACCGTGTTACCCAATTAAAAAACTGCAGCGATCCACTTAACAACCACTGTGGCATCCTTATGATCACGTGATCAAAATCCAGATGTTTAGCAGCTGGCTCATATTTATGACGGTGGCAGTGTCACATGATCACCTTTTGGGAGCTTCTGACAAGCAAAGTCAACGGGGAAGCGAAATTCACTTAACAGCTGGGTTACTAACTGATCAACTGCCACGCCACTTGGTAACTTTAAGACTTAGGGACTTCAACTCCCAGAATTCCTCAGCCAGCCATATCACTTGGCACTTTTAAGAGTTGTGGACTTCAACTCCCAGAATTCCTCAGTAAGCCATGCTGGCTGAGGGATTCTGGGAGTTGAAGTCCACAAGCCTTAAAGTCGCCAAGTTTGGAGACCCCAGCCTTAAATCTCGAGCACAAGCAGTGAGACTTGCCTTATCACCACATCTGCCTGCACACCATACACCTTCTCCTCCACTGCTTTCTGGAAGGACATCAGGGTGTTTTCAGGTGCTAACTGGAGGAGAAACAGAAAGAATAAATTGTATTTTGTTTTACTGCTACGCACCAGAAGATTATTATCGTTATTATTATTATTATTATCATTATTATTATTACTGGTTAATCTGTAGTGAGATTCACAACCTTTGAGGCTGGTTAATAGCTCAGCAGCTCGAGTCCTAACCAAGGACCTAGGAACTGTTAAGGTATCGTCGGAGGATGTAAGCTGTTCTGAGTAAGGTGGTTTTTTGTAGAGTCAAAATGTTCAAGTCCGGTAAATTTAGAATTTCTAAATAGCGGGGTAGCCCTTTGGGTATTGCTCCAAGGGCTCCAATTATAATCGGAACAACACATGATTTCTTTTTCCATAGTCGCTCAACTTCTATTTGCAAGTCCCGGTACTTTGTGATTTTTTCTTGCTGCTTATCTTCAATCCGTGCATCACCAGGTATTGCAATGTCAATGAACCATACTTTTTTCTTTTCAACTATCGTTATGTCAGGTGTGTTGTGGACCAAGTGCCTGTCAGTCTGAATCCTAAAGTCCCACAAGATATTGAGTTTCTCATTCTCTAAAACTTTCTCAACCTGATGTTCCCAGTGGTTTTTGCTGTACTCAAATCCAAACTTCTGGCACAATTTCCAGTGAAGAATTATTATTATTATTATTATTATTATTATTATTATTATTATTATTATTATTATTATTATTATTATTATTATTATTATTATTATTATTATTATTATTATTATTATTATCATTTAGATTTATATACCGCCCTTCTCCTTACGGACTCAGGGTGGTGATAACAACATTGGGACACAGTTCCAAACCGGAAAGTAAAATATGAACATTAGGTATCCAACATGTTTTAAAGATGTGTGCCTCACCAGGCCAGGAATACCAATTCCACAGAAAAGCTAAAATTTAAATTAATTTAATTTGAAATTAAAATTACATTTACTGAGATTGGCGATAACAACAGAATTCTACAAATCTGATTCGGTGCTGTTCCTTCTCCTCATGTGTTTAATAAATTTATATGCCCCTCCCCATCTTACTATCCAAAGCAACATACACACACACACACACACTCATATATATATATATATAATCTTACAGTCGAGAAGGCCCGAATACACCAAGACTTGCATACCTGTATCCGTGAAAATCTACAAAAAGACACTGCTCAAACAACTAAAGGGAACACAGAACTACTGTATGTAACGAATAAAGTATTTAATAAGGCTATTTCATTCATTCAGATCTCGGATGTCTTCTGCTTGTGTTCCCTTTATTTTTTTTGAGCAGTGTATATACACACTGTATTTTTCGTACTATAAGATGCACTCCCCCACCCCTCAAAAAAGTGGGTGGAAATATCTGTGCGTCTTATAGGGTGAATATTGCGGTGGGAGAATGGGAGTTCACTGCCACCGGAGAACGCTGGAGCCTTCACTGCCGAGCAGCTGATTGACGATTGGATCAGCCTCTAGGAATACCGCCGATCAGCTGTTCTAGGCGGCGGGGATCGCCACCGCTTATCGCCACCACTGCCAATTACCAACGATTGCTGCCACCTTGAACAGCTGATCGGCAGTATTCTGGGAGGCCAAACTGCCAACTGCCAATCAGCTGCTCGGCAGCGAAGGCTCCAGCATTCCCCAGCTGTTTGCTTTTTGCTGCAAGGATGCTAGCCAGATGAATACCGGATGGATGCTGGGAGGCAGAGGCAGATTTTTTTTTCTTGTTTCCCTCCCCAAAAGCTAGGTGTGTCTTATGTTCCGGAGTGTCTTATAGTGCAAAAAATATTTATACACATATAAATATATACACCCATATACATACATATATATATATATATATATGCGTATGTATTTGTATATACACTCACACACATACACACACAAATGGATACATCCATACTAAGAAAAAAATAATAATTAGGGATTTTTCCACTGCCAAAATGGAAGAAAAAAAAACAACTAAAGGCATCTCCTAAATTTGGAAGGATTACAGTCAATTAAATGCAGGCTGAGCACCACACTAATTTTGCTTTGCCCTAAGCAGCAAAAATGCCTTTTTTTTTTAAATCCATTAAAAGGAAGGGGATTTAGATGAAATAAAATGGGAGAAAGACTTGAGGGCCCTTTGAAACCTGCCGTGTGCCATGTCGTTCCCGTTATAAGCTCCCTGCAAAAGGACAAGATTTGCATCACTTAATTGGAAACCCAACGAAGCGGCTGAGTTATAGACTGGGAGGGTGGGGTGGGGGAGGCTGATTTCTGAGCCTCTGATCAGCTCCCACTCCAGCACGGAAGCTCTGTTTTAATTTCTCAAAGTGCCCACTGTGCTGTTATAGGTAGTCCTCGACCGACAACCATACGTGTGGTGACCGTTCAAAGTGATAACAATTGAAAAACGAGACATGATTTTTTTCTCTCTGCACATGACCACTAAACACAGTTTATTATCTGGCTTTCCCATTGACTTTGCTTGGCAAGAGCCCCCAAAAGGTGGTTCACTTAACCCCAGGACACTGCAATGCAGTGGCGGTGGATGGTTCGGAGAACTGGTAGCGGTGGCAGTGCGAGGCTCCGCCCATCCGCCCGGAGGTCGTTACTTCCTGGTTTTAACCAGGAAGTAACCTATTTTTTACCCTCTGCGCATGCACAGAGGCACTTCCGAACTGGTAAGCAGATTTCAGCTCTGACGCAATGGTCATAAATATGGACCAGTGGCCAAGGGTCCAGATTTTGGTCATGTGACCATGGGGATGATGCAATGGTCGTTAAGTGTGAAAAACTCATGTGATCAAAATTCAGATGCTTGGCATCCGGTTCATATTTATGACCGTTGCTGTGTTCCAAAGTCATGGGATCCCCTTTTGCGACCTTCGGACAAACAGTCAATGGAGAAATCAGATTCACTTAACTAACTTATTTACTAACTTATCAACTGCAGTGATTCACTTAACAACTATGGCAAGAAAGGTCGCAAAATGGGGCGAACGTCACTTAAATGTCTCACTTAACAAAAGAAATTTTGAGCTCGGTTGTGGTCATAAATCGAGGAGTACCTGTATTCAAGCTGCCAAGGTTGAGGAACATTATCCTATGATATAGCTTCATTCAAAGCCAATTAATTAAAAAATCTTTTTTTTTTACTTAATTTGGGGTGGAATGGAGCTGAGCACTAACTGGTCGGATGCCCCAATATTCGTATGAAAATCGATGCACCCCTTTTAAGAGAATTGAAGTTGGTGGACAGCTTAAAGCTTATGGGATGTTTTAAGCAAATGAGGTTGGGAAAGAGAGACAAATGATTGGGACGGAAGAAATTGCAGTGGCACACTGGTGAGAATGCAATATTGCAGGTGAACTCTGCCAACTGCCAGAAGTTCAATCCTGATGGGCTCAGGATTGACTCAGCCTGTTGTGGTCCACCAGCAGCCTGCAGAGCTGACAGCAGAGTTGAACAGTGAGGAGGCTAGAGAGGACCATGGGCCATTCCTGGAGTCTGGGGAAGGCTCGGACGAGGGCTCTGCGTCGGGAGGTACATGCTGCCTCCGGAGTCTCCAGAGTCAGACCTCAGCAAGGTAGAGGAACAGGGGGACCCTGTTCCCAGTGCGCGCATGCGCAAAGCTGCCAGAAGGCAAGAACAACTAAAACAAAAGGGACAACTCTGGAGTAGGGCTGGGAGTGATTGGTCCCTCCCATAAGACTTAAAAGAGGAGCAAAGGCATGTGAGCTTTTGTAGGAAGCAACGTTTGTTCATTCGGTTCAGTTTAAAGCCTGAAGCTCTGTTTGATTCTGGATTCCGTGTGGCTTCGTCAATTAGGTCTTTGGCAGCGTGTCAAGGGAGATAAAGGTGGGTGATTATCAGCCTTATCCTGAAGGACTCTTTATAACTAATTGGGACTCATCTGCGAATGAGCAGAATTCACAGATGTTGCAATAAAGGAGATTTTTTGGACTACTCGTGTATTTTAATGACTCAGGAAGCCTAGTCAAAACGCAGCCTGCCATCCTTCCGAGATTGGTAAAATGAGGACCCAGATTTTGGCGGGGGCAAGATGCTGACTCTATTAATCGCTTAGAGAGGGCTACAAAGCATTATGAAGAGGTATATAAGTCTAAGGGCTATTGCTATTGCGAGAAAAATAGGAGGAAAGGATATTCAGAGCACGTAAAAGCACAGCTCATGCTCTAAAAAAAACCACTTCAAAACCTCTTCCAATCCTGGAGGCAAATTCATCTGCCTTTTTTTCTTGGATCCTTGACCAATACTGACAGGAACTCTGAAAAACTGCCAGAGACGTCAAAGTAATAACTTTCTCCTCCAAAGAAAACATCTGTCTTCAGAATGTTCACTCCCTTTAAAATTTTGGCAAATAACTCAAGGTGGCAAACATATCCAACACACCTTCCTCTTCTTACTGTCATCACAACAACCCTGTGAGGTGGGTTGGACTGAGAGAGACAGAGCGGCCCAAAGTCACCCAGCTGGCTTTCATGGTTAAGGCAGGACTTGACTGGCATATGTTGAAGTACGACTGCATCTACAATGAAGATGGGTTTCCGTCAGCCACGAATGGCTTCTGAAGCCAGCTGGACACCTGAGATGGTGGCCTGGCCCTATCTTGTCAGGCGCAAAGGAACAGGGCCACAAGTTAAGATTTATCGTTCAATTATCTAAGTCAACTAAATTTCACTTCTAAGTTGGCCCCAGATAAAGAGTCAAGAGGGGTTGAACTCAAGAGGGGTTGGATTTGGACTGTTTGTGGGAATGCAATGATACTAGGCTGATGACTCGCTTAACTCTGCCACTCTGCTTTGCCTGCTCTTCTCCTGCAGTGGTGAATTTCAGTACGGTGATTATTTCCCTTTCCTTGTACAGAAAACCAACAGAACAAAGATAGAAAGGTTATCGTTGGGTGAATGGGTTCTCTCCATGGAGAAGAACCGCGTTTAAATTCTTTGGGATCACCTTTGAACAGAATCCTTGGGGAGTCCCAAAGGTGTTTTTTCAGGAGGCAAATGGACTTTCTTGTTCTTTCTTTTGAAGATGTTTCGCTTCTCACCCAAGAAGTTTCTTCAGCTCTGACAGGATAGTGGAAAATGGAAGGATTTGCACTCCTTGCAGACATCTGGTCATTTGCATCCTTTTAGAGGGTCGTTGAGGCCACTTGGAGGTTTATCTGTGTCCTCAGGGTCACCTGAGGGGTGCAAATGGTTCCCATTTTTCCTCTGGAAATCCATTTCTACTCCCACCCCATTGCAAGGGTCTTCATCCCAGATTGTACAGCTCAACCCAAAGCCAGCAGAGGGCAGGTGAACCACAGGCTCGTCAGAATAACAGAGGTGGAAGGGACCTTGTAGGTCATCTAGTCCAACCCCCCCCCCCCCCCCCACCAAAGCAGGAGACTCTACACCATTTCAGTCATTCAGGTCACGGTTGTCCCAAAATTGCATTTTTCAGGAGGCATACAGACTGCGTTTTTCCTCTGAATCCTTGGGGAGCTTTCAATAACTTTCAGATCTTCGAGTCGATGCTCCACCTGAGACAATCAATATGTGGCTGAACATTGGAAATGTAAATTGTAAAAGAAGGAACTTTTGACCATTTAGAGACTGGGCCTGGCTAGTCTAGTGAAGAGAAGGACCAGGAGAGACAGGATAGCATCTTCCAATATTTGAGGGGCTGCCACAGAGAGGAGGAAGGGGGTCAAGCTATTTTCCAAAGCACCTGAGGTTCCAGACAAGGAATAATGGATGGAAACTGAACAAGGAGAGATTCAACCTGGAAATGAAGAGGAATTTTCTGACAGTGAGAACAATCAACCCATGGAAGAGAAGTTGTCTTCAGAAGTTGTGGGAGCTTCATCCCTGGAGGCTTTCAAGAAGAGACTGGACTGCCATCGGTCAGAAATGATGTATGGGGTTGGACTAGATGACCTCCATAGTCCCTTCCGACTCTGTTAATATGTTCCCAGATGGTGGGCATGTGATAAAAGCCAAGAAATACCGGAGTAGGATTCACATCTTAATACAGGAGAGTCTTAAAGAGAATATGAAGAAAAATAACCAGATATTTTTTTCTTTTAGGCTTAATGGACAAAGAACTTGCCAAAAAAAAAAAGAAGAAGAAAAAAATTGGAATTTTGATGTTGAGTCTGTTGACAGTAGCAAGATGACTTGATGGACAAAAAATGGAAGGATGCTTTGATTCTCATAATGGATAAATTATTGGAGTTAGCAGAGATGGCCAAATGGACTGCTTTGATTAAAGAAAAATTCTTTTTGTTTCTACTTTTAGGGACTTTGTGCCTGATGTGGGGGGCGGGGGGGGGGGGGAAGAAGGAATGAAACTTTGGGTTTTGCCGATTGAGAGAGAGAGGTCTGTTGTTAGAGAAATCGCCAGCATACATTATTATCTAAAAAGTAAAAAGTTGGGGTTTGGCGTAACAGATGTCCAATATGTCTGTATTCCTCGTAGACGCCGACACGAACTTGTAGCTTTATACAAATAAAAGGTATTTTACATCTCTCTATATAAGCAGATAGTCAGGCAAACAGGAGCACCGTGAGGTAAATCAACACAGAAGGAACATCATGAGGTAAAACAGGGGGCACAAGGAAAGAAAAAAAAGGGAAACTCCCCCTCCACCCCTACAGCAACCAATCACGGCGCAGATTGCCTCACGCCAGACCTCACCAACTCTTAACGATTTGTTCTGGCTCATTGCACAGCCCCTCCCCTGTGCTCCAGCGGTTGAATTTAAATATCCAGCGGTTGAATTTAAATATCCAGCAGTTGAATTTAAATATTCACCGCCCCGAGTCCCATTTGGGAGAAGGGCGGTATACAAATCTAATAAATAAATAAATGAATGAATAAATAAAAATATCCAGCGGTTGAATTTAAATATTCACCGCCCTGAGTCCCATTTGGGAGAAGGGCGGTATACAAATCTAATAAATAAATAAATAAAAATATCCAGCGGTTGAATTTAAATATTCACCGCCCCGAGTCCCATTTGGGAGAAGGCCGGTATACAAATCTAATAAATAAATAAATAAATAAATAAATAAATAAATAAATAAATAAATAAATAAATAAATAAATAAATAAATAAATAAATATATCCAGCGGTTGAATTTAAATATTCACCGCCCCGAGTCCCATTTGGGAGAAGGGCGGTATACAAATCTAATAAATAAATAAATAAATAAATAAATAAATAAAAATATCCAGCGGTTGAATTTAAATATTCACCGCCCCGAGTCCCATTTGGGAGAAGGGCGGTATACAAATCTAATAAATAAATAAATAAATAAAAATATCCAGCGGTTGAATTTAAATATTTCCCATTATTTTCATTTTTTGTCCTTTTTTGTATTTTGATAAACTAATACAAAATATGAAACAATGTGTGGTCGAAGGCGGCATTCAATAATCTGTGTTTAAAACTGGTGTGTGTGTGTGTGTGTTGTGTGAACAGTATGAAAAAGAGGCCTACCTACCATGGGGGCTCCGCGGTGGCCAAGGATGGCAGGTCTGGGTCCCAGGTCCTTCCTTTCCATGATGCATGGGGAGGAGAAGGTGAGGGGCGCCAGGTATAGTCCAAGGACCACTGCAAAATAGGTCCCAAGCATCAGCAGCTGGGAAGCTGGAAGGAAGAAACATGGGAGATCTCAAATCGATTTGCAATAGAGCGGGAAAGGGACCTTGGAGGTCTTCTAGTCCAACCCCGTTCAAGCCAGACAATCCAAGAAAACAAACTCTCTTGATTTCAAATGAATTAACGGTGTCAAATAAAATTGCATCCTAAGTCCTATCTCCCTCTTTGCTATCGATGGATGTATAGGATATATATGGATGTATAGGTTGTTCTGTATAGGATGTAGCCTATACAGATTAACAGAGTTGGAAGGGACCTTGGAGGTCATCTAGTCTGACCCCCTGCACAATACCATTTCAAACAAATGGTTCTCCAGTCTCTTCTTAAAAGCCTCCGGTGTTGGAGCATTCACAACTTCCAGTGGCAAGTAGTTCCACTGTTTAATAGTTCTCACTGTCAGGAAATTTCTCCTTAGTTCTAGGTTGCTTCTCTCCTTGGTTAGTTTCCACCCATTGCTTCTTGTCCTGCCCTCAGGGGCTTTGGAGAATAGCTTGACTCCCTCTTCTTTGGGGCAGCCCCTGAAGACTGCTCTCATGTCTCCCCCTTCTTTTCATCAAACTAGACATACCCAGTTCCTGCAACCGTTTTTCATATGTTTTAGCCTCCAATCCCCTCATCATCCTTGTTGCTCTTCTCTGCACTTTTTCCAAAGTCTCAACATCTTTTTCTTATAATGCGGCGACCAAAACTGGATGCAGGATTCCAGGTGTGATCTTACTAAGGATTTACAAAGCGGTAATTATACTTCACCTGGTTTTGATTCTAGGCCTCTATTTATACAACAAAGGACGGTATTAGCTTTTGTGGCTGCCTGCCAAAGGATTGGATTGAAAAGTCATTATCTTCGCCATGAGACCAATTTCCTGGCGCAAAAGTCCCAGAAATCATAGTTTGCGACCACGTTAGCTGGAAATTTAACCACTGGAGGAGCAGTGGGTTTTTTAATATATTTTTTTAATTTTATAAACAAACAAACATACACTACATAATCAATCATTCAGTGTATTATCTAGATCAGAGGTGGGCAATTTATGGCCCTTTTATGACTTGTGGACTTCAATTCCCAGAATTCCTCAGCTAACATGGCTGGCTCAGGAATTCTGGGAGTTGAAGTCCACAAGTCATAAAAGGGCCATAGTTCCCCCACTCTGATCTAGATGTTTCTATTGTGTCTTTATTTTCTTCTTCTTACTCCTCCGATCTTCATCGTTTCTTTATTTTTCTCGTTTCTTTATTATAACATTCTCCCCATACTTCATTTATTATAACATTTTCTTGTTTACTATTAATACATTTATCTATATCTCTTCTCTAACCAATTGTCTCCGTACCGTAATATTCCGAATCCTCTCTTTCTTTAATCATCAAAGTCTATTCATTTCTGCACAATCTAATATTTTCTTAATTACTTCGTCTTCCGAAGGGATTTTCTCTACTTTCCATCTTTGTGCAAATACTATCCTGGCTGCAGTTATTACATGTATAATCAAATATGGAGCAGTGGTTAAAAGTGCAGCATTGCAGGCAAACTCTGCCCACAGCCAGGAGTTCAATCCTGACGGAGCTCAAGGTTGACTCAGCCTTCCATCCTTCCAAGGTCGATAAAATGAGGACCCAGATTGTTAGGGGCAAGATGCAAATAACGCGGATATTGTAAATTGCCTAGAGCCGTGATGGCGAACCTGTGGCACGCAGAGCCATATCGGTCGGCACGCGAGCTCAGCTCTGGCACACATGCGTGTGCTGGCCAGCTGATTATTGGGCTTTCCAGTCCCACCGGAAGTCAGCAAACGGGAAGTTTCCGGCTTCCGGAGGGCTTCCGGGAGGGTGGGGAAGGCCGTTTTTGCCCTTTCCAGGCTCCTAGAAAGCCTCTGGAGCCTGGGGAGGGCAAAAAAACAGGCCTACTGGGCCAACTGTGCCATAGCGTGGCGAGTGCCGGGGGGGGGGTGTGTCACATATGCATGTGGGGGGGGGCACGGCGCATAGGATTATGGGTGTGGGCACACGCACGCGGGACCCTCCCATGCTCCCTCCGCTTTTGGCACGCAATGGCAAAATGGTTAGCCATCACTGGCCTAGAGTGTGTTGTAAAGCGCTATGGAGTAGTATACAGGTAGTCCTTGACTTACAACCATTTATTTAGTGACCGTTCGGAATTACAACAGCACTGTTGTTTTTCACATTCACGACCGTCGCACCATCCCCATGTTCACGTGATCAAGATTGGCAGGTGGTTCACGTTTATGACGGTCGCAGCGTCCCACGGTCACTTTGCGACCTTCTGACAAGCAAAGCCAAACAGGAAAGCCAGATTCACTTAACGACCATGTTACCAACAACTGCAACGACTCACTTAACAACTGTGGCAAGAGAAGCTGTAAAACGGGCCGAAAACGCCCATTTTCCAACTTGCTTAGCAATGCAAATGTTGGGCTCAGCTGTGCTCCTACGTCAAGGACTGCCTTGCAATTTCACTCCCTATTTGTTTGCTCAGTTGTAGTTCGATCCCTTTTCGAGTTGCTGTTTTTGTAACAATGACCTTTGCTTGTTCTTTCCTGTCCGTGGCTAAGCAGATTGCATGATTCCCGTCCCATGTTATCTCATGTTTGGTTCCTGTTACCCAACACCTCTTGAATGCTGGATTGTTCCACATTTAACCTTATGTGCCAAGAAAGGAGTATCTCTGTAGCTCAGGGGTTGAACTGTGAGGGTCCTTGGTGCTCTCTGAGCTTGAAGACGTTTCATAACCCAACTAGGTAATGTCATCAGTGCTAGTAAGAAGTGGGGTTTGTAGAGAGGAGGAAGAGGAGGAGGATTGTGGGGTTCTTCATGCTTTCAGGGACTGCTTGTTCCTTGGAGACTTCGCATTACTCCACTAGGTTAACATCGTCAGTTGCGAGGCACAAATCCCACGCTCACCAGCACTGATGGTATTACCCAGTCTGGTAACAAAACGCCTGAAAGCAAACTGGCAAGCTCAGAGAGAGCACCCAGGCCTCCCGCTTCTGTGCATTTCGGTCATAGATCATTTATGCTTGATTTTTACTTGTGGCGTCGTTGCGTCGCTCCATTAATTTTTTTCTCTGGAAACCTGCTAGTGATGGCTAACTTTTTTGCCATCGCGTGCCAAAAGCGGGGGCAGTGAGGGGGGAGGATTGCATATGTGTGTGCCCACACCCATAATTCAATGCACCCCGTCCCCCCACACATGCACGCATGACCCTCCCGCTCTCCCCCCGCTTTTGGCATGCGATGGCATGGTGGGCCCATTTTTTTTGCCCTCCCCAGGCTCCAGAGCCTTTCTAGGAGCCTGGGGAAAGCGAAAACAGCCTTCCCCCCAACCTGAGGCTCTCCAGAGGCCTGGAAACAGCCCGTTTCCCGACTTCCAGTGGGCCCGGAAGACCCGAAAATCATCTGGCCAGCTCACACATGCGTGCTGGGCTGAGGTAGGGCAATACTCACGTGCCCACAGATATGGCTCCGTGTCCCACCTGTGGCACCCGTGTCATAGGTTCGCCAACACGGTGCTAGACTTTTGCAAACATTAGGCCTGCTAATGCAGTTTATAAAAAAAAACAAAATTACTCGCACACACTTCATTTCCTGCTCCAGTCCTGACTGGCTAAATTAGAATTACAGGGAATTAGGGTGACAGCAACTAGCCAGGGGCAGCCGAGAGTGCTTACGACAGCGAGACACAATATGGAAAGCGAAGTGCTAGATCTGCTCGTTTTAATTTACTGAATGTTGAACGGCCTGTCTCTTGCTTCCCTATTCTTGTCTCCACGCCTCTCGTCCTTCTCAACTTCACCCAATCTCGGTGTTGCTAGCGGGGCAAAGGTTTTCTAGCCACAAGGAAAACTTTGCAAGTTCTTGGGACTTCTTCGGAGAGCAAGCCTGCGCGTCGTTTTCTCATCTATCCAAACTACAGCTGGGGTGATGATTTGCAGAACGCCATTCCCCAAAAGGACATCGAGTCAACGTACGAAAGGAGAAAACTTAATAAGGCAATAAGCAAAGCAATGTTCTCTTCGGCTTACTGACAACCGAACGGAAAAGAAATCGAGAAGATTGAAAATCGGCAATTCTCTTTGTAATGTACGGTCGATTCCGATTGGAAAGTGTAGGATTTAACCGGGCACAGATTTCAGTCTGCTAGTCAATCTCAGCCTTCTTTTTTTTTAAATTTAATTTATATGCAGTCCTTCTCCGGAGACTCAGGGCGGCTTACAATGCATTAAAATAGCATTCATACTTTTGTATATTTATACAAAGTCAGCTTATTGCCCCCACAAACTGGCTCCTCAATTTACCTACCTTAGAAAGGATGGAAGGCTGAGTCAACCTTGAGCCTGGGGAGATTCGAACTTACAGTAATTGCAGGCAGCTGAATGTCCGTCCTTCCTTCCTTCCTTCCTTCCTTCCTTCCTTCCTTCCTTCCTTCCTTCCTATGCCGCCCTTCTCTGGAGACTCAGGGCGGCTTACAATGCATTAAGCAATAGCCTTCATACTTTTGTATATACCTGCTTAGTAGGGCTTTTGGGCCCCCCAAGCGGTGTTCTTTTTTATACAAAGTCAGCTTATTGCCCCCACAATCCGGGTCCTCATTTTACCTACCTCGGAAGGATGGAAGGCTGAGTCCACCTTGAGCCTGGTGAGATTCGAACTCGCAGTAATTGCAGGCAGCTGGTGTCACTTTAGCACCACTTAAGTTGCTGCGCCACCAAGGCTCTTTTTTTAAAAAAAAGGGAGAAAAAAATCCAAGGATTTCAACACACAAAGGTGTTTTTACAGGTAATCCTCAATTTATGGCCGCAATTGAGCCCCAAATAAGTGAGAAATGAAGTCCGTTTTGCCCCGTTTTACGACCTTTCTCGCTGCATTTGTTAAGTGAATCCTATTGACTTTGCTTCTCAGGAGGTCACCAAACGGGAATCACGTTGTCAGACAGTTCTCAAGCATCCGAATGTAAATCCCGTGACCACGGGGACGCTGCAACGGTCACGCGTGTGAGAAATGGTCGTAACTCACTTATTTCAGTGTCGCTGTAACTTCAAACCGTTGCAAGTCGAGAACTACCTGTCGATTGTCCTCGATTTACGACGGTGAGGGAACCCGGAATGTCTGTCGTTATGTCAGGATGGTCGTAAGTCGAGACCCCCGTGTGACTGACCCAACTTTAGAACCGTTTTTGTGGCGGATGTAAAACAAATGCAAATGCTACGATCTTTAAGCAAACCGGCTGTTTTTTTCTGAAGACAAAATTAAATGCCATTTCCCCGAAAAAAGGCCATAATTTGCAGTCGCGGGACCAAACCGACATATACACAGAGGCCAGTTGCAAAGCACCCCAAAAAAGACTCTTATTATGGGTTGAGTGAGAGCTGTCGGAACTTCAAATTTCCTTAGCATTAAACAGTCACTAAGTGACCGGTCGTAAGTCGAGGACCAAGGTACATCCAACCTTTGCATGCAGCTGTGCACTTTTCAGGGAAGGGAAGGGGAAATGAGGTCATTTGCTTCGCTTGCATAATGACACGATGCCCACGATGTCATTGTGGCTTCTGCAGCATGTCAATGTCTTTTATCATGATGAACGTTAAGAAAATGCGCTGCGGGATATTTGTTCTACTCTACTGTATTTGCATCCTGCCTTTTATTATTTTTTTAGAACGTATCCAACACAACTTCCTCTTCCTATTTTCCCACACACAAGCTCAGAAAGAGGAACTGGCTCAAAGCCCCTTGCTGCCTAAGGCAGAACTAGAATTCACAATCACCTGGTGATTGGCCCAAAGTCACCCAGCCACCTTTCCTGCCTAAGGCGCAACTAGAACTCAGCATCGCCTGGTGATTGGCTCAAAGTCACCCAGCTGTTTTTCACGCCTAAGGCAGGACTAGAACTCACCATTCTCCTGTTGATTGGCCCAAAGTCACCCAGCTGGCTTTCATGGTTAAGGTAGGACTAGAACTCCCCATCTCCTGGTGATTGGCCCAAAGTCACCCAGCTGGCTTTCATGCCTAAGGCAGGACTAGAACTCACAATCTCCTGGTGATTTACTCAAAGCCGCCCAGCTAGCTTTCATGGTTAAGGTAGGACTTGAACTCCCCATCTCCTGGTGATTGACTCAAAGCCACCCAGCTGGCTTTCATGCCTAAGGCAGGACTAGAACTCACAATCTCCTGGTGATTTACTCAAAGCCACCCAGCTTGCTTTCATGGTTAAGGTAGGACTTGAACTCACCATCTCCTGGTGATTGACCCAAAGTCACCCAGTTGGCTTGCATGCCTAAGGCAGGACTAGAACTCACAATCTCCTGGTGATTTACTCAAAGCCACCCAGCTAGCTTTCATGCCTAAGGCAGGACTAGAACTCACAATCTCCTGGTGATTGGCCCAAAGTCACCCAGCTAGCTTTCATGGTTAAGGTAGGACTTGAACTCACCATCTCCTGGTGATTGGCCCAAAGTCACCCAGCTAGCTTTCATGGTTAAGGTAGGACTTGAACTCACCATCTCCTGGTGATTGGCCCAAAGTCACCCAGTTGGCTTTCATGCCTAGGGCAAGACTAGAACTCACAATCTCCTGGTGATTGGCCCAAAGTCACCCAGCTAGCTTTCATGGTTAAGGTAGGACTTGAACTCATGGTTTCCTGCTTTCTAGCCTCTTGCCTTACCCATTAGATCAAACCAGTTATTACCCAGGCTGGATACAGATAACACATTTGGTGCATGGTTTAACCAAGATGCACGGAAGAAACCACACCAGCCAGCTTTCCACCTGACACTAAACAATAAATCAAGATTTACAAACTATGAAGGCTTGTCCAATACCTTAAACAAAACTCTAACCCATTCTGGTTTAGCCAAATGTAAAATCTTAACTTTTCGATCCAAATCTCTAAATTTGGATTTAGAGATCTGGGAAGTTTTTAAGAAGAGATTGGACGACCACTTGTCTGAAATGGGATGGAGTTTCCTGCCTGAGGCAAGGGGTTGGACTACATGACCTCCAAGGTCCCTTCCAACTATTCTATTTTTCTATTCTGTTCTGTTCTGTTCCTATCCTATCCCTTGTTCCGTTCCATTCCGTTCCGTTCCGTTCCGTTCCGTTCCGTTCCGTTCCGTTCCGTTCCGTTCCGTTCCGTTCCATTCCATTCCATTCCATTCCATTCCATTCCATTCCATTCCATTCCATTATTATTTTATTCTATTATTATTTTATTCTATCCTAATTATTATTCTATTCTATTCTATTCTATTCTATTCTATTCTATTCTATTCTATTCTATTCTATTCCATTCCATTCCATTCCATTCCATTCCATTCCATTCCATTCCATTCCATTCCATTCCATTCCATTCCATTCTATTCTATTCTATTCTATTCTATTCTTCCCTTATTTTCCTTCTCCATAAAAGCATTATGCCTGTGTCTTGAAAACAAAAGTTAGACAAAAAGGGCCTGGTAGCTCAGCAGACTAAAAGCATTGTGATTAACACCAGCTGTCTGCAATTACTATAAGTTTGAATCTCGCCAGGCTCAAGGTCGACTCAGCCTTCCATCCTTTCAAAGGTAGGTAAATTGAGGATCCAGTTTGTGGGGGCAATAAGCTGACTTTGTATAAATATACAAAAGGATGAAGGCTATTGCTTAACGCATTGTAAGCTGCCCTGAGTCTCCGGAAAAAGGGCGGCATATAAATCAAAAATTTTTAAAAAAAATTGAGCAGCCTCTCCAAAATCTGGTTAATTCTCACAATGCAAGCTCCACTCCTTACAGATGTGTGAGACATCACAACACCCCTAAAAAAGGGGTAAAGTGTGCATCGTCAAACTGCGATGCTCTTTTCGTGATATGTGTGTCCTTCCCAGGGGTGAAAGGCTACCGATTCGCTCCGGTTTAGTGATAAAAACTACCGGTTCGGGCAAATTTTAATTTTAATTGTTTTAATGTTTGGCTGTTCACCGCCCTGAGTCCGTCAGGAGAAGGGCGGTATATAAATCTAATAAACTAAACTAAACTAAACTATACAGGTAGTAAAAAATGCTTTAAAAAGGTGTGTGTAAAACAAACAAACAAACACTTGGCCACGCCCACCGTCACATGACCAGCCACGCCCCCATCAAACCACGCCCACAGAACGGTAGCAAAAAAAAAAAAATTGCATTTCACCACTGGTCCTTTTTCTTCTTTGTCATTCCATCTTTCCAAACTGAATAGGAGGAATATGGTTCTACTCACTGGCTCTTTCGGCTTTTGCAAATTGCCCGGAGACTAACCAAGACAGGGCCGTGACCGCCACAAGAGCTCCTAGGTGCAGGAAAGGAGCAGTTGCCTACGATGGAACAGAAGTGATTTGCAAACAATTAGTAAGCAAATGTGATCTCCGGAACAGTTAACAACGGAAGAGAAGCAGCGTTTGTGGGGATCCGAGAGGCAGTTTGACAAAGCTGCAGGGAATTAAAAGCGATTTTCCATTGTCGGCCCTTCCATTACGGGTACTCCTCGACTTACGACCCCAATTGAGCCTAAAAATTTCTGCTGCTGAACGAGACATTTACCAAATGAATTTTGCCTCGTTTTACCTCGTTTCTTCCTGCAGTTCTTAAGGGAAACGCTGCAGTTGTTAAGTGAGTAACCCAGTTGTTAAATGAATCGGGCTTCCTCGTTGACTTTTGTTTGTCGGGAGGTTGCAAAAGGAGATCACGTGACTCCGGGACACTGCGACCGTCATAAATATGAGTCAGTTGCCACGGGTCTGAATTTTGATCATGTGACCATAAGGAGGCCACAACAGTAAAAAAAAAAAAGGCTGTAAGTCACTGTTTACAGTGCCGTCGTAAGCCAAGGACTCTCTTTTCACTTAACAACAGAAATGTGGGTCGTAAGTTGAGGTAGCCCTATCAAAAATCATGAAAAAAACTGGTTTTTAGGGAATTTTCCTTTTCTTTTTTTTTTAAAGGCTTGGTGCGAATATTCAGTTGCTGAACTAGAGAGGATCAAATTTAGGGCAAAATAATATATTGTTTGGCTCTTGTGTGTGTCTTTGCGTGGGGGGCAAATTAAGTGAAAACAACTTACTTGCAATGATATCACCACCATACCCCATTCATCGTCCCACAACTGGGCTACACAACTCATTGTAACAACAGTGGAGATCAAGGTAGTGATTAGACCGATCTGAAATGCAAGCAGAGATATTTTATTCTATTTTGTGGCTACGATGGACGGTTTGATCTTAAGCCGGCTGCAATGTGCAACCTCTCACCTTCACCAGGCCAGGCCAGGCCTGTCAAACGGAGGTTCTCAGGGGTCAGTGTGCCTATGAGTTTGGAAGGTTGCACATTCTCACAAACACTTTGCAACACCTGCCATTTGGATAGGATTCCTGGACCTAGAAAAGCTTGTGTTGAGATAAAGCTGTTGGTTTTTTTTTAAGCCGCTATCAAAATCGTCCTGGGTTTGGTGGAAAAGCTTTAGGGAAAGTCACAGCCGGAAAGTTCAGAAGTTTTCAGACAGCTCAGGATCCCTGAAGTGGGAAAATCTCTCGCCAAAGAGATTTCACAAGGGATATTCCCACTTCTGGATCCTGATCCTTCAGCTGCGGGCAAGAGGAAGAGGAGAAAGAGAAAGAGGGGGAAGAGGAAGAGGAGGAGAAAGAGGAGGAGGAGGAAGTGGTGGAGGAAGAGGAGGTGGAGGAGGAAGAAGAGGAAGAGGAGAAAGAGGAAGAGAAAGAGGAGGGGGAGGGGAAAGAGGATGAAGAGAAGGAGAAAGAAAAAGAAAAAGGAGGAGAAAGAGGAGGAAGTGGTGGGGGAAGAGGAGGAGGAAGAGGAGGAGAAGAAGTAGTGGTGGAGGAGGAGAAAGCGGAGGAGGAAGAAAAAGAGGAAGACGAGAAGGAGGAGGAAGTGGAGGAGGAAGAGGGGGAAGAGGAGGAGGAGAAAGAGAAGGAGGAAGTGGTGGAGGAAGAGGAGGTGGAGGAGGAAGAAGAGGAAGAGGAGAAAGAGGAAGAGAAAGAGGAGGGGGAGGGGGAAGAGGAGGAAGAGAAGGAGAAAGAAAAAGAAAAAGGAGAAAGAGGAGGAAGTGGTGGGGAAGAGAAGGAGGAAGAGGATGAAGAGGACGAGGAAGAGGAAGTGGAGGAGGAAGACGAGGAGGAGGAGGAAGAGGGGGAAGAGGAGGAAGAGGAAGAGGAAGTGGAGGAGGAAGAGGGGGAAGAGGAGGAAGAGAAAGAGGAGGAGAAAAAGGAGGAGGAGAAGGAAAGCTGATAAAGAACTCATTCTTTAGGAAAATGGGTTTTATGACTGGCCACACCCACTCCATCAGCCATTTTGTGAGCGTTCCCGAGACACATGCTCATATTACCATCGCTGTGTCATGGATCAGACCAAAACCCACCTTATGGATCCAATGCAGGTTCATCTGTTGTCCTACAGCTATGTGACAAAGTGCTAAAATCTGAAAACAAGGGTAAAAAAACCACAGTTATTTATTATTTAATTCAGGGAGGCGCTTCGGCAATGAGGAAGAACAAAAACTGACGTTCTTCTACGAGTCCAGCTCAATTCCTGGGGCATGCAAGGAAACATCCATGTGGTTTCCTGAGCCACCACCTCAACATGGCTTATGTAACAGTAACAAGAGCTGGAAGGGACCTTGGAGGTCATCTAGTCCAACCCTCTTCTCACGCAGGAGACCGGTACTAGGGATTCGAACTGCTTCTTCTGGGGTACATTTTCGCCTTCCTAGTGTAACCTTCGTGGTTGGGATTCCCATCAGGGTCTCTCCTCCATCCAGATCGGATTTAGATTTTTATAGAATAATCAAGATCAACTCCATTCCGACATTTGTTAGGGTCTTCCCGTCAGGAGGACAATCTCTAAACTGACCCTAAATTCAAGCAAGATGGACGACTCAGGAGTAAGGCCAGGAGATGATAGGCCCCTCCCATAAGGCTTAAAAGAACAGCAACGGCTCTTGGGCTCTTTGTAGGAAAGCAATATTGCTAAATCTGTTTTCCAGTTGTTTCTGAACTTTGTGGGGCTTTGCCAAGAAAGGCCTTTGGCAGGGTGCCAAAGAAGCTGAAGGTTTGTGATAAAACTGAAGGACTTTTTCTGAAGGACTTGTTTTGGAATTAAGTTGGACTAAGCTGGGAATAAAGTAATTCTCAGCTTACTTAAAAACCCAATTAAAAAATGTCTTTTGCAAGAACAAAAGAGCCTCAGATAGCTCAACAGGTTAAATAGCCTGTTATTAACATTCAGCTATCTGCAATTATTGCAAGTTCGAGGCTCAAGGTGGACTCAGCCTTCCATCCTTTCTAAGGTAGGTCAATTGAGGACCTAGTTTGTGGGGGCAATAAGCTGACTTTGTAAAATATACAAAAGTATGAAGGCTATTGCTTAACATATTCATATAAATATAAATCTAATAAAAAGCTGGCCTATTTTATTCAGAAAGCAAATATCAAACCTTGACAAAACCCACCAGAGATCCTGAGTTCAAAACTTACCAATAAAGCTGTGATGTAAGTGAAACCTGCAGCCGTTGTAACCAGTATAGGAATGGACCAATCACTCCAGTATCCCATTCTATTATATAAAAACCTGGAGAGGGAAGGGAGGGAATAATATAAAAAAAAAAAGAATTAAATGCAATCACGTTAATGCTAGGGAAGATCTGGCCGATGTGCATAAATCATAGGATGACAGGATGAGAAGAATCCTTGGAGGTCATCTAGTCCAACCCAATTGCTCACGACAGGAATTTTCCTACCTCCTAACATGTTTCCCTGAAAATAAGCCCTAGCATGATTTTTTAAGGAGGCTCATAATATAAGCCCTATCTCCCAAAAATAAGACCCAATTAACATAGTCAATTAGAGGGATGGATTTAGTACTGTATATCCCTCAAAATAAGATCTAACCGGAAAAATAAGCCTTAAATGCATCTTTTGGAGCAAAAATCAATATAAAACCCGGTCTTATTTTTCGGGAAGCACAATAAATCAGGGCTGGGGAACTATGGCCCTTTTATGACTTGTGGACTTCAACTCCCAGAATTCCCGAGCCAGCCATGCTGACAGGAATTCTGGGAGTTGAAGTCCACGAGTCACGAAGGGGCCACGGTTTTCCCCACCTCTGTCGTAGATAGACCAGTGTTTCTCAACCCTGAAAACCCTAAAACGTGGGAACTTCAACTCCCAGAATTCCCGAGCTAGGATATACCCTCCTTCTCTAATCTGTTAGCTAATCGGGGGAATTCTGGGAATTGAAGTCCACAAGTCATGAAGGGGCCATTTTCCCGACCTCCGTCCTAGATAGACCAGCGTTTCTCAACCCTGAAAACCCTAAAACGTGGGAACTTCAATTCCCAGAATTCCCCAGCCACCAGCATGGGGAAAGGCTCAAAAAAGCCTTCGCGAATCTGTTAGCTAATCTGGGGAATTCTGGGAGTTGAAGTCCACACGTTTTAGGGTCTTCAGGGATGAAAAATGCTGATTCTCCCTTATATCAGCCTGCCTGGAGGCAAATTTTTAGGGCTGTATTAAAGCCTCCAAATCAGGGGTGAAATGCTCCCGGTTCGGACCGGATCGCCCGATCCGGTAGCGATGGCGGTGGGTGGTTCGGAGAACCGGTAGCAAAAATCCCTGCCCCCGCCCCCATGCCCAGCTGTGCCGCGCGATCATCAGAAGCTTTTTTTTTTACTTTTAAAAGCATTTCTTCTACAACCACTTTGGCTGAAAAAAATGCTTTTAAAAGTTAAAAAAAAAAGCCTCTGACGATCGCGCAGCTCAGCTGGGATCGTCAGAGGCTTTTAAAAGCATTTTTTCCCTGCAACCTCTTAAGGTTGTAGAAAAAATGTTTTTAAAAGTAAAAAAAAAAGCCTCTGACGATCACGCAGCTCAGCTGGGATCGTCAGAGGCTTTTAAAAGCATTTTTTTCCTGCAACCTCTTAAGGTTAAAGGTAGTTTAAAAAAAAAAAGTTGGCCACGTCCACCCAGTCACATTACCCACCACCACCACCACCAAGCCATGCCCACAGAACTGCTAGTAACAAATTTTACATTTCACCACTGCTCCAAATCATTTTAGACTGAAATAAATTATCCCACAGGTACCAATTCTTAACTCTGCACTGGCAGGATTGGGAAATAGAGCAACCTGTTAGCACAGGAAGTTCTAAAACTATAAAACTAGATTAGGAATTATAAAAAGAAAAGAAAAAAAACTCCCAGTGTCTCCAAAATATTCATGTCAGTAGGCCAATACACTTAGTCCTCGACTTACAACCACAACTGAGCCCAAAATTTCTGTTGCTAGGCCAAACATTTGTTAAATTTATTTTTTCCCCATTTTACCACCCTTCTTGCCACAGTTCTTACGGTAAAGGAAGCGCTGCAATTGTTCAATTAGTCACACGGTTGTTAAGTGAATCTGGCTTTCCCACTGCTTGTCAGAAGGCCGCAAAAGCGGATGATATGACCCCGGGGCCATTGCGACCGTCATAAATGCGAGTCAGTTGCCAAGCGTCCAAATTTTGATTATGTGACTATGCCACACAGTCTTAAAGTGTGAAAAATGGTCATAAACCACTTTGTCAGTGTTGTTGTAACTTGGAACAGTCACTAAATGAATGAGTTATAAACGGAGGACTACCTGTATTCGCATTTCTCACTACAGATCTAAATTTTCTCTTCCCACGATGAGCAAATTTCAAAACAACAATCTTTAAAGCCTCATTAAAATCCTTTAAAAGCTGATAAATGCACAACACCTGGAACCAGACAATAATTTATAGCAGCGTCAACACAAGTTCCTTTAAAAACCTTTCATTAAAAATGCAAATTATTCTTTTTTCTCCCACTGACATCCTAATTATTTGATGCCAGCTTTTCACAGCGGCATTTCCTCCAGATAACCTTGTTTTTTTTTTTAGAACGTAATCCGTGCTGTTTGTAGAGAACGTTTTAAAACTGTACTTTGTTACTTAAAGGCAAGTCAGAGTTTGTTTAGCAAGTTTTTCTGACCAGGGAATGCAGAATGCTGACTGGACTTTAATGCGTTTTGGTATAAAACAATTTCATAGAATTAAAAAATAAAAAAATAAAATAAAAATAAAGACTTTCATGTTTTTGCTCCTTAAAATTCTGAATTTGGAGGGCAGAACGCTGACTGGAGTTGAATGTGTTTCGTTAATTAATGCATTTCAGTAATTCATTCATTTTATAGAATTAAAATAATAATAATAATAATAAAAAGACTTTCATGTTTGCGCTCCTGAAATTCTGAATTTGCACATTTGACAAGGGAATGCAAAATGCTGACTGGACTTTTAATGCGTTTCAGTAAAAAAACACGGTTATAGAAATTAAAAATAATAATATTAATAATGACTTTCAAGTTTGCGCTCCTGAAATTCTGAATTTGGAATGCAGAATGCTGACTGGACTTTAATGCGTTTCAGTAATTAATGTGTTTCAGTAATTAATTCATTTTATAGAATTAAAATAATAATAAAGATAATAAAGAGTTTCATGTTTGCACTCCTGAAATTCTGAATTTGTAGCACAGAATGCTGACTGGACTTTAATGCGTTTCAGTAATTAATGCGTTTCAGTAATTAATTCATTTTGTAGAATTAAAAATAATAATAAAGATAATAAAGACTTTCACGTTTGCGCTCCTGAAATTCTGAATTTGCACATTTGACCCAGAGAATGCAAAATGCTGACTGGACTTTGAATGCGTTTCAGTGAAAAAAAAAAACAATTTCATAGAATTAAATAATAATAATAATAATAATAATGACTTTCATGTTTGCGCTCCTGAAATTCTGAGTTTGCACATTCCATCCGGTGGAATTTTATGACTGCATAGTTAACATGCTCAACCGTCACTTCAAATTGTGCCCCGGAGCCAAAGGGCAGCCAACACAATTTCTCCCAGAATTGCTGACAATGTCAACAAAGTCAAAGCTGGAAAAACATCTGTGACGTATCCCAAACACTCTTCAAGGGCTGGCCCTATTCAAGGAGTGCTGCAGATCTACTGAATAAGCGTTTTTATGATTTTATTATTGTGGAGTCCTTGGTCCTCTCTGAACTGGGTGGTATTTTCTTGTAGACGTTTCATGATCCAACGAGGTAATATCATCAGTGCTGGAAGGGAGCGGGGTTGGTAGAGTGGAGTGGAGGAGATACAGAAGAGGAGGAGGAGGATGGTGGTCCTCTCCAGGGGTGGGCTTCAAAAATTTTAATAAGGGGTTCTCTGCCCAGTGGCTGTGTGGGCGTGACCTTGGTGGGCGTGGCCTAGTTGACCTCCTGCATCACAGCGGTGGGTGAGGGAGGCCGTTTTTGCCCTCCCCGGGCTCTGCAGGCTTTCCTCGAGCCTTCTCGAGCCTCCGGGAGGGCGGAAACAGCCTCCCCAGGCTCCAGAGGCCGTCTTGAATTTCCGATAGGCCCATTTTTTACCCTCCCCAAGCCTCCGCGTGTGCCCTGCACTTACCTGTATCCAAAACGGGCCGCGTGAGGACTCCTGGGAGGGGAGAGGTGGGAGGGGCCAGCCAGGAGTGAGATTTGGGGGTACTCTGAACTGCACAGAATCTTAGCTAGAGGTTCTCTAGAACCCCTGAGAACCCCCAGCAGCACCACCCCTGGTCTTCTCTAAACTTGGCTATTTCTTGAAGACGTTTCATGACCCAACTAGGTAGCATCATCAGTGCTAGAAGGGTTTGCTCTTATTTTTATATGCTAATCGCTTGCCCTGTCAGTGTTGGTGGGAGTGTTCTTGACGGTTCTTTGATGAGGCTGCTTTTTATGGCTGATTGATTGATTGTATGACTTGGTAGTTCGTTGATTGGGGTATTATTTATCGCTTCAGTAAATTATAGCACTGGTGATGTTACCTAGTTGGGTCACGAAACGTCTACAAGAAAACAGTCAAGCTCAGAGAGCACCAAGAACTCCACAATTCAACCCTGAGCTACAATTATTATTATTATTATTATTATTATTATTATTATTATTATTATTATTATTATTATTATTTAACCAACGTCTTCAGGCAGCTTCTCAACAGATGCCCTGGTGGGGTATTTCCTGACTCCACAGCCCTACCCAAAAGTGCTTTTTCAAGAGGCACCTGGACTTTCTGATTTTTCTTTGAAGAGGTTTTGCTTCTCCTCCAAGAAGCTTCTTCAACTCTGACTGGATGGTGGGGAATGGAAGGATTGATACTTCTCGCCGACAGCTGGACACTTGTATTTTTTTAGCGAGTGGTTAAAGGTCACCTGGAGAATGATCTGTGTCCTCAGGGTCACCTGAGTGGAGCCTTCTTGGAACTGCTGAAAGGACTGAGTTGAAGATTGGAGAAAGATGATGTCATATCCCTCCCCGAGAGGGCTGTTCAATTTTGACGTAGATGGCCTCTTTGACCCCTCTTTCAAACCATCAGTCCTCTCTGTCCAAAATATGGGCTTTGTTGTCTTCGAACGAGTGGCCTGCGTCATCTAAATGCAGGTGGGCTGCTGAATCTAGTCCTGATGTGTTTGTTCTCCTATGTCGCGCCATGTGTTTGTGAAGTGGCTGTTTTGTTTCCCCAATGTAAGCTAAGGGTTAGGAGATGGCTGTTAGTACTTTTTCCACTTACCAGTTGATTTCATTGTAGTCGTTGTGAACTTCCCACCAAAAATAGAACGAGATCAGGGTCAGGAAGAAAGAAAAGGTGAGGATTAAGAACCAGAGGCGTTCCCACTGCGAAGACACACACACAAAAGAGAGAGAGAGAGAGAGAGAAATGTATTAGTTGACGGACACACAACAGGCAAGAGGACCAGGTGAAGGTTTTAATACTGTACATTCAATCTATTTCTATTCTAAATATTTTTTTTCACTTCAAGCTCCAGCGTCTTGATGTAGAACTAAAAAAAATATAATGCCTAAATTTTTTAGACAATTTCTGCCCGTCTGGCCTCCAGAAGAAGGTCTAAGGGTTTATAAAAATCGCAAAACTTAACGGAGCATTTCTTCAACCAAGCATGCACAGGTAATCCTCAACTTAACGAAAGTTCATTTAGCGACCGTTTGAAGTTACAACAGCACTGCAAAAAGCAACGTACGACCATTTTTTACACTTATGACCGTTGCAGCATCTCCACGGTGAGGTGATTTATATTCGGATGCATGACAACTGGTTTATATTAATGATGGTTGTAGTGTCCCGGGATCAGGGGTGAAATGCTACCGGTTCAGTATGGTTCATCCGAACAGGTAGTAAAAAATGCTACTGGTTCGCCGAACTGGTAGTAAAAAAATGCTACCGGTTCACCGAACCGGTAGTAAAAAAATGCTACTGGTTCGCCGAACCGGTAGTAAAAAAATGCTACTGGTTCACCGAACCAGTGGTGAAAAATGCTATTGGTTCGCCGAACCGGTAGTCAAAAATGCTATTGGTTCGCCGAACCGGTAGTCAAAAATGCTATTGGTTCGCCGAACCGGTAGTCAAAAATGCTATTGGTTTGCCGAACCGGTAGTAAAAAATGCTACTGGTTTGCCGAACCGGTAGTAAAAAATGTAAAAAAAAAAAAAGATCAGCAGAGCAATGTGCGATCGTCGGAAGTTTTTTTTTAAAAAACTTTATTAGCATTTTTTTACTACCAATTTTCTGGAACCGGTAGTTAAAAATGCTTTAAAAAGTTTTTCTTAAAAAAAGTTCCAACGATCGCCCGTCGCTCAGCTGATCGTCGGAACTTTTTTTAAAAAAACTTTTTAGGCATTTTTTTACTACTGGTTCCGCCGAATAGGTAGTAAAAAATGCTTTTAAAAAGTAAAAAAAAAAGGCTCCGACAATCACAGCTGTGCCACGCGATCACCGGAGCCTTTTTTTTTTACTTTTTTAAAGCATTATTTTTAAACTATCTACTCATTCGAGCCGGTTTGAAAAAATGCTTTTAAAAGGTTAAAAAAAAAAAAGGTTATGACGATCGTGCAGCTCAGCTGTGATCGTCGGAGCCTTTTTTTATCTTTTAAAGGCATTTTTTCCTACCGGCTCGGGCGAATAGGTAGTAAAAAAATGCTTTAAAAAAAGAAAAAAAGGCTGAGATAATCACAGCTGTGCCACACAATCACCGGATCCTTTTACTTTTTTAAAGCATTTTTTACTACCTATTCGCCCGAGCCGGTAATAAAAAATGCTTTTACAAAGTTAAAAAAAAGGTTCCCATGCACACCACAGCTGATCACCCACGCCCGCGCTGTTCTACTTACCCTCCCAATCATCTTTTTGGTGCGTGCTATGCGCACAGCTCGCATTTGGTATGCACTGCGCATTTTTGGTGCATGGCACGCATGCGCGGCCAACTAACCGGTAATAAACTGGTTCAGATTTCACCACTGCCCACCAGGGTCACGTGATTCCCTTTTGTGACCTTCTGACAAGCAACGTCAATGAGGAAGCCAGATTCACTTAACAACCGTGTGACTCATTTAACAACTGCCGTGATTCAAAAGTGGCAAGAAAAGTCGTAAAAGGAGGGGGCAAAATTCACTTAACAAATTTCTCACTTAGCAACATAAATTTTGGGCTCAATTGTGGTCATAAATTGAGGACTACCTGTAGATAACTATTCTGCCCCGGCAATGGACCACAAAGAACACAGCACACACAAAATCTATACAAAGCTTATTTTACTCAAATAACTCAGTCTTTATCAACCAAAGGCTGTTAATAAAACTGTCTTAACAGCCTACCAGAATTCTAAGATAAGGTAATCATAGTCTTATTAGAGTTGGCAGAAAACCCAGAAGCAATTTTGCAGAGAATCCAGACGCGCAAAGAAGAGTGAACTAAAGTTGTTCCCTACAGCTTGCTGCAATCAGTGTTCCTCCTTAAATAGGCTAAGGGAGTGGCCAATTAGCACCAAGCCTTACTCTCGAGGAGACCTCCTCCTGAGGAGCCACTCCTGCCTTTTGGCAGCTCTGCGCGCTCGTCCATCGAGAAGAGGCTCCTCCTCTTCGTCCTCTTCACTTATGGGAGCTTCTGGAGGTACTGAAGGCCCTGGCTGAATCCCCGCCTCTGGCACCACCTCTTCTCCAGCCTCCTCACTGTCCGACTCAAGCGCCAGCTGCACAGGCTGCTGGTGCAGCATCACACCAGCCTCCTCGTTGTCAGAATCAGCTACTAGCTGCACAGGCAGCTGACGGGCCACAACAATAACAGAAAAAAGAGGTTTTTTTTCCTTTTGTAACCACAGAGTGAGAGATAATTTTATCACTACGCTTGTGTTCGCTTCCAAGAAAATTGGAAGCGACCTCTCTTTCTTTTTATCTTTCCGTTTTGCACGTCTGTCTTTCTTCTCCGTCTCTTTTCCACCTTTTCTTCTCTTTCTTTTTTTATCAGTTGGCAAGTTTTTTTTAAAATCTCCTTTTACAAACTTTTCCTTAAACTTTTTATTTAAAAAAGAGAGAGAGAGAAGCAAGGTCAATAGAATGGAATATACATGTTTTTCTTTCGAATCTCAAAAGGTCCCTGGCTCTTGGCCAACTACCAGCAAATCATCAACTCCAGCCTGCTCATCCCAGCTACCGTAGATCTTTTTCAAAATTGCATGTCCCTCGTGTCTCTCGCAGTATTACAGAGGCCTCTGTCTTTATTAGGCGGGGAGAGAAAAAGGATAAAATTAATGAGAACCGAAAGGCATGTGGTAGCACTGCAAAACCCAGAGCCAGCATTTATTTGCAGCGAGCTTTGACTCAAGGAAACAATAATTCTCGGCCCCAAATGTAACAGCGGCAGCTTTACGAGCTAATAAATTTGCCAGTTCTCTGCCCTTTCGGTCACTCATTTGGTCTAAGAAATAATGACATAAGCTGCAAGAAATGCAGCCTTTCTTTGCCAAAAATTCCTTACGGGCACAAACGGAGAAATAAAATACCCCGTTAAAAAGAATCTATTCTTCCCAATCCTCCATTTTTCCTGGAGGAGGGTCTCTTGTGGCTCAGTGGCTAAGACACAGAGCTTGTCGATCAGAAGAGGTTGGCAGTTCGACGGTTCGAATCCCTAGTATAGGTCTCTTGCCTGAGAGGGGGTTGGACTAAATGACCTCCAAGGTCCCTTCCAACTCGGTTACTTGCTCCAAGCTTACCAATTACAGTAGCCTCACCTCGATTTACCGCCATTTATTTTAGTGACCGTTTAAAGTTACACGGAACTTATTATGACCGTTTTTTTCTGCACTTACAACCATCACAAGCATCCTCGTGGTCAAAATTCAAGACACTTGGAAACTGGCATGTACTTATGACGGTTGAAGTGTCCCGGGGTCACGAGATTCCCCCTTTAGCGACCTTCTGGCCAGCAAAATCAACGGGGAAGCCAGGTGCACTTAAGAACCGTGTGACTCATTTAACAACACGGCAGGAAAAGTCGTAAAATGGGGCAAAACTCACTTTGCACATTTTTCACTTAGCAACCTAAATTCCAGCCTTGACTGAGGTCGTAAATCAAGGATTACCTGTAGCAACGTTTTTCAAACTTGGAAAGGTTTGTCGGCTTCAACTCCCAGGATTCCCTGGCTTTAAAAAGTCTGGGTTTCAACTCCCATGCTGGCGGGGGAATTCTGGGAGTTGAAGTCCAAACACCTTAAAGTTGGCTAGTTTGAAAAACGGTGCATTTCATGTAGTCCTTGAAAACGGATAAAGAGAACCAGTACAAAATGTGGTATAGATGGTATCTGGCCCCTTCGAGATTTGCAAAAATGTATTCGAACGTAAATCCAACTTGCTGGAAGTACAAGCAGGCACTGGGCACTTTCTTCCATGTCTGGTGGCTCTGCCCAAAAATTAGGAAGTACTGGGAAAAAAATAAGGATTTGGCTAATAGAGAAATAACGTCGGAAAAAATAGAACTCAAACCAGTTTTTTTTTTACTAGGGATTATTAAAGAAAATTATAAAAAAGTATTTAATACTACGTACAATCACTGCAACCAGATTGGAGTTAGCTCAATATTGGATAACTGATCAACTGCCAACAGAACAACTGATAATCCAAAAAAATCTATAATTGTGGAAATGGATAAATTAACATTCGAACTGAAAGATAAGGCAGACTCAAAATATTATATAGCATGGAATAGATGGTATGATTGGGTAAATCGGAGAAATGAAGGCAAATGTAAAATTCTGAATGATAACAAAAAAATTTTTAAAAAAAAATGCACCGTCAATAAGACAATGGATATGTGACTAAAATCACCTTTTCTTTTTATGTAGTGTTGTTTATATGTGTTTAGTGTATATATGGTGTAGTATTTCGTTTTTAAATGTTCAATAAAGTTTGTTTTTAAAACCAAAGAAAGAAAGAAAGAAAGCCAGTTCAATCCTTGGCTGTATAAACAGAGGCATAGAATCAAAACCACGTGAAGTATTAATGCCGCTTTATAAACTCTTAGTAAGGCCACACCTGGAATTCTGCATCCAGTTTTGGTCCCCCCATTACAAAAAAGATGTTGAGACTCTGGAAAGAGTGCAAAGAAGAGCCAAGAAGACGATTAATTTAAAGGCCTGGAGACTAAAACATATGAACTTGCAGGATTTGAGAACAATATTCCAGTATTTGAGGGTCAAATTATTCTCAAAAGCTCCTGAAAGCAGGACAAGAAACAATGGTTGGAAATTAATCAAGGAGAGAAGCAACCTGGAATTAAGGAGAAAATTCCTAACAGTGAGGACAATTAACCAGGGGAACAGCTGGCCACTAGAAGTTGTGGGCGCTCCCTCACTGGAGGATTTTAAGCAGAGACTGGACAGACATCGGTCTGAAATGGTGGCTCGGTTCAGCCTTCTGGGCCCATGGGCCATTTCCTGCCTCTGGAGAGCCTCTGGGGGTGGGGGGAGGCCGTTTTCACTCTCCCCAAGCTCCTAGAAAGCCTCTGGAGCCTGGGGAGGGCGAAAAACGGGCATTCCGGACTCACACCGGAAGTCAGGAAAAGGGCCATTTCCGGCCTCCAGAGAGCCTCCTGGGGGTGGGAGGGGAGGCTGTTTTCACCCTCCCCAGGCTCTAAGAAAGCCTCTGGAGCCTGGGGAGGGCGAAAAACGGGCCTACCGGGACCACTGTGCCATCGCATGCTAAAAGTGGGGGTCAAATGATGGGGGTCGTGTGTGCATGTCTGGAGGGTCGGGACGCACTGAATTATGGGTGTGGCCACACACATGTGTGACTCCCCAATGTTCCCCCCGCTTTTGGCACACGACGGCCAAAAGGTTAGCCATCATTGGTCTAGGGTCTCCTGCTTAAGCAGGGGGCTGGACTAGAAGATCTCTAAGGGCCCTTCCACCTTTATTCTAATTATTATTATTATTATCATCACCAGAGTTGCCATCTACTTGCAAAAAAGGAAGTTAACACCCTGGTTCTGACCGTCGTCCCCTTCCCGAGTCACGTGACTGCACTTTGAGTGCACAGCAACAGTGTCACGCTTAACGCCCATTCGCAAGGTCCATGGTCCCGTGACCCTATTTTACGACGGTTTTGTTGAAAACTGGAAAGGCAGCAAAACTGCCCCAGAGCAAAGAAAGGGTTCTTTTAACCACCAGCAGGAAGGGAAAAAAAAAAGGTTGCTCGTAATGGACAGGCTCTATGACGGTCATATGTCAAGGACTCCCTGCGTAGCTTGTAATACAACCGCAGCTACCGATATGGATGGCCTCCTTGAGGGAGATTTCAATCCATCTTCTTACCCAGGCCACGTTCAGGAGGAGGATACAATTTTCTCCCCCCCCCCCCCCCCGAAATGTTTTCCAACAATGTGCTATTTAATGTGATTTATTTCGGTCATAAAATAAACCTCCTGCCCAGAGGAAGCTGCCCCATCAATCACATAAAGCAGGCAAGCAAAAGCATGGCGAAGCGACGGGTAGGAAGGGAACGAGATCAGGCCGACATCTGTCCATCCTCCAAAATAAGACAGCTTCTGAATCCGATTTTAGCTGCCTTATTACATTCATTCATTCATTCATTCATTCATTCACTCATTCTCTCTCCCTCTCTCATTCTCTTTCTCATTCTCTCTGTCTCTGTCTCTCTCTCCCTCTCCCTCTCCTCTCATTCAGTCTCTCTTTCTCTCTAACTCTCTCATTCTCTCTTTCTCTCATTCTCTCTCTCATTTTGGTTTCTCTGTCTCTTTCTCACTCTCTCTCTCTCTCTCTCTCTCTCTTATTGTCTCTCTTTCTCTCTCACGCTCTCTCTTCCTCTCTAACACTTTTTCTCACTCATTGTCTCTTTCTCTCTCCCTCTCTAACTTTCTCTCTCATTCTCTCTTCTCCCTCCCTTCGTCTCTCTCTCTCTCTCTTATTTCTCATTTTGGTGTCTCTCATTGTCTTTCTCACTCTTTCTCTCTCACTTTCTGTCTCTCTCTCTAACTGTCTTTCTCTCACACTCTTCCTCTCTAACACTTTTTCTCACTTTCTCTCTAATTGTCTCTTTCTCTCTCCCTCTCTAATTCTTTCTCTCTCATTGTCTCTTCTCCCCCCCCTCTCTCATTCTCTCTTTCTCTTATTGTCTCTTTTATTTTGGTTTCTCTCATTGTCTCTTTCTCACTCCCTTTCTCTCTCATTCTCTCTGTCTCTCTTTCCCTCTCTCTCTTTCTCTCATTCAGTCTCTCTCTCTCTAACTCTCTCATTCTCTTTTTCTCTTATTGTCTTTTTTATTTTGGTTTGTTCCTCTCATTGTCTCTTTCTCACTCTTTCTCTCTCTCTCTCTCCCTCTCTCTAATTGTCTCACTTTCTCTCACTCTCTTCCACTCTAACACTTTTTCTCACTCATTCTTTCTTTCTCTCTCATTGTCTCTTTCTCTTTCTCTCTAACTCTTTCTCTCTCATTGTCTCTCCTCCCTCTCTCTCTCTCTCATTGTCTTTCTCTATCTCATTGTCTTCCTGTCTCTTTCTCACTCTTTCTCTGTCTCTTTCTCTCTCACACTCTCTCTCCCTCTCTCATTGTCTCTCTTTCTCACTCTCATTGTCTCTCTCTCTCATTCTCTCTCTTTCTCACTCACTCCTAAACACACACACACCTGCCCACTGCTTCCAAGGGTCGATCATTGGTTTAGTGATCATTCACTGACAGCCAGTTTGGTCTCCTGGTTAAGGCACCAGGCTAGAATAGGAATTCTGGTTCAGCCTCAGGCATGAAAGTCAACTGGGTGACACTGGGCCAATCACCAAGAAACTGGGAGTTCTAGTCCCGCCTTAGGCATGAAAGCCGGCTAAGTGACTTTGGGCCAATCACCAGGAGACGGTGAGTTCTAGTCCTGCCTTAGGCATGAAAGCCAGCTAGGTGACTTTGGGCCAATCACCAGGAGACGGTGAGTTCTAGTCCTGCCTTAGGCATGAAAGCCAGCTAGGTGACTTTGGGCCAATCACCAGGAGACGGTGAGTTCTAGTCCTGCCTTAGGCATGAAAGCCAGCTAGGTGACTTTGGACCAATCACCAGGAGACTGGGAGTTCTAGTCCCACCTTAGGCATGAAAGCTGGCTAGGTGACTTTGGACCAATCACCAGGAGACTGGGAGTTCTAGTCCCGCCTTAGGCATGAAAGCTGGCTAGGTGCCTTTGGGTCAATCACCAGGAGACTGGGAGTTCTAGTCCTGCCTTAGGCATGAAAGCCGGCTAGGTGACTTTGGACCAATCACCAGGAGACGGTGAATTCTAGTCCCACCTTAGGCACGAAAGCCGGCTAGGTGACTTTGGGCCAATCACCAGGAGACGGTGAGTTCTAGTTCCGCCTTAGGCATGAAAGTGACTCCGTTTTACGATGGTTTTCCCAAAAAAAACAGAAAAAAGAAGTTACTTCTGATTTTCAGCATAACCACTCCGATTTATAGCTAGTCCTTGACTTACAACTCTTCCTTTAATGACCATTCAACATTACAACGGCACGGAATAAAATGATGCATGACCATTTCTCACACTTACGATCCCCACCGTCACAGGATCTACGTTCAGACGCTTGACAGCTGACTCCTATTTATGAGCGTCCCGGGGTTTGTGTATGGTGTGTGTCTGCCACGCGATCTCCTTTTTGCGACCTTCCGCCAAGCAAAAGTCAACAGGGAAGCCTGACTCGCTTAACGACCATGTTACTCATTGAACCGCTGCGTCGACTTTCTTTAACGAAACGCGGCGAGAAAGGTCGTAAAACGGGACAAAAAAAAAAACTCCCTCAGCAAAGGTCCTTCCTTAGCAACCTAAATTCTGGGCTCAATTGTGGTCGTACGTCGAGGACTATGGGCCTACAGACACCCCTCCCTCCCACACACACACTTTTGAAAGGCATCCTGAGAGGGTGCCACACATTTAAAGCGGAGTTTGCAAACCAATTATTCCTCCCTTTTGATCTCTGCCTGGCGCTCTGAGAGACGCTGACGTGACAACTTAATTCCGTGAGTCACAAAATTCCTTCTCTTGCTTCCCACTTAACCACCCAACGGTTTTATCTGATGAATAAGACTATTATTTTTTTTTTACAAATTAAAAAAGATTTCTATGCCAACAGCCAGATCTGTGCAGAGAGAAATGTTCTCCGCCTCCCTCTCTCGTTTTTCTCTTCCTCGTAATTTAGAATTCAGAATAATGGAGCTGGGAGGAATCTTGGAGGTCATCTAGTCCAACCCCCTGCTTAGGCAGGAAACCCTCCACCACTTCAGACAAATGGTTATCCAGCCTCTTCTTAAAAACCTCCAGTGTTGGAGCATTCACAACTTCTGGTGGCAAGTAGTTCCACTGATTAATTGTTCTCACTGTCAGGAAATTCCTCCTTAGTTCTAAGTTGCTTCTCTCCTTGATTCGTTTCCACCCATTGAACCCATTCCACCCAATATACAAGGCAGGTACTCGACTTACGACCACAAGTGAGCCCAGGATTTGTGTGGCGAAAGCGAGACGTCTCTGAAGTGAATTTTGCTCCATTTTACGACCTTCCTCGCCAGAGATGTTAAGGGAATCGCTGCGGTCATTAAATTAGTCACGCAGTTGTTAAGCGAATCCAGCTTTCCCCCCGTGGTCTTTGCTTGTCAGACGGTCGCAAAAGTTGGATCGCGTGATCCCAGGAGGCTGTGACCGTCGTAAATATGAATCAATGGCCAAGTGCCTGAATTTTGATCACATGTCCATGAGGGGGATTGTTGCAACGGTCGTAAGCGTGAAAGGGTCATTAAATGAACCATTGTAAGTCGAGGACTTGCTGCAATGGCATCTTTTAATATCTGCAAGTGTTCTTCATCTGGGTGTAAGTCCGGGAAAACCGGTTCCTAGACGAAGATGAAATGAAAGGAGGCCAATCCCCTAGCATGAAAATTATTAATTATTCACCGTGTTAATTGTTTTCTTTTTAATTCATTTAGGAATGCCAGCAGCACCGTGGAAAAGCTGCATTTTGATGCTGGCGATTTGGCCGAATTAGAAACAATATTTTTATCTTAAGAGTGAAACAGAACCTGAGCTTCTGATCTAATTTTTTTTTAAATTAAAAGATATTTAAGCTTTCGCGGGCTATCAAGTTTGCAGGTGGCTCAGCGGCGAAGATGCTGAGCTTGCCGATCGAAAGGTCGGCAGTTCAGCGGTTCGAGTCCCGAGTGCTGCGTAATGGGGTGAGCTCCCGTGACTTGTCCCAGCTTCTGCCAACCTAGCAGTTTGAAAGCAGGTAAAAAATGCAAGTAGAAAAAAATAGGGACCCCCTTTGGTGGGAAGGGAACGGCGTTCCGTGCGCCTTTGGCGTTGAGTCATGCCGGCCACAGGACCACGGAGACGTCTTCGGACAGCACTGGCTCTTCGGCTTTGAAACAGAGATGAGCACTGCCCCCTAGAGTCGGGAACGACTAGCACATAGGTGCGAGGGAAACCTTCACCTTTTAACATGGAGAGTATCCAAGGTGTCAAATATCTGCCAATCAAAAATCAAACTCTTACCTTAAGTTTACAGGGATCAATTTTAAGGTCCTTAAAAGTAAATCTCCCGTCCAGCACACATCACAAATGAGTAATATTTCAAGCTGGGTCACTTTTATTTAAATTCTTTTTAAGGAAGGGACTTTAGGAAATGTGTAGGCAACAGGGTTGGCACTCTCACACAATGGCTGTGGGGCGATTTGCCAACATTCAGCCTGGCCAGGCAACACACACACACAAAATCAAATCAAATCTGGGTTTAGTGGTTTAAGGCACCAGGCTAGAAAGCAAGGGTGGCGAGTTCTAGTTCTGGCCTTAGGGATGAAGAGCAGCTGGGTGATTTTGTGCTAGTCAGTCTCTGTCAGGCCAGATTACCTCACATCAAGGTGGTCGTTGGGAAAAACAGAAGGAGGAAAGAAGGGCTGTTCGGTATGTTTGCTGGCTTGAAGTTACAAAAGCAGGACAGAGAGAGAGGGAGGAAGAAGGGAAAAGGAAAGGGAAAGGAAGGGAAGAGAAAGAAGGGAAGGGAAAGAAGGAAAGGAAAGGAAGGGAAGGGGAAGGGAAAGGAAGGGAGGGGAAAGGGAAAGAATGAAAGGGAAGGGAAGGGAAGAAGAAAGGAAGGGAAAGAAGGAAAGGAAAGGAAAGGAAAGGAAGGGAGGGAGGGGGGAGGGAAAGGAAAGGAAGAGGAAGGGAAGGGAAAAGGGAAAGGAAAGAAGAAGGGAAGGAAAAGAAAAAGAAAGGGAGGGAGGGGAAGAGAAGAGGAAGAGAAAGATGGAAAGTGAAGGGAAGAGGAAGGGAAGGTAAAGAAGGAAAGGAAAGGGAAGATAAAGAAGGAAAGGAAAGGAAGGGAGGGGGGAAGGAAAAGAAAAGGAAAGGGAGGGAGGGGGAGGCGAAGGGAAAGGAAAGGGAAAGAATGAAAGGGAAGGGAAGGGAAGAAGAAAGGAAGGGAAAGAAGGAAAGGAAAGGAAAGGAAAGGAAAGGAAAGGAAAGGAAGGGAAGGGAAAGGAAGGGAGGGAGGGGGAAGGGAAAGGAAAGGAAAGAAGAAGGGAAGGAAAAAAAGGAAAGGAGAGGGAGGGAGGGGGAAAGGAAGAGAAAGAAGGAAAGTGAAAGGAAGAGGAAGGGAAGGGAAAGAAGGAAAGGAAAGGAAGGGGAAGGTAAAGAAGGAAAGGAAAGGAAGAGGGGGAAGGAAAAGAAAAGGAAAGGGAGGGGGAAGGGAAGGGAAAGAATGAAAGGAAAGGAAAGGGAAGGGAAGGGAAGGGAAGGGAAAGGAAGGGAAGGGAAGGGAAGGGAAGAAGAAAGAAAAGGAAAGGAAGGGAGGGAGGGGGAAGGGAAGGGAAGGGAAGGGAAGGGAAGGGAAGGGAAGGGAAGGGAAGGGAAGGGAAGGGAAGAAGAAAGAAAAAGAAAGGAAGGGAGGGAGGGGGAAGGGAAGGGGAAGGGAAAGAAAGGAAGGAAAGGAAGGGAGGGAGGGGGGAGGGAAAGGAAAGGAAGAGGAAGGGAAGGGAAAAAGGAAAAGAAAGAAGGGAAGGAAAAGAAAAAGGAAGGAAAGGAGGCAGGGGAAGGGAAAGGGAGGGAGGGAGGAAAGAAAGAAAGAAAAAAAAGAAATAAAAGAAGAGGAAGGAAGGAAGGAAGGAAGGAAGGAAGGAAGGAAGGAAGGAAGGAAGGAAGGAAGGAAGGAAGGAAGGAAGGAAGGAAGGAAGGAAGGAAGGAAGGAAAGGAGGGAGGGCCCATGTCTGCCGAGAGGGAGGCAAAAAAAAAAAACCCCAGTGAAAGAGGCCAAAAGAGCAATGGGGAAGGAAGGGGCAGCTCATCAGAGAAGCCTCCGGGCTGTGATGTTTGACACCTCCTGACAGACGGGCGCTGAAGCAGAACGGCCCGCTGACCTCCGGAGGAATCCCGTCAGTCAGCGGAGGAGGCAGAGAGCAAGTCCAGGGCCCTCCTGCCGAACGCCAACACGGAAGACGAACCGCAGAAGGAATTCAGCACGGCACAGAAAAGCCGATGGAGAAGCCGATGGAGACCCTTTCGCCATCCTCACCGTCACATCCCAGTAGCGGCCGGCTCAGCCAGGCCTGTGGAACTCATGGCCACAAGAAGCAGCAGAAGCTGACAAAGCCATCCCCGACTTTATATACACCCCACCCGAAGGATATAGTTAGTCCCTGATTTACGGGCTTTCGTTTGGTGACTCTTCAAAGTTCAAACAGCAGTGAAAACATGGACTTGTGACCGTTTTTCACTCTTACGACCGTTGTAGTACACTCCCCCCGCCCCCCATAATCATGTGGTCAAAATTCAGACATTTGGCCTGGTGAGATTCGAACTCGCAGTAATTGCAGGCAGCTGGGGCTACTTAACAGCACTTTAATCTGCTGCGCCACCAAGGCTCTTTCTATCTGGTTCCCATACCATAATAAGCAACACCTGGTTGTATGTATGTACGTACAGTATGTATGTCCTGCCTTTACATATCCAATACTTTCCTCCAATTTCCCCACAACAACCAACAACTAGTCCTCTATGATTAAGGTAGGACTTGAACTCACTATCTCCTGGTGATTGGCTCAAAGTCACCCAGCTGGCTTCCATGCCTAAGGTGGATCTAGAACTCAACATCTCCTGGTGATTAGCCCAAAGTCACTTAGACAGCTTTTATAGCTAAGGGAGCACTAGAACTCACCGTCTCCTGGTAATTGGTCCAAAGTGCCACAGGCATCTTTTATGCTTAAAGCAGGACTAGAACTCACTGTCTCCTGGTGATTGGCTCAAAGTCACCTAGCTGGCTTTCCTGGCTAAGGCGGGACTAGAATTCACAGTCTCCTGGTGATTGGCCCAAAGTCACCCAGCCGATTTTCACGCTTAAGGAGGGACTAGAACTCACAGTCTCCTAGTGATTGGCCCAGAGTTCCCCAGCTGTCTTTTACAGCTGAGGCAGGATTTGAACTCACCATCTCCTGTTTCCTAGCCCGGCGCCTTAAACCGCTACACCAAACCTGTTCGACATTTACCTCTTTATTAATGTTGGCATTTTGTTCTGTCACTGTGAGCCTGGTGCGGATCTTCCCTAAGCAGAAAGGCGGGGTGTTAAAGGTAGCAATTTTAAAAAATAAAAAAATAATAATATGCATTGGAATTTTATAGCAGCAAGGAAGGAAACCGGGAAGGCGAAGCAGACATCATAAATGGTAGAGGGTCTCCTGCCGGAAAAGGGGGTTGGACTAGATGACCCCTAAGGTCCCTTCCAGAACATTATTCTATGTTCTAATAAAAAATCCCTAATTTGAAATTCCAGAAGATTTTTTTCTAAAGACAAGCCATGGGGGAAAAAAAAATCCGGACTGGACAAGATACATGGCCTCAGGCAGCCCCACAACTCGGGAGAAGTCTCCTGTGTGACAGCTCCATCCTGACAAATCAAATCGCACAACTGACCTGCGGGCAAAGCCCGGAGGCTGTGGCTCCCGATTCAAATCCCGACAGCTAACTAGGAAGAGCAGAGGCAGCAGAGTGAACGTTCCCATCCCCGGAAAAATGCAGCTCTGCATCTCTTCGTCAACGAGGCCGAAAGCTACAATTAATATCGAGCATCAAGGAAGTGTCAAAAGCGGTACAAGCTTTTGGTACACAACCTTGACAACCACAGGGGGGGGGGAGGAAGTAACAGCTTGGAACACAACCTTGGGAGGAGGGAGGGCGAGAGGGGAGGAAAAACAGCCCATCCTAGTTTTATTTCTGCTTTCCAGACACATTGATGGGAGTCTGAGCTGCCTGGGGCTATCCAGGGAAACAGAAATTCTTGCAGTTATTGTGGTTTGCTGAATGAAAGGGTTTGTGTGAGTTGTGTAGCTAGGAGGAAAAGCCAGTTTTACACCAGGAATGCCTGCTAAATGAATAAAACAGCTACTGTAGTTAATCACTTTTATACAAATCTGTGGGAGGTCTGCTTCTGGAATACAGGGGATCCTCTATTTACGAGCCCCAACACTTTTCGTTGCTCGGCAAGACATTTGTTAAGTTAGTTGCGTCCCATTCTACGACCTTTCTGGCCACAGCGGTGAAGTGAATCGTTTGCAATTGTTGAAGTTAGGACCACGGGTTGTTCAGTGAATCTGTGTTTCCTTGTTGGGAGGGGGATCCCAGGATCCAAAGCCTCTGCAGCCGTCGTATATAGAGGAAGTCCTCAACGTGCGACCACAATCGAGCTCAAACTTTTTGTTGTTAGGTGAGAAATTTGTTAATGGTTTAGGCCCATTTAGGACTTTTCTGGCCAACTTTGTTAAGTGGCTCACTGCAGTTGTTAAATAGCAACGTGGTCGTTAAGGGAATCCCATCGACTTTGCTTGTCAGAAGGTCGGGACACAGAGCAACCGTCGTAAGGACGAGTCAGTTGCCAAGCATCTGAATTTTGATCACGTGATCATGAGGATGCTACAACCGTCACTAAGTGTGAAAAAGTCACTTTTCCCCCCAGTGCTGTAGTAACTTCAAACGGTCACTAAATGAACTGTCGTAAGTGGAGGACTGCATCTACAAGCCTTTTCTTCATTAACCAGCTCTGATCAATGCAGTTTTCATTCCAAATCTGCAGCGAGGGTGAAGATGGGAAGGACCCCTTTGCGTGAATCAGTTTAAAATACACAGTTCCAGAGGTGTGACTGACGTTAAATGCGACATTGCCTTCAATGTTCCTTTGTTGTCGTCCCCATTTTAAATCTATAAATAGCCTCAATTGGAGAGGGGAGGATAGGATATTGCTAATTATTGGGATTATCCAGAGAGAGACAAAATGGGAAGTTAACCCTTTCTTCTCTGCAAGCATTAAAAAAAAAAGAAAAAAAAAGAGTTAATTTTCTCACGGAGGGATTTGCTTTTAAGGAAAATTTTCCGGGTGGGTCCGATCTTTTCTTTGCTAGAGTTATTTCTTGCTCGGTGTAGGAAGTTCCTATCTTATATCCACTGGTTGAGCAACTATCTGTTGTTACAACAGCGCTGACAAAAGTGACTTATGACCAATTTTTCAGACTTACGACCGCTGTCACATTACCGTGATCATGGGTCTGTCTGACCCAGCTCCCCATACACGACAAACCCTCAAAAGATTCCTTATTAGGAGTGCTGGCAGCTCCGGCAAAAAGTTTCTCTCACCAGGCTAACAAGTGCGTCTGTCCGTCCGTCCGTAAGATTGTCTGCCCCATCCATTCATCTCCACCCCCTGCCTTTTATCCCCAGAAATATTTATTTATTATTTATTTATTATTTCAATTTATAAACCGCCCTTCTCCTTGCGGACTCAGGGCGGTGAACAGCCAGAATAAAACATGGTATACAAAAGTTAAAAACAATTAAAAATTATTAAATATTATTCGGCCCAGAATTAAAACAACCAATTTAAAATCAATGTCAAATTTAAAAACGGAGGATGGGATCAAGCTAGCCCAGCTAGATGGAATAAATGGGTTTTAAGGGCCCGACGTAAGGTCGGAGATGTGGAATCCTGCGTATCTCGGGGGTAGGTCATTCCAGAGGGTGGGCGCCGCCACAGAGAAGGCTCTCCCCCTGGGACACTGTCTGGCCGACGGCACCCGGAGGAGGCCCTCTGTGCGAGCATACTGGCCGGTGGGAGGCTATTGGCGGCAGAAGGCGGTCCCGCAAGTGGGGGTTTGCTAGCAGCGGTGGCTCTTCCGTCCTGAGGACCGGCCCATAGATTTCCACTGCTCTCCTCTCCTCTGCCTTTTGCACATCCGCATATCAGGCACAGGACCCTGCTGTTCCTCCTCCTCATTATCATCAGCAACCTCCAGACCTGGGGGCTGTTGACTCTCCATCTGAGGGCTGACGGACAGCCCAGGCTCTGCCTCTGTTTCCCTCTCTGACAGCTCCATTCCCTCTTCCCCCTCAGAGCTCTCAGGATGCCTTAACGCCAGCCCTCTTCCTCCTCTGATTCGGCTGCCAGTAGCCGACAGGCCACAACATGATCAAAATCCACAGGCTTGGCAACTGGCATGTACTTATGACAGTTGCAGTGTCCCTGATCCCCTTTTTGCTGACAAGCAACGTCAATGGGGAAGCCGGATTCACGTAACAACGGTGTTACTAACTTAACAGCAGAGATTTCACTTAACGACGGCGGCGAGAAAAGCCGTAAAGCTACGAGCAAAAGCAACAGAGTTGAGGGATAGCAGGATTAGAGTTGCATCACCCATCATTGTGAGCCAAGATAAGCAAGCTGCCATCCTTCCTATTTATTTATTTGATTGATTGATTGATTGATTGAATGATGGATTGATTGATTAAACTTTTATACCGCCCTTCTCCCGAAGGACTCAGGACGGTGTACAGCCCATAATAAAAACAACAGAGGCACAAAAATTAAAAACAATTGAAATAGATTCAATAAATTAGCTGTAATAATTAAAATCCCAGAGCCTGTGTAGCGTAGGGGGCTAATGCCTCCTACTAAAGGCAGCAATTAACATCCAGCTGCCTGTAATTTCTGTGAGTTCAATCCTAGCCAGGCTCAAGGTCGACTCAGCCTTCCATCCTTTCTAAGGTGGGTAAATTGAGGACCCAGTTTGTGGGGGCAATAAGCTGACTTTGTATAAAATATACAAAAGTATGAAGGCTGTTGCTTAATGCATTGGAAGCCGCCCTGAGTCTCCGGAGAAGGGCGGCATATAAATCAAATTTAAAAAATATATATACTCATTAAAATTCATCTTTCCGTGAGACCAGCTTGGACCAGCTTGTTAGAATAGCAGGGTCTTAAGGGCACGACGGAAGGCACGGAGGTCGGGATCCGACGTATCTCCGGGGGCAATTCGTTCCATAGGGCAGGAGCCCCCCAAGAGAAGGCTCTCCCCCTGGGGGTCGCCAGTCGACATAATTTGACCGACGGCACCCTGAGGAGGCCCGCTCTGTGGGAGCGTACCGGCCGATGGGAGGCAATCGGTGTTTTTGTAGATATCTATTAATTATGGATTGTGGCTCCCACATTTTGGTCATGTCGTCTCGCTGACGAGAGGTGGAATCCAACAACCGGAAAAACACCAGATGATCACTTGACACTTACGGTTAAATATGGAATATTTGAGCATCAACAGAATGACAAAGAGTTTTTTTTTTTTTTACTTTTTAAAGTATTTTTAACTACTGGTTCTGGAGAAAAAGTTTTTTTAAAAAAAGTTCCAATGATTGCACATCGCTCAGCTGATCGTCGGAATTTATTTATTTTTTTTACATTTTTTTTCTATCTGTTCAGTAGAATTTTTTACTACCGGTTCGGGCAAATTCCGAATTACACTACAACTCAGCTGCAATTCCCAGTTCCTTTTCATGCCAGCTGTACCCAACTGGGTTATTTCCGACCTCGTAGTTATATAACTGATTTCTTTCTGGAGTTTTTTCCCCCCCCCCCCCACCCTAAACGAAGAAAATCTGCCTTGGACTGGATTTCATTTCTTCTATTATTTTCTGTCAGGCGTCTCTGCCGGCCTTCTGGTGCAGCTGGGTGTCTTTTGCAGATGGGATGAGCCCCCACTCCTTGAGAAGACCCCCCCCATCCTGTTTACCACAGGAACATATTTCAGAGTGTCGGTTTTTGAGTTCCAGATGCCTGCTAGAAGAGAGAGGGAAGAAGGGAGGGAGGGAGGGAAAAAGGGAGGAAGGAATACAGGAAAGGAGGGAGGGAGGGAGAGAGAGGAAGGAAGGAAGGAATACAGGGAGGGAGAGAGGGAGGGAGAGAGAGAGAGACAGGGAGGGAGGGAGGGAGGGAGGGAGGAAGGAAGGAAGGAAGGAAAGAAGGAAGTAATTCAGGGAGGGAGGGAGGGAAGGAAGGAAGGAATACAGGGAGGGAGAGAGGGAGGGAGAGAGAGAGACAGGGAGGGAAGGAGGGAGGGAGGGAGGGAGGAAGGAAGGAAGGAAGGAAGGAAGGAAGGAAGGAAGGAAAGAAAGAAAGAAAGAAGGAAGTAATTCAGGGAGGGAAATAGAGAGGGAGGGAGGGAGGAAAGAAAGAAAGAAAGAAAGAAAGAAAGAAAGAAAGGAAGGAAGGAAGGAAGGAAGGAAGGAAGGAATACAGGGAGGGAGAGAGGGAGGGAGAGAGAGAGACAGGGAGGGAAGGAGGGAGGAAGGAAGGAAGGAAGGAAAGAAAGAAGGAAGTAATTCAGGGAGGGAGGGAGGGAGGGAGGGAGGGAGAGAGAGAGAAAGAAAGAAAGAAAGAAAGAAAGAAAGAAAGAAAGAAAGAAAGAAAGAAAGAAAGAAAGAAAGAAAGAAAGAAAAGAAAGAAAGAAAGAAAGAAAGCAGGGACGGAGGGAGAGAGGGAAGAAGGAAGGAAAACAGGAAGGGAGGGAGGAATGACGGTTGTTCATTTTTTGCTCTCCCCAGGCCCCAGAGCCTTTCTAGGAGCCTGAGGAGAGTGAAAACGGCCTTCCCCATCCCCCTGGAGGCCAGAAACAGCCCATTTGCTGACTTCCGGTAGGACTGGAAGGCCCGTTTTTCACTGTCCCCAGGCTCCAGAGGCTTCCCCCCCCCCTCCCCAGAGGCCCTCCGGAGGCCAGAAACGGCATGTTTCCCGACTTCTGGTCCCACTCCCCCAAGAAAGCCTCTGGAGCCTGGGGAGGGACTAGAAGACCTCCGAGGTCCCTTCCAGCTTTATTCCAATGGATCGATTGAATTCTGCAGGCCCCCATCCTGCTCGTTTCTTTAATAACCTGCCGGACCTCAAGAATTGGTTACCTGCCTTTGCAACGCAAGGCATCGTCCTTCGAACATGTCCCTTCTCTTCCGCCCTCTCTCCTTCCCCCCCCATCCCCACCCCCCCCCCCAAAAAAAACCTGGGGGAGGCATTTTGCATCTTGGATTTGAAGTGGTGCGAAGGAGATAATAGTACATTTCGACAATACACACCAGCTGAGCTCATTCTGTGGGGGCGTCAAGGTGTTCTCGCTTCATTGTTCGCCACTTGCTCTCCGCTTGGGGTTTGTGTGGGTTGTGGAGAAGTTGTGGGGGGGGGGAGAGAGGGGGGGGGGCTAGCTGGGAGAATTGGGGAGGGGAAACTCAATGGCTTCTTTGTTCAAATGAGTGGGTTTGCCTGGAGTGGGAGTCAGGGAGGATAAGAAAACAGGCAAAAAGTCCGTAGCCCCTCCTGGTAGAATTTGCATCTTTTATAAAATACCGTTTCCCCCCCGAAAATAAGACCCTGTCATATTTTTTTGAACCCCGAAGTAAGCGTTTGGCCTTATTTTCGGGGAGGTCTTATTATTTTGGGACACACGGAGGAAACTAGAAGAAATGGTGGGGACCAGCTGTGCATGCGTTTAAATATTTTCAGGGAGGGCTTATTTTTGGGGAAGGGGTATTTTAGGGCGTGCACTCAAAAGCCCGATTGGGCTTATTATGAGGGGAGGTCTTATTTTCGGGGAAACAGGGTAGCTAATGCTATTTTTCGCACTGACGACCTGTTGCAGCATCCCTCATGGTCACGTCATCAAAATTCGGACACTTGGCGACCGACTCGTATTTATGACGGACGCAGTGTCCCAGGGCCACCTGATCCCCTTTTGCGACCTGCTGATAAGCAAAGTCAATGGGGAAGCCAGATTCGCTTAACAACGGCGTGACTAACTTAACAACGGCTGAGTTTCACTTAAAAACTGCGGCCAGAAAGGTGGTCAAACTCACTTAACTATACTCTTGCTTCGCCAGCGGTCACCTTTGTGGTCGTAAGTCGAGGGCTGTCTGGAATCTGTGGAAGGGCTTCTCTCCAGAAGCCCTTCCACAGTGTGTGGGGTGTGCAGTGTGTGGGCGCTCCATCACTTTTAAGTAAGGATCGGATAGCCACTTGTCTGAAACGATAGCGTTTCCTGCCTGAGAAGGGGGTCAGACTAGATGACCTCCAAGGTCCCTTCCACCTCAAGTTATCCTTGTGTTCTTCTGAGAAACACTGCCCTGAAAGGAACATCAAAAACATTTTGAGGATTTGCCCGAATCTGGAGATAACCGAACAGATAACATTAACCTCCTCAGAATTTGGAAGGATAAGAGATACTGGATTGATTCACCAGATAAATCTCAGGGTGAATATTATGAATACAGGGTGGATTTATCCCGGCTGAAATATTTTTGGCACGGGAAGGGCAGGGCCAAAAACAGACGGCAAGGAAGGTGTCTTGGCTGTCAGCCCCGGGTATAAATAACCTGTCTAAATAACATCTTTATTCCGGGGAGAAGATTCGCTCAAGCATCCAGCCCTCCCTTCCCCTTCTCCGCCTTCCGGCACGTAAAGTTAAGCGGGAGGGCTGCCAAATTATTTCCTGGTGCCAAATGTTGTGCTGAGCTTTAAAATATGCAAAATCTGATTCCCGATCACCATCCGAGGGCCACTTTTAGAATAGGAGGCAAAAGGCCCCGTTAGGGGAGTCTCCTCATCTTGCCTCTGCTTTCGTTCACTGCGTCCGGAACCCAGGGAGGGATCCTTCACTTACGACCCCATTTTTTAGCTCCAAATTTCTCGGGGAAACATTGGTTTAAGGGATCCAAAGGTAGCTGTCGGCAATCTGTGGCTCCGGAGCTGCATATGGCACTTTGGGCCCTCTGCTGCGGCTCCCTGTCCCCTGGCTGGCTGGCCCTGCCCCTCACCTTCCCCTCCCAGTCACTCCACGCCTGGCCTTGGAAATCCGAGAGATAGAGGGGGAAGGAAGAGGGAGAGAGAAATAGATACAGAGAGAGAGGGGCGGGGAGATAGAGAGGGAGAGACAGAGAGATGGGGGAGAGACAGAGAGAGATACAGAGAAAGGGGGAGGGAGGGGAAGATAGGGGAGAGATACAGAGATGGGGGAGACAGGGAGAGAGAAACATAGATGCAGAGAGAGATACAGAGAGGGGAGAGAGAGTTGGGGGATAGAGAAGGAGACAGGGAGAAAGAGAGATACAGAGATGGAGAGAGAGAGACCTAGATACAGAGAGAGAGGGAGAGGGAGAGGGGGAGATATAGAGAGAGATACAGAGAGAGATACAGACAGGGGGGAGAGAGTTGGGGGATAGAGAAGGAGACGGGGAGATAGAGAGACATAGATACAGAGAGAGCGGGAGAAGGGGAGATATAGTGAGAGATACAGAGAGAGAGGGAGAGAGAGATACAGAGGGGGGAGAGAGTGAGACCTAGATACAGAGAGAGAGGGAGAGGGGGAGATATAGAGAGAGATACAGAGAGAGGGGGAGAGAGAGATACAGAGAGGCGGGAGAGAGTTGGGAGAAAGAGAAGGAGACAGGGAGAGAGAGAGAGATACAGAGATGGAGAGAGAGAGAGAGAGACATAGATACAGAGTGAGAGGGGGAGGGGGAGATATAGAGACAGATACAGAGTGAGGGGGAGAGAGAGATACAGAGATGAAGAGAGAGAGACCTAGATACAGAGAGAGAGGGAGAGGGAGAGGGGAAGATATAGACAGAGATACAGAGAGAGAGGAAGAGAGAGATACAGAGAGGGGGGAGAGAGTTGGGGGATAGAGAAGGAGACGGGGAGAGAGAGATACAGAGATGGAGAAAGAGAGAGACATAGATACAGAGAGAGAGGGAGAAGGGGACATATAGCGAGAGATACAGAGAGAGAGGGAGAGAGAGATACAGAGGGGGGAGAGAGTTGGGAGATAGAGAAGGAGATGGGGAGATACAGAGATGGAGAGAGAGAGACCTAGATACAGAGAGAGAGGGAGAGAGAGATACAGAGAGGCGGGAGAGAGTTGGGAGAAAGAGGAGACAGGGAGAGAGAGATACAGAGATGGAGAGAGAGAGAGAGACATAGATACAGAGAGAGAGGGAGAGGGGGAGATATAGAGACAGATACAGAGGGGGGGAGAGAGAGACACAGATACGGAGAGAGGGGAGAGAGAGGGGGAGAGATAAAGATACACAGAGAGGATGCCCGATGGGCAAAATTATACAGCTGCCAAACTGGTTCACATTTTTTCTTTCAGGCAAAGCAAATAAAAAATAAGGGCTTTATTCCAAATTAGTTGGAACGTCAGTTATACACACTAAAAATGGGCCCCAACAAATAAGTCATCCAATTCAAGGGGTGTTCTGACCCAGCCTTAGCAGAAGCAAAAAAACAGACTCCTTGTCACGAAAAGTCCCTCTTCATTTTCCTCTTGTGAATTAATTGCATTCACCCACTGAAAAGTCCAGGCAAGAGTCCTTCAACGAGTTGAAGGCAGCAACAGATCTTACCAGTTCCTTGCGATTGGGGCTCTAAGCCGAAAGGCTGCAAATTAAGTTTCTGGCAAGCCGTCTTTGACGCACGAAACACCATGAGCAAAATCTCCAGAAATACGAACGGTTGTCTCCTACGATCACTATTCCCCTTTCCTTCTATTTATTCCCCAGCCAGGGAGGGGCTATTCAGCGTCCACGTGTGCTTTGCTTCCCGAGTTGACTCCTTGTCCTCCGTTGTTCTCCTCTCCTAACCGCTCTGCGCATACGTGCATCTGGAACAGGCCCCAGCTATACTTCCTCCTCACTTATCTCAGCCTCCAAAGGCAGCTGCCTCTCCAGCGGCTGGGAAATGTCGGACGGCCCTGGCTCTATCTCTGCGTCCACCACAGAGAGCATCCATCAGAGCCTTCCCCAGACTCCAGAACTGGCCCAAGTTCCTCCCCAACCTCCTCATCGTCCGAGGCTGCCACCAGTTCTGCTGGCAGGCCACAAGAGGAGGCTGTCCAACAATTTAAAAAAATAAAATAAAATCCACGTTAAGACTGTGAGCAAAACATCTTTGGGAAGGTTTACTCTTTGTGATCTTCCGTCCTTAATCATCCTCCTACGAGCCAATATTACATCAAGATTCGACATCCTCTGTTTTATCTCCATTTATCCCAGTGGTGTCTTGTCACTGTTTTTGCAGAAATCTGGTTCTTACGCAGGGCTTCTCTCATATGAAAAGTTGAAGAAAATATACTATTCTTCTAATGAATGCCTAATCAATAAATTCACCTGCCATTGTGACTCTCGTATCAGGATCTCTCAAACCCGATCCCCAGAGATAAACCTATTAAAAATCTAAGCAGCCCTTGTCTAACCCTCGGCGGGAACCGAAAGCTAAGCAAGTAAGGCATAAAAAAATTCACCGAATGCCACATTTTTGCTGCCCGTCCTTAGAGCTGTGGGCAAAGCATTTGTAAAGAGGGGGGGGGCTTGTCTTTATTTCTCAGTCCACCGGTTCCTGCGTTGACTGGATGCCAGCTTTGCCAGCCGGCGTCAAACTGAGGAGCTGGCAGCTTGGCACCTCTGCTGGAAACCGGAGGCTTGCAAATGGCGGTGCTTCATAACGAAGACACAAAGAAGTGGGAGTTTGCTTCCTAGGACTCTGGCGTGAAGCCCGGGAGCTCCATTCAGAAGTTCCCGCACCGATGTTAAAGAGTCAAGGAGGCATCTTCCTTGCGACAATGGCACCAAAGGCTGCCTGTCTCCTTCTCACCTCATGCCGCTTTTCTCCAGGGGCTTCATCGGAGCATGTTCAGAAAGCATGTTGTGCATCACAAATAACCACAAAAGGCCTTCTCCCCCCCCCCCACTTCCATCAACCACATTCTCTGGAGTTGTGCTTCTTAGCCTCAGCAAATTTAAGGTGTAAGATAAAGGTGAAGGCTCCCCTCCCACATATGTGCTAGTCGTTCCTGACTCTAGGGGGCGGTGCTCATCTCCGTTTCAAAGCCGAAGAGCCAGCGCTGTCCGAAGACGTCTCCGTGGTCATGTAGCCGGCATGACTCAACGCCAAAGGCGCACGGAACGCTGTTCCCTTCCCACCAAAGGTGGTCCCTATTTTTCTACTTGCATTTTTTAACGTGCTTTCGAACTGCTAGGTTAGCAGAAGCTGGGACAATTAAACAGGAGCTCACCCTGTTAACGCAGCACTCGGGATTCGAACCGCTGAACTGCCGACCTTTCGATCGACAAACTCAGCGTCTTAGCCACTGAGCCACTGCGTCCCTAAATTTAAGGTGTATGGACTTCAATTCCGAGAATTCCACAGCCAGCATATATTTGATTTATTTGCACCCTGCCTTAAATATTATGTTTATAAATAACTTGAGGCCATGAACATATCCAACAGGTCTTCCTCCTCCTATTTCCCCCACAACAACAACCTTGTGAGGTGGGCTGGGCTGAGAGCGATGGACTGGTGCAAAATAACCCCACCGGTTTTCATGCCTAAAGTGGGACTAGAACTCACCATCTCCTGGTGATTAACTCAAAGTCACCCAGTTGGTTTTCATGCCTAAAACGGGACTAGAACTCTCCCTGTTCTGCTTTCAACCCTGATGCCTTAACCAATACACCAAACTCTCTCGCTGATGGACTTCAATTCCCAGAATCCCCCAGCCAGTGTTTAAATGGATCTCAAATCCTACAATTCCCCAGCAAACATAGATGGACTTCAACTCCCAGAATACCCCATCCAGCCTTGCAGTCAATTAAAAATATGAGTTGCCCATTTATTACAGCAACTAATGGGGTATAAAGCATCTTATACCAAAAGCAAGATTAGATTATGGGTCTATTTGGGATCAAAAGGGAAAACATAGGTTTCTGGGCACCGGCTTTGAGATCTGAATTTTTCTTTTTCGATTCTAAATAGCTCTGAAAAAACTCCACTTCTGGATGCGCAGCTCATAGACTCCTGAACGATTTAGCATAAGAAGAGGAGAGTTATGTTAAGTCTACTAAAATTAGGAATCTGCGAGTGCCTTTTCCAACTAACACAATTTATTCAAAAGCCTCAGCTTTTGTAAGCTGCAATTTCCTCTGATTTTCAGGGTAGCAAAGATCTTCTCTACTGCGAAAAATTACTGGCTATCTAGAGTGTCCTCTTATTACGGCTATAAATTGAGATGCAGAAGAAGAGACAGCTGCGCGATCTCCTTGCCGATCTCTTGAAATATTAATTAAATCCAGCATGTATAAAGAGGCATCGAGAGAAGAAAAAAAAAAGAACACTTGAACTGTTTATTTAAAAATAAAACAGACAAAGGTTTTCCGACACTTCTTTCTATTAAAATGAATCTTGCTTAGAGGAAATGTTGCTCTCGCCAGCTTTTAGCCTCCTGCAAATAACATTTCTGATCATTTTTGCCATTTTAAAACCCATTTTAAAACCTTCCCCCTCCAGGAAGGTTCTCCCAATTTTGACAAGTTTTTGCATCAAATATAAGGGAGTTAAAAGCAAGAAGAATACAGGGGTGGGGAGTCTGCTTCATCCTTAGAGGGCAGGAATTAAGAAATTATGGCAAACAAAACAGAATCCGTAATCCAAGATTATGGTGCAGGCAATGTTATAGCTTTGGGCACGAAAACTCCCTTAAATCTTTCTTCTAATAGCTATTATTAGCAGGAGTAAACTTTTGATCATCCCGGGCAGGGTTTTTCTCAAATTTGACAACTTTTAAGATAGGTGGACTTCAACTCCCAGAATTCCCCAGCCAGTATAGGGAATTCTGGGAGTTGAAGTCTACTGTTCCACTGATTAATTCTTCTCACTTGTCAGGAAATTTCTCCTTAGTTCTAAGTTGCTTCTCTCCTTGATGAGTTTCCATCCATTGCTTCTTCCGGTGCTCTGGAGAATAGCTTGACCCCTTCCTCACTGGGACAGACCCTCAAATATTGGAAGATGCTCTCCTGTCTCCCCTGGTCCTTCTCTTCACTAGACTAGCCATGCCCAGTTCCTGTAACCATTCATCGTATGTTTTCGCCTCCAGGCCCCTCGTCATCTTGGTTGCTCTTCTCTGCACTCTTTCTAAGAGTCACCACATCCTTTTTTACATCATGGCGACCAAAACTGGATGCCGTATTCCAAGTGTGGCCTTACCAAGGCCTTATAAAGTGGTATTAACGTAGATGTTAATAGACAAAAAGAATCCAATTCTAGCCTGAACCAAAATCTGCTTCTCCAACATCCACAAACAGTCAAATGCCTAGGAAATGAATAAGTAAAAATCTGCAATCCAGTTTCTGAGACTTTATTATCAAATCTCGGATCCCGCCGTCAGGATTCACACATTCAAAATGGCCGTCCTGGCCCGCTAGTGACTCACCTTGGTGGTGTCATCATGTGACCGCTGGTATCGCTTCCACCGGCATCCATAAATTCCCGTCAGGCATGACAAACACAACTGGGGCTCGTAATATTGCAGTGGCTGATGTTTAACCATGCTCTTCCAGCTGACGGGTTGCCAGGGATCAGATGTCCATCAGGGCTTGCGAGACCCCTGCAAAAAGGAAGAAGAAACTGGGTTAAATCCTGGAGGATCTTGGTTAGGAGAAACATCTCATGAAGGTTCCACCATTTTTCATCGGTCAAAGGTCTCCACCCTTGAAGACGGGAGGACTTCAAATCCCAGAATTCCTCAGCCTGCCACGATGGACTTCAATTCCCAGAATTCCCCAGCCAAGATGGCTGGCTGGGGAATTCTGGGAATTGAAGTCCACACGTCTTAAAGTTGCCACGGTTGGAGAGCCCACATCTATGTCCTGCCATTAAGAAGGAAGGGGGATTAAGGGGGATTAATTAATATAGATAATTAGCTTTACTATATTTACTATATTGATATGTAGAAAAATCTTAATGTTAAAAAATATTTGATATGTTTATATACATGTTTGATTGAAGAAGGAGGTAAAACAAGATGTGGAATTGTGATTGATACATTAGAACTGATAAATTACAACATATATTTGATAGAATAATTTTATTTCATATACATGATGGAATTGTTAAATTACATATATGATGATACTGGAATATTATAATGTATAAGTTATATAGGGATTAGTTAATGTTTGGGGATAAGTAATCAGAAGATAATTAGGGTTTTTTTTATTTTTTTGGATTTTATTATGTAATAAGGGGGATTAATTAACATTTAATATCAAAAATATCTGATATGTTATTTGGATTTCACCTATATTTCTGTTTAATGTTGATAGACATATAATAACAATAAATTTTTTTTGTAGGGGAAGCCAAGGGGGGAAGGGAGGGGGGTTGGGGGGAGGGGGGAAAATGGGGGGGGAGAATTGATAAAACTTGTATTGTAAAACTTTTTCAATAAAAATAAAAAAAAAGAAGGAAGGCAAGGAAAACCCATGACTGAAATTTGCTGGGAGGAAGGGAGAACTAAATTTTCCTGCTTTCCACTTGGGGCCACAGATTTATAGAGATCTATAAACCTCCATATAAATCCACAATAAATCTGAATAATGTATTGAAATTACAAAAGTTGTCATTGCAGAACTCCCCAAACAGCCCCTAATTCTTAAGAGGTTGCATCACACCTGGGATCAATGGTGACAACTCCAGGCCTGTTGGCACCATCCATAAGGGAAGCTTCACCTGTCGTAAGGTAAAGATTTCTCCTGTCCAGTTGTGTCTGGCTCTAGGCATCAGTGCTCATCACCATTTCCTAGCCACGGGAGCCAACATTGTCCAAAGACACTTCCGTGGTCACGTGGCTGGCATGACTGTACACGGAGCCACACAGAACACTGTGAACTTCCCACCCAAGTGGTACCTATTTATCTACTCACATTTGCATGCTTTCGAACTGTCAGTTGGGCAGGAGCTCGAGCAAGGAATGGGAACTCACCCGTTGCATTGTGCTTGGGTCTCGAACCTCGACTGTCGGCTTTACAGTTGGCAAAATCAGAGTCTTTAACCACTTAGCCATCTCACCTCCTTGACTTTCGAACTGCTAGGTGGGCAGGAGCTGGAGCAAGTGACGGGAGCTCACCCCGTCTTGCAGCGCTCGGGACTTGAACCTCAACTGTCAGATTTCTAGCTGATAAACTCAACCTCTTTAACCACTGAGCCATCACACTCTCCTCACAACAGTCATATGGGCCACAAAAATGTTATGAACCATGAGTCCGTTCTTAATTCACTACTCTCATGTGAAAAATTGTTAGCAACTCACAACTGCCGGTACACTCTGATATGCATCAGTTGGAACGCTTAAATCCAGGAATATCTCAAAAGGTTAAATCACGGCAACAGGACCGACATTTCAGACAATGGCCGACGAAACTGAGACGTTTCGTTACTCATCCAAGTTAACTTCTTCAGTCAAAATCAAAATTTTGGGTAGGCAGAGAGTTAGAATAGATCAACTCTTGCTGTATAAACCAGGGGTCTCCAAACTTGGTAACTTTAGGACTTGTGGACTTCAACTCCCAGAATTCCTCAGACAGAATTCTGGGAGTTGAAGTCCACAAGTCGTAAAGTTGCTAGCTGAGGAATTCTGGGAGTTGAAGTCCACAAGTCTTAAAACGTTCCCAAGGTTGGAGACCCCTGATATAGACTTGCAGGGGGTTTCTCCCCAAAAATGCAGTCGGATGACTTAGGACACTGCAAATGGTCATCAAGGCAGATTCTTAGAAATGGGATCATGTGACCACAGGGGCAGAAAGTGGCCGTCGGAACGAGACCACGTCCCTTTGCTCGGGGTCCATCGTATCTTCAAATGGTCATTAAGCGAGCAGTCGTAAGGCGAGGACTCCCGGTAGTGGCTTAAACTCCTCTCCTAATAGTTTATATGGTCTCCGAGGAAATGGGAAAGCCAGAGCTGTAATTACAGAAACAAGGACGGATCAAATGTTTTTCCTTTCCACGTTCGTGGACGTGTTCGGCTGTGTTACAAACCACGTCCCACGTATCGCAAGTGTCTCCTCTTTGGGGAAAAGAGCTCTAAGTCCTGCTCCCTGCAGCTCTGGAAGGAAAGCTTATGAATGATTCAGGCCTCGGGTGGTGAGCATTACAGGAGCAGAAATAAAACAGGAAGCAGGACGGAGAGATATGAATTATTCACCTTTTGCAATGGGCACCAGGGGAGGAGGAGGAGGAGAAAGACGAAGGGGGGGGGAGGATACAGAGAGAATGAGAGAAACAGAGAAAAGTGAGAGAAACACAGAGAGGGAGAGAGAGAAAGAGACAGTGAGAGAAAAAGTGTGTGAGAGAGACTGAGAAAGAGAGAGGGAGGGAGGGAGGGAAAGAATGAGAGAAACAGAGAAACAGAAAGAAAAACAGAGACAGAGAGAGAGAAAGAGGGAAAAAGAGAGAGAGACAGTGAGAGAAAGAGAAAGTGTGTGTGAGAGACAATGAGAAAGAGGGAGGGTGGGAGGATACAGAGCAAATGAGAGAAACAGAGAAAAGTGAGAGAAACACAGAGAGAAAAACAGAGAGGGAGAGAGAGAAAGAGACAGTGAGAGAAAAAGTGTGTGAGAGAGACTGAGAAAGAGAGAGGGAGGGAAAGAATGAGAGAAACAGAGAAACAGAAAGAAAGAAAAACAGAGACAGAGAGACAGAGAGAGAGGGAAAGAGAGACAGTGAGAGAAAGTATGTGTGAGAGAGACAATGAGAAAGAGGGAGGGGGAGAGAGACAGAATGAGAGAAACAGAGAGAGAAAGTGAGAGAAACAGAAAGAAAACAGAGAGGGGGAGAGAGAGGGAAAGAGAGAGACAGTGAAAGAAAGAGAAAGTGTGTGAGAGAGAGACAATGAGAAAGAGAGAGGGAGGGAGGAAGAGAATGAGAGAAACAGAGAAAGTGAGAGAAACGGAGAGAAAGTGAGAGAAACAGAGAAACAAAAAGAGAAATACAGAGAGAGGGAGAGAGAGAGGGAAAGAGAGAGAGAGAGACAGTGAGAGAAAGAGAAAGTGTGTGTGAAAGAGACAATGAGAAAGAGAGAGGGAGGGAGGAAGAGAATGAGAGAAACAGAGAAAGTGAGAGAAACGGAGAGAAAGTGAGAGAAACAGAGAAACAAAAAGAGAAATACAGAGAGAGGGAGAGAGAGAGGGAAAGAGAGAGAGAGACAGTGAGAGAAAGAGAAAGTGTGTGTGAAAGAGACAATGAGAAAGAGAGAGGGAGGGAGAGAGAGAATGAGAGAAACAGAGAAACAGAGAAAAAGAAAGGGAGGAAGAGGGAAAGAGAGAGGGAGAAAGAGAGAGACAAAGACAGAGAGAAAGTGAGAGACACAGAGAGCTAGAAAGAGCAAGAGAGACAGTGAAAGAGACAAAAAAGAGAGAGAATGAGAGAGAGAGAGATCCAGAGCAATCCATCTTCTCTTCCAAGACACCCACAGATTATTTTACTATGTGGACATTTAAATACTTGAGGATTTGTCCGAGTTGCAAGTTTTTCCTAACTGGGGAAGGCAGTATAGGTATAGTCCCTGATTTATGACCACAATTCAGCCCAAAATGTCCACTGCTCAGCGAGACAGTTGTTCAGCGAGTTCTGCCCCATTTTACGACTTTTCTTCCCTCATTTGTTAAGTGAATCACTGCACTGGTTAAATTAGTATTAAGCCCTGGCGGCACAGTGGTTAGAATGCAGTATTGCAGGCCGACTCTTCCCACTGCCAGCAGTTCGATCCTGATGGGCTCAAGGTTGACTCAGCCTTCCGTCCTTCCGAGGTCGGTAAAATGAGGACCCAGATTGTTGAGGGAAAGAAGCTGACTCTGTAAAGCGCTCGGAGAGGGCTGGAAAGCACTATGAAGGGGTATGTAAGTCTAAGTGCTACGGCTAGTAAGCCCGTTGTTAAGCGAATCTGGCTTCCCCGCTGACATTGTGACCGTCATAAATATGAGTCAGTTGCCAAGCATCTGAATGTAACTCGCGTGACCCCGGGGATGCTGTGTGAAAAAAAGGAAGTCACATTTTTACAGTGCCGTTGTTACTTCGAATCATCACTAATTGGATTGTCGTAAATCGAGGACTGCCTGGGCATGTTTTTACGGCTGCTGGACCAGAAGGAAAGGTTTTTTTTTCTCTTGCCAAGTTTTGTCTGTCTGGATCTTTTCCCTATTAATGCCGCCTCTGGTTGGAAGCCAAGGCACTTCAGTTTTGACAAGGCCGGGGGGACAAATACTTGGAAAGCCAAAATAATCTCCGTGGTATAAATAGAATTCCCTGGAAAGGAATTCCAAGGAAAATCGTCTGGATTCAACAAAGCTCCGTCACCATGGAAGGAAGGAAAGTTTTGGGGAACCTAGGAGATGATTTAATCCGACCCCCTTCTCCAGGGATGGAATCCATTCTATTTTTTATCTATTTATTTATTTGAACCTCATTTATTATTTTTTACAAATAAATCAAGGCAGTGAACGTAACCCACAACTTCTCCTTCTCCTATTTTCCCCACAACAACAGCCCTGTGAGGTGAGCTGAGGTGGGTTGGGCTGAGAGAGAGGGACTGGCGCAAAGTCACTCAGCCGGCTTTCATAGCTAAGGCGGAATTAGAACTCGCCGTCTCCAGGAGATTGGCTCAAAGATACCCGCTGCCTTTCCTGCTTAAGGCGGAACTAGAATTCACAATCACCTGGTGATTGGCTCAAAGCTACCTGCTGCTTTTCCTGCCTAAGGCGGAACTAGAATTCACAATCGCCTGGTGATTGGCCCAAAGTCACCAACCAGCTTTCCTGCCTAAGGCGGAACTAGAATTCATAATCGCCTGGAGATTGGCCCAAAGTCACCCAACCAGCTTTCCTGCCTAAGGCGGAACTAGAATTCACAATCGCCTGGTGATTGGCTCAAAGCTACCTGCTGCTTTTCCTGCCTAAGGCGGAACTAGAATTCACAATCGCCTGGTGATTGGCTCAAAGCTACCTGCTGCTTTTCCTGCCTAAGGCGGAACTAGAATTCACAATCGCCTGGTGATTGGCCCAAAGTCACCAACCAGCTTTCCTGCCTAAGGCGGAACTAGAATTCATAATCGCCTGGTGATTGGCTCAAAGCTACCTGCTGCTTTTCCTGCCTAAGGCGGAACTAGAATTCACAATCGACTGGTGATTGGCTCAAAGCTACCTGCTGCTTTTCCTGCCTAAGGCGGAACTAGAATTCACAATCGCCTGGTGATTGGCCCAAAGTCACCAACCAGCTTTCCTGCCTAAGGCGGAACTAGAATTCACAATCGCCTGGTGATTGGCTCAAAGCTACCTGCTGCCTTTCATGCCTAAGGTGGAACTAGAACTCATCGTCTCCTGGTGATTGGCTCAAAGCTACCTGCTGCTTTTCCTGCCTAAGGCAGAACTAGAATTCACAATCGCCTGGAGATTGACCCAAAGTCACCCAGCCACCTTTCCTCCTAAGGCAGAACTAGAACTCACCGTCTCCTGGTGATTGGCTCAAAGCCACCCAGCCAGCTTTCCTGCCTAAGGTGGAACTAGAATTCACAATCGCCTGGTGATTGGCCCAAAGTCACCCAGCCACCTTTCCTCCTAAGGCAGAACTAGAACTCACCGTCTCCTGGTGATTGGCTCAAAGCCACCCAGCCAGCTTTCCTGCCTAAGGTGGAACTAGAATTCACAATCGCCTGGTGATTGGCCCAAAGTCACCCAGCCGGCTTTCATGCCTAAGGCGGGACTAGAACTCACCATCGCCTGGTGATTGGCCCAAAGTCACCCAGCAGGCTTTTGTGCCTAACGTAGGACTAGAGGTGGTCCTCAACCATTCCTTTAGTGACTATTTGAAAGTTACAATGACACTGGAAGAGGTGACCTATGACCATTCCTCACACTTACGACTGTGGGTCACAGGGTCAAAATTCCAGCACCGAGCAACAATTTTTATCATGGTTGCAGTGACAGCACAATTCACATTAACAACTGCAGCCGTTCGCTTATCAGCCGGGATGAAAAAGGTCGTAAAATCGGAGTTCGCTCGCTTAATAACCGCTTTGTTCAGCAGCGGAAATCGTCACGGAAGTCAGCCGGCCTCGACGCGGTTGGTGGTGGAAATTTGCACGAGGCAAATTCCCAGCTTCCCTTCCCAATCAGCAAAGGGAGCTGCCGATCCCATCATTCTGATTCAAAGCTTCGAGGTCGTTTTGACATTCTGCAAACAAGCTAAGCAAACAAACAAACAGGATTCTGAAATCTATTCCCCCCACTGGGTCATTTCTCTTGTTTCGTTGAGAAATGCCCTTGAAATATTATGCTTTTCTCCGTCTAACGTTTCGGATCTCGTTACTGGAGGCTTTGGGAAAAGAATTGGGAAAGAATCATCATTTAGCAATAGGAAAAACTCCTTGGCACGGTCCAAAATTCAACCTGAAGCCCATTCCACTAGAACTCACCGTCTCCTGGTGATTGGCCTGCATTCATGGCTAAGACGGAACTAGAACTCACCGTCTCCTGGTGGTTGGCCCAAAGTCACCCAGCCTGCATTCATGGCTAAGACGGAACTAGAACTCACTGTCTCCTAGTGATTGGCCCAAAGTCACCCAGCCAGCTTTCATGGCTAAGATGGAACTAGAACTCACAGTCTCCTGGTGATTGGCCCAAAGTCACCCAGCCTGTTTTCATGCCAAAGTGGGACTAGAACTCACTATCTCCTGGTGATTGGCCCGAAGTCACCAAGCCAGCTTTCACGCCTAAGGTGGGACTAGAATTCACTGTCTCCTGGTTTCTAGCTTAGCACCTTCGCCACTAGACCGCTGACACTGCACTGCAGAACGACAGGTAGTCCTCAGCTTACGACAGCTGATCCCTAGATTTCTGCTGTTAAGCGAGGCAGTGGTTAAATGAATTTTGCTCCATTTTATCGTCTTTTAACAGGCTTTTCTCGATAGTTTGACGGCTTTTTTGAACACAGTCGGGGAGTAAATCCCTGTGCATCGTGTGGCCACTCAGCACCACCGCAACCCGTCATCAATACAAGCCCAAATTCTGATCACGTGACCCCGAGGATGCTACAACGGGTTGCAAATGCGAGGAGCAGGTTGCAAGTCACTTTTTTTGTTGTTTAACTTTAAGCGGTGACTCAACGAACGATCGGCAGACTGACAGTTAGTTACCTTGACTGTTTTCAAAATGTGTTTATGCGCGCAGAAACAAATGGCATTACCGTGCATTACACCATCTCTCTCTCTCCAATAAATGGAGCAATGTAGGAAGCTCGCCCCAGGCAAGCAAGAGAAAGTTTGCACCTATTTAAAAAAAAAAAATGAAAAGCAAGCTAAATGCAGAAAAATCCAAAATCTCCTTTAAGGAAAACAATCCCGGCAAATTAATCTTTGAGACAAGAGGCTGTGAAATTGGCCTCCAATTAGCCAGATGTGTTTTGCATGAGTAACCATGACATTTTTTTGAAAAAAACAAACACACACACACACACGCAGTCACTCGCCCCAAATCCTATCTGAAGAGGCCTGTTAAAGGCAGAGATAATTGCAGCAAGAAACACATTTGTGGTTGTTATGAACTCATTAGGGAAAAGAAGAAGAAAAACCCGCTTCCTGTCTGACACGCTAGAGAATAAAATCAGGATTCCCAAAAGTAAATCTCCTTTGCAACCGTACACTCACAGCTACCGCACTGACAATAAAACCCAATTTAATGCCTACAAAGTTGAAAACCGGTAAGACGTAAAGAGAGCCAGCGATTAAAGCAATAATAATGATTAAAAGGTATGAAATGAGAATAAACATTTGCACTAAAATGTCAGTTATTCCAGCATGAATGTCTAAAGCAGAGGTCTTCAAACTTGGCAGCTTTAAGACTTGTGGACTTCAACTCCCAGAATTCTCCAGCCAGTTATGCTGGCTGGAGAATTCTGGGAGTTGAAGTCCACAAGTCTTCAAGCTACGCCGGCTGGAGAATTCTGGGAGTTGAAGTCCACAAATCTTCAAGCTACGCCGGCTGGAGAATTCTGGGAATTGAAGTCCACAAGTCTTCAAGCTACGCCGGCTGGAGAATTCTGGGAGTTGAAGTCCACAAGTCTTCAAGCTACGCTGTCTGGAGAATTCTGGGAGTTGAAGTCCACAAGTCTTCAAGCTACGCTGTCTGGAGAATTCTGGGAGGTGAAGTCCACAAGTCTTAAAGCTATGCTGGCTGGAGAATTCTGGGAGTTGAAGTCTACAAAGCTGCCAAGTGTAAGGACTTCTGGCCTAAAAAAACATGCAGCATTTTGGAGTTTCAAGATAATCCTATTCCACTGCTGGAATTGCCTGGGAATAGCCCAGACCTTCACCCAATGGAAAATCTAGGGAGCCGATTAAAAAACTGGTTAGTCAGAAGCGACCCAACAATCAAACCCAGTTAATAGAAGCCATCATTCAATCTTGGTTTCCCATGAGAACAGCTGCGGAACTCAAAGACTTGGTTCCCTCCATGGGAAGACCTTGTAAGGCCGTCATTCATGCTAAAGGTAACTCAACTAAGAATTCACTGATATGGGGATCATTTTTGCAGATCTCATTTTATCTATGGGGATCATTTTTGTATATCTTGTTTTTTCTACGCGTTTCCCTTTTCTTCTTTATACGGTAACTGCTACTCTAATAGCAAATCCTTCATCGAAGTTATTGCATTACATTCTTGATTAAATTATCTTTCCATTGAGATATAATTATATGGTACTGCAAAAAAAAAAATTAGTATTATCAGCTAGTTTTAGAAAATACATTTTTCCCAAAAGGTTTCCACAATTTTGGCCGCTACTGTACGCATAAAAATCCTAGTATGGCCTTCTCATGTGTAGGAAACAGGCCCACGTTTTCCTTCTAAAGTGAGGAGACCGCCACTGTTTTTCCAAAACTAGAAATGAAGAAAATATCCTGAACAAAGCAAAGGCAGAAAATGGAAAATGCATTGATCCGTGGCAGCAGATCAGAGAGAGAGCAACTGCAAAGATGACACTAGGATAATAACTGAGCAATTGTAGGATCTCAATTTCAGATGTTGGGAACCAAACAAACAGTTTTGTGTGTTTGTGTGACACACAAAACTGAAGTCAATTGGATGCGGTGCGTAGCCCTCTTCTGGACAGGTAGATCTCAATGTACGGTCACAATTGAGGCCAAAATGACTGTTACTAAGCAAGGCAGCTTTTTAAGTGAGTTTTTCCCCATTTTACAACCTTTTGTAAAGGATGAAGAAGCAGAGAGGAAGAGGAGAAGGGGAACAGAGGGAAGGGGAGGAGGAAAAAGAGGACAAGGAAGAGGAGGAATGGAGAAGAGGAGGAAGGGAAGAAGGAAGAGGATGAGGGAGAAGAAGGGGAGAAAGAGAGAGGAAAAGAGGAAAAAAGGAGGAGAACAATAAGGAGGAGGAAGAAGGAAAGGAGAGAGGAAGGGGAGAAGGAGGGGAAGAGGAAAAGGAAAAAGGGAGGAGGAGGAAGGGAAGAAGGAGAGGAAGAAAGAAAGAAGGGAGGATGAAAACAGGAAAAGAAGGAAAAAGAGGACGAGGAGGAGGAAGGGAAGAAGGAAAGATGAAAAGGAAAATGGGAGGAGAAGGAAGGGGAGAAAGAAGGGAAGAGGAAAAGGAAAAAGGGAGAAGAAGGGAAGAAGGAGGGGATGAGAAGAAAGAAGGGAGGATGAAAACAGGAAAAGAAGGAAAAAAAGGACGAAGAGGAGAAGGGAAAAAGGAAAGATGAAAAGGAAAATGGGAGGAGGAGGAAGGGGAGAAAGAAGGGGAGGAAAAGGAAAAAGGGAGGAGGAGGAAGGGAAGGAGGAGAGGATGAGAAGAAAGAAGGGAGGATGAAAAGAGGAAAAGAAGAAAAAAGAGGACACGAAAGAGGAGGAGGAAGGGAAGAAGGAAAGAGGAAGAGAAGAGGAAAATGGGGGGAGGAGGGGAAGGTGAGAGGAAAAGGGGGACAAGAAGGAGAAGGAGAAGTGGAGGAGGAAGGGAAGAAGAGAAGAGGAAACAGGGAAGGAGGAGGAGAAGAAGAAGAGAAGGGGAGAAAAAAAGAGACAGACAGAAGAGGAGGAAAAGGAGAACTATGGGGTCCTTGGTGGTCTCTGAGCTTGATTTTTTTCTTGCAGACGTTTCATTACCCAACTAGAGAACATTATCAGTGTTCAAGGGGAACGGGATTTGCAGAGGAGGAGGAGGAGGAGGAGGAGGAGGAGGAGGAGGAGGAGGAGGAGGAGGAGGAGGAGGAGGAGGAGGAGGAGGAGGAGACATCAACTACATTGCCCAAACTTCTGCTGCTAAATTTAAACAGTGGTGTGATTCTGGGGTGACAGGAGTAGCCAAAACTTCCTTTAGTCTGACTACAACACCCATAAATTTCTGCCTACCAGAAACTCCTCTGATCCCCGATCGTAAATGAAAAGAGAAGGGAGTAACATTTCTGCTTCTGCCTAAACCAGCAAAGTCCTTTTTTTTAAATATTATTTTTTTTGGGTTCCCCTTTCGCCGGCGGGCATAATGTGGAATTTGGCTGGGTGTGGTAGAAAAACAGGAACCAATTTGAAACCCAGATTCCAGGGTAGGCATGAGCCAACATTGACTGTGTTAAGCGGATGATTCAATCATCTCGGCCATGAAATGAAATGTGAGTCGGCCGGAGCGTATTTGTTTCCGTCATTTGGGGGGTGAAAACGTTACTCACCCCTCTTTCCTCCGGAGAGGGAAAAACAAAACTTTTCTCCAGTTTCGTCCTTAGCTGCTAAATTCCTAAAAGATTTCTACAGGTAGTCCTCGACTTATGACCACAATTGAGCCCCCAAATGTCTGTCCCTTAAGCGAGACAGTGGTGAAGCGAGTTTTGCTCCATTTTACATCCTTTCCTTGCCACGGTTGTTAAGCGAACCACGGCGGTTGTTAACTCGGTGAGATGGCTCTTAAGTGAATCAGGCTTCCCCGATGGTCAAACGGTCGCAAAAGTGGATCACAGCACCCCCGAGACACGGCGACCATCATAAATAAAGTTATAAATTATAGTTATAATTTATAAATACATTTATAAATAAGTTATAAATAAATTTGTTAACTCAAGTCGTCCTTGAGTTACAAACAGAATTGAGCCCCGAACGTACGTCGCTAAGTCAGATATTTGTGAAGGGAGCTTTGTCCTGTTTTACGACCTTTCTCGGCCGCAGTTCTTAAGCGACTCGCCGCAGGCGTTAAGCGAAACACTTAACTCGGTTGTTAAGTGAATCTGGCTTCCTCGTTGACTCGGCTGGTCAGAAGGTCTCAAAAGAGGATCAGGGGACACTGCAACCGTCGTAAATACGAGTCAGTTTGCTAAGTGTCTGAATTTAGAACATGTGAGCGTGGGGAAGCAATGGTCGTAAGTCCCTTTTTTCTGTGCCGTTGTCATTTCGAACAATCACTAAATGAACTTTTGTAAATCGAGGACTAGTTGTCGAGGAAAACTTATGTTTTTAAACGATGTTTTTCAAGCTTGGTCACTTTAAGAGAGGTGGACTTCAACTCCCAGAATTCCTCAGGCAGCTGCCTGGGGAATTCTGGGAGTTGAAGTCCATCTCTCTTAAAGTGACCGAGCTTAAAAAACATCGTTTAAAAAGAAATCTTCTAAAATTCTTGAGGGTTACGAGAACAAATTTACACGTTTTTCTTCCAAACGACCCAATTTCGGGGGAAGAGAAAACAACGCAGGGAGACCGCATAGCCATTTTGTGCATTTACCTCAACGCTGCGCAACGCACATCCATTCTTTATGAGCACCAACCCGCACAAGGAAAACTTATTCGACAAGGCAACTTCTATTTAATCAAAATGCTTTTAAGAAATTGAGGGGAAGAGGGGGAGGGAGCCATTTCTGCATTATTCCACTTAAGCCGTCTCCTCTGCGGTGTTCCTCCTTTAATAATGCGATTTCTTCCCCCGACCGCTCGCTTCCTGTAAAGCAGCATTAAGCCCAGCTTCTCAACTTGCCAGCTGATGGGAAGAAGGGAAAAGGAAGAAACGGAGGGAGGGGGCAAAGTGGTATAAAGCTGGATGGAAGGGACAGAGAAAGGGAGAGAGAGAGAGAAAATCAAGGGAAGAGTGATGGATGATTGGATGGAGAGAGAGAGAGAGAGAGAGAGAGAGAGAGAAATGGAAGGGGGAAGGAAGGAAGGAAGGAAGGAAGGAAGGAAGGAAGGAAGGAAGGAAGGAAGGAAGGAAGGAAGGAAAAGAGGGAGAGAAACGAAGAGAGAAGGAACAAGAGATGCTGAGTTTGTCATTCGATAAGATCAGCTGTTCGGCGGTTCGAATCCCTAGTATAGGTCTCCTGTGTGAGCAGGGAGTTTGAATAGATGACCTCCACAGTAATAATGTTACTGTTTTAAGTAGAGGAAGGGAAGAGAGGAAGGGAGAGCGGAAGGAAAAAAGGAGAGAGGGAAGGAAGGAAGGAAAGGAAGGGGTAGAGGGGAAGGAAGGAAAAGGAGGAAGGACGGAAGGAGAGGGAAGAACGGGAAAAGAAGGAAGGAGAAGGTGACAAGGTGCAAAGGAGAGGGAAGAAAAGGAAGGAAGGGAAAGAAGGAAGGAAGGAGAAGCAAAAATGAAGGAAGGAGAGAGAAAGATAGAAGGAAGGAAGGAAGGAAGGAAGGAAGGAAGGAAGGAAGGAAGGAAGGAAGGAAGGAAGGAAGGAAGGAAAGAAAGAAAGAAAGAAAGAAAGAAAGAAAGAAAGAAAGAAAGAAAGAAAGAAAGAAAGAAAGAAAGAAAGAGGGAGGGAGGGAGGGAGGGAGGAAGCAAGGAAGGCAGGAAGGAAGGAAGAAAGAAAGAGGGAGGGACAAAGGAAGGCAGGCAGGAAGGCAGGAATAAAGAAAGGGAGGGAGGGAGGGAAGGAGGGAGAAAGGAAGTATAGCTAACAGAAGGAGGGAAAGGTAGAAAGCAGGAGTGGGGAAAAGAAAGGAAGGAAGGAAGGAAAGAAAGAAGGAAAGAAAGAGAGAAAGGGCGGAGGAAGGAAGGAAGGAAGGAGAGAGAGAGAGAAAGAAAGAAACAAAGAAAGAAAGAAAGAAAAAAGAAAGGAAGGAAGGAAGGAAGAAAAAGAAAGAAAGAAAGAGGGAGGGACTGTGGAAGGAAGGAAGGAAGGAAGGAAGGAAGGAAGGAAGGAAGGAAGGAAGGAAGGGAGGGAGGGAGGGAGGGAGGGAGGGACACTTATTTGACATCTTTGCAATGTGCCAGAGGCTTCTATACTACATACACACAAAATAAAGCAAGGCCCACCCAACCCACAATGGTGTTTTGTGTTTTTGCAGCCAGCCTGCAGGGTAAAGAGAAGGGAGGGCTGCTTTGAACCGTCCCCCGACAGAGGCCTCCGCTGGGGCTTCCTGGGGGCAAGGAAGAGGCGAGCAGAGCCAAGGGCCTCGGAGTCAGATCAAAGCCCTCGGGTGGCCTTTCACCAAACCTGAGATGATCCGGGACCAGCCGCCACCATTCACATCCAAGAGGTGCTGCTTTCTTCACTCAAAGGATTGGGTATCTCCAGCTAATGGTCAGAGGACAATGAAGGTTGGTCCTCCAAGAATAGCACAACTATGTCCCATGTATTAGGAGGGGATGGCTACATCACAAGCTTTGCAGGATCACAACCTTGGGTCAAGGAGCACACAACGTTGGTCAAGGAACACACGTTGGCCAAGGAACACACAACTTTGGCCAAGGAACACACAACTTTGGCCAAGGAACACACAATGTTGGCCAACGAACACACGTTGGTCAAGGAACACACGTTGGTCAAGGAACACACAACCTTGGCCAAGGAACTTACAACATTGGCCAAGAAACACGCAACGTTGGCCAAGAAACACACAACTTTGGCCAAGGAACACACAGCACTGGTGAAGGAACTCACAACATTGGCCAAGGAACACACTATGTTGGTCAAGGAACACACTATGTTGGTCAAAGAACACACGTTGGTCAAGGAACACACAACCTTGGCCAAGGAACACACAGCATTGGTGAAGGAACTCACAGCAAGGAACATACAACATTGGCCAAGGAACACACAACGTTGACCAAGGAACACACAACGTTGGTCAAAGAACACACAACCTTGGGTCAAGGAACACACAACATTGGCCAAGGAACACACAGCGTTGGTGAAGGAACTCACAATGTTGGCCAAGGAACACACAGCATTGGTGAAGGAACTCACAGCAAGGAACATACAACATTGGCCAAGGAACACACAACGTTGACCAAGGAACACACAACGTTGGTCAAGGAACACACAACCTTGGGTCAAGGAACACACAACATTGGCCAAGGAACACACAACTTTGGCCAAGGAACACACAGTGTTGGTGAAGGAACTCACAATGTTGGCCAAGGAACACACAACTTTGGCCAAGGAACACACAGCATTGGTGAAGGAACTCACAGCAAGGAACATACAACATTGGCCAAGGAACACACAACATTGACCAAGAAACACACAACGTTCGTCAAAGAACACACGTTGGTCAAGGAACACACAACGTTGGCCAAGGAATACATAATGTTGGTCAAGGAACAGCAGGACAGTGCCCACCAAGACCGACAGCTGAACCAATGCTCCCAAATGAGACCCCAAAATTAATTACAGATATTCCTCGACTTATGACCATGTGATCATGGGGATGCTGCAATGGTCGTAAGTGGGAAACCACGTCATAAGTCACTTTTTTTAGTGACTTCAAACTGTCACTAAACAAACGAATGCATGTATGAAGGCTACACAATACCTTGGACTCACAAATCATGCCAACTGTAAAGTGTGGGAGGTTTGCTACGATGTGAGGAACAGCGGAACAAGCCGGATTGTGTGGGTTTAAATGCTAGCGCTGCTTTACGTTTAATAAATGAATACATTTATTCACTTATTTATTCATTTATTCACTTCCAGGAAGTCATGCCCTACAATTTTCCAATGGGGCCAAACTTGCAAGAATTAAAAAAAAAAAAAAACGGCAAAGTATAAACAGCCCCCAATTAATCTAATTAATGCCCTGGTAAAAAATTAAACTTTAAAGTCAAGAAATTAGCAAGTAAAACATTTCAGAGTTAACAATTAACTTTAAAAGTTGTAGGTCAGGTCAGCCTGTGTCTTCCCTGATCCTGTTTAACACATACACAAGCGGTCCTCAATCTTGGCAGCTTTAAGACTTGTGGACTTCAACTCCCAGAATTCTCCAGCCAGCATAGCTGGCTGGAGAATTCTGGGAGTTGAAGTCCACAAGTCTTAAAGCTACGCTGGCTGGAGAATTCTGGGAGTCGAAGTCCACAAGTCTTAAAGCTATATTGGCTGGAGAATCATCCATAGGCATCAGTTCATTTGCTTCTTGTCATCGAAAATGACAAATAAGAAGGGGTAAAAATGCCAAGATGGAGATGAGGAAAATGCTAATTTCGTTAGAAAGGAAAGGAAAGCAAAGGAGAAGGGGAAATAGAGATGGATGGATGGAATTAAGAAAAAAAAATCACTTGGAGAGGGGGGAAAAAAATAGAGCCTGGTATAGCTCAGCAGACTAAAAGCATTGTAATTAACACAAGCTGTCTGGCAATTACTGTAAGTTTGAATCTCACCAGGCTCAAGGTTGACTCAGCCTTCCATCCTTTCTAAGGTAGGTAAATGGAGGACCCAGTTTGTGGGGGCAATAAGCTGACTTTGGATAAAATATACAAAAGTAGGAAGGCTATTGCTTAACGCATTGTAAGCCGCCCTGAGTCTCCGGAGAAGGGCGGCATATAAATCAAATTTTAAAAAAAAATGAGAAAGGAGACTTCAACAGCCATAAAAAGTTAAAAATCCACCAGGAATCAGATCCTTAAAAAAAAAAAAAGCAAAATAATTTAAAAGTGTCCATCTTGTTCAGCAATAGTATTAACAGGTAGAATACAGGTAAGTCCTTGACTTATAACACTTCATTTAGTGACCAAAGTTACAACAGCACAGAAAAAAAGAGACTCAGTACTGTTTTTCACACTTATGACCGTTGCAGCATCCTCAGGGTCACATGATCAAAATTCGGACTCTTGGCCACTGACTCATATTTATGACGGTCGCAGTGTCCCGGGGAGGGGGTGTCACGTGACCCCCTTTTGCGACCTTCTGACAAGCAAGGCCAGACTCGCTTAACAACCGGGTCACTGGCTTCACAGCTGCATTGATTCGCTTAACAACTGTGGGCGGAAAGGTCTTTAAAATGAGGCAAAACGTTCTTGCTTAGCGACGGGAAATTTTGGGACTCAATTGTGGTCGTTAAGACAAGGACTAGAGATCATGCCTGTTTTTTCTTTTTTTTAAAAAAAGGAGGAATTTCACCCCGTTGCAAGGACGTGGGTGGTAAAAATCTCTCTGCCCAAAACAATATGTTTTGGAGAGATTAATAAAAAATAAAGAAAAAGACCTCATCAAGGCTTTTAATCAGACTTAAAATAGCTTGCTGGCCTTCTGCCAGAGTTCAGAAGCAGCTGTATTTATTCCCCTCTTCAGATATGGTGCATTTCTCTCCCACAGGCTTTTCATCCTCAGACAATTGAAAATTTAAAAAAAAGGCTCCTTTGCCTGATTTTGCCTTAATTCTCTATGAAAATCTTGCCTGGCATAGGGAAAAAAAAGATATTAACTGCATGGAGCCAGCTGGATATTTATTCCTCCATTTGGAGATAGCAGGGGTTCAGAAGAAAGGGAAGGACTATTAAGGGTTTTTCAAGGTTTACAACTTTCTGAGGGGTGGCCTTTAACTCCCCAGAAGGCCCCAGCCAGCATGGGTGGACTACAACTCCCAGAATTCCCCCATTAGCCTAAATTAAGACTAAAATTCCCAGAATTCCCCCATCAGCCTGAGTGGACTACAATTTCCAGAACTCCTGTTAGCCTAATTCTCCAAAAGGTCCCAGCCAGCAGGATGGACTATAACTCCCAAAATTCTCCCATCAGCCTGAGTGGACTACAACTCCCAGAATTCCTCACCAGCCTAAGTTAAGACCACAATTCCCAGAATTCCCCCATCAGCCTGAGTGGACTACAACTTCCAGAACTCCTGTTAGCCTAACTCCCTAGAAGGCCCCAGCCAGCATGGATGGATCACAATTCCCAGAATTCCCCCAATAAACCCAAGTGGACTACAACTCCCAGAATTCCCTCATCAGCCTGAGGGGATTACAACTTCAAGGATTCCTCAACAGCCTAAATTCAGATTACAATTCCCATGATTCCTGTCAGCCTGAGTAGACTACAACTCCCAGAATTCCCCCTCTGTGTGCACAACTTCTAGAATTCCCCTGACAGCCTGAGTGGACTTTTGATTCCCAGAATTCCCTAGCCGGCACCGATGGACTTCAATTCCCAGAATCCCATTGGCCTGAGTGGACTACAACTCTCAGAATTCTCCCGTCAGGCTGTGTGGACTTCAGTTCCCAGAATTCCCTAGCCCCCTTGAGTTGATTTCAATTGTCAGGATGCCCCAGCCGGCCTGACTGGACTTCGACTCCCAGAATTCCCCAGTCAGCATGGCTGGCTGTAGATTTCTGGGAGTTGAAGTCCACCCATCTTAAAACCGCCACCTTTGAAAAACACTGAACTACATCCATCTTAATTCCAACATGCAAATCTTCTTTCTCTTGTGCAATCTGAAATCCACTCCCAGAATTTTCAAAGCCATGCATATTATGAAATCGCATCAAATGCAGCACTGGTTAATGGCCCTTTTCAAATAAAAGCTTCTCTGAATTTGTGGGTGCAGCAAACAAATTTGGGGGGGGGGAGGTCACCAACATTTTCTTCCTTTCTGCCAACGCAGCTTTCTTGGCCCAGAAGCAGCGATGGTGAACTGATTTTGCCCCTTTCCCCCATCGGCACAGGAATGGCAGCCTGGGAACATGGCCTACAAATGTTTACAACTTAAATACATTTGTTAACCTTTAAAAACCACCTTTCAAATCTCTAAACAGGGGCTGAAATGAGCAATTTAACTATCCGGCATGCCCAGACAAAAATGTTTTAAGTTTTGAGCCCAAAGATGGTTTAGCATACCTGAGCTGCTGAAACAAAACGAAAGAACAGCTATCCCAGATTTCTGTATTCTTTGGATCCCCAAAGAATTTCTTGAACAGTGGCGTGGAAGTGACATGTGCCAAGTTTTCTCCTCTTGATACCTTCTACATGCGTTTGGTTGCAATTCACGAGTCCTGGATTCAAGCCAGCATTTGTGCATCTGTTTGCAAATTGCAACCGATTCAGATGTTGGTCAGAAAACAAGATCAGGGCTCCGTTGTTTTTCTAAGCAATGTTACGTTTCCCTGAAACGTACGATCCACCAACTGGAATGCTTTGGCCTGTGCGTTAGCACCCACAAAGAAACAGCTCTTTCCCCACAATCACACCATTGTGTAGCTGTTATCAATCCCGGCTGTTACAAACTGAAGAAGCTGCTTTTAAAAAGCATGCACTCCCTAGGCCACAGAAATAAGAAAACGGAGCAACGGAGACTTTAAATCTATTCAGCAACGGAGACCTTAAATCTGGGTCTGGTTTCTCACCCCCAACTATCTGAGCAACTGAATGGTGAGCCAGGGATGTAATGCAGTGGCGCAATCCAGTGGTGGAATGGAGCTGGAAGGGGCCTCGGAGATCTTCTAGACCATCCCCTGCTTAAGCTCAAACAGGGCATTGGTCAAGCAGGTGTTCTCTCAAAAGGACAATGCTATTTTGAGGGCCACTGCAGGATAATAAAGCTGGACTCTGAAGTAGCAGAACAGAGAAAGTCTGATGCTTTTGAAGTTTGAGAAGTCCCATGGGAGGGGAAGGAAGGAAGGAAGGAAAGGAAAAAGAGAAAGGAGAGAGAGAGGAAAAAGGACAGAGAAAGAAATGAGAGAAAGAGAAAGAGAAGAAGGAAGAAAGGAGAGAACAGAGAAAAAGAGAATGAGAGAGAGAGAAAGATGGAAAAAAGGCAAGGAAGGAAGGATGGAAAAGAGAAAGGAGAGAAAGGAATGAGAGAAAGAGAAAGAAAGGAGGAAGAGGAAGGAAGGAATGGGAGGGGACAGAGAGAATGAGAGAGAGAGAAAGGCAAGCAAGAGAAGGAAGGAAGGAAGGAAGGAGGGAGGGAGGGAGGGAAGGAGAGAAAGGACGAGAGAGAAAGGAAAAAGGACAGAGAAAGAAATGAGTGAAAGAGAGGAAGGAAGAAAGGAGAGAACAGAGAAAGAAAATGAGAGAGAGAGAAAGATGGAAAAAAGGCAAGGAAGAAAGGTAAAAGAGAAAGGAGAGAAAGAGAAAGAAAGGAGGAAGAGGAAGGAAGGAATGGGAGGGGAGGGGACAGAGAGAATGGAGAGAGAAAGGCGAAGGAAGGAAGGAAAAAGAGAAAGGAGAGGAAAAAGGAATGAGGGAAAGAGAAAGAAAGGAGAAAGAGGAAGGATGGAACAGGAGGACAGAGAAAAAGAATGAGAGAGACAGAAAGAAGGCAAACAAGAGAAGAAAGGAAGGAAGGAAGGAAGGAAGGAAGGAAGGAAGGAAGGAAGGAAGGAAGGAAGGAAGGAAGGAAGGAAGGAAGGAAGGAAGGAAGGGCAACAAAGTGGAATGGCTCATTGACAGTGGCAAAGGAGGCATCCTGCTGGCTTCTCCAGCTGGGAGGCTTTGAGCCAGTCCCTCTCTGCCAGCCAACCCACCTCGCAGGGTTGTGGTGGTGAAAACAGGAGGCTGGAATTCTTATAGCTGCATCCTTCTCTTTTCAATAAGCCTTCTGGAAAAAAAACCCAGGCAAATATTATTTGAGAACAGGAGGTTCCATACACCCCATCTTGTTTCCCTTCCACGCCATTGCTTGCTTCATTTTTTGGGGGGGACATAATCCGTGCATCTAAGGAAAAATTATTTTTGCTTTTACTTGAAGGAACTCACGGACCCGGAGCTGGGTCCGTGAGTTCCTTCAAATAAAAGCAAAAATAGCTGTTTCCTTACGATTTTCCAGCCACGAAGACACACCCATTTGCCAGCTGTCCCTGAATACACAAGTCGCTTAAAAGATAATTTCTCCCCGAACGGTGCTTCAAATGTCTCCCAAGATATTTGAGAGATAAACAATTTAAGGAGAAACTTTCAGTGTTCTCGTTCATGGGTCGTTGATCCAAAAATCATCCCTTTCCGAGGAAAATGGGGAGAAAAAGCTGTACGTGACACGAGGCAAGCCAATTATTCTGATCTAGACTTTCTTCAAAAGTATACAGCACAATCTAACTCCCGGCAAACCTCTTTATTTCATACGGCTGTGAATGATTGTCATTCCCAGTCCGAAAGGCTTCTCAAACAGTCTTTCAGGGGAGTGTTTACAAACACCCAACTTATCTCCCTTGGAATGCTGCCAGAGAACTAACTGCCACACGCAGGGCAAGGCCAAACTTAGCACAGAGTCAAACAGAACTTTTACCGGCCAGATGAACTAATTGCTTCCTGCAAAAGCTCACGTCCCGTTCGCTCCTCTTTTATGTCTTATGGGAGGGGCCAATCATCTCCAAGCCTTACTCCCAAGTCGACCCTGTTTTCTTAATCGTTCCTGTCTTCCGGCAGCTCTGCGCATGCGCACACTGGGAACAGGCTCCCGTTCTTCTTCTGCCTCACTGATGTCAGACTTCGGAGACTACGGAGGCAGCAAAGAACTACCAGACGGCCCTGGCCCTCTCTCTGCCTCCGATGCAGAGCCCTCATCAGAGCCTTCCCCAGACTCCAGGACAGGCCCATGTTCCTCCCCAACCTCCTCACTGTCCGAATCTGTTGTCAGCTCTGCTGGCCACTGGCGGTCCACAACACAAATTCCAGATGTTTTAATCACTCACGAACATGCACAGGGACTCCTTGATTTACAGCCACAATTGAGCCTAAAATTTCGGTTGCTAGGCGAGTCAGTGGCTAAGTTTTACAACGTTTCTTGCCACCGTTGTTAAGTGAATCACTGCAGATGTTAAGTTAGTAATGCGGTCGTTAAGCGAATCCGGCTTCCCCGCTAGACTTTGCTTGTCAGAAGGTCGCAAAAGGGGCTGACGTGACCCCCGGGACTCTGCAACTGTCATAAGTACAAGCCAGTTGCCAAGCATCTGAATTTCGATCACGTGGCCATGGAGATGCTTGCAACGGCCGTGTGATCAACAGTCATCATTCACTTTTTTTGATGCTGCTGTTAAGTTTGAACGATCACTAAATGAATGGTTGTAAATCGAGGACTATCTGTACCAGAGGTGGGATTCACTTACTTTCCCTATCCATTTGCAAATGTGAGCGCACACGCCACCTATGCGCATGGCCTTCCATGCATGCTTTGTAATTGCACATTGCGTCCGGGCAGGTGGGCAGAGCCTCCCGCAGTCGCTACTACAGGTTTGCCCAAACCCTACAGAACCGGCCTACGGAATCCCACCACTGATCTTATTGTGGCCCGTTCGCGGCCTGTGCAGCTAGTAGCTGATTCCGACAGCGAGGAGGCCAGTGTGGTGCTGCGCCAGCAGCCTATGCAGCTGGCACTCGAGTCGGACAATGAGAAGGCTGGAGAAGATGTGGTGCCAGAGGCGGGGATTCAGCCAGGGCCTTCAGAAGCTCCAGAAGCTTCCATGGGTGAAGAGGAAGAAGAGGAAGAGGAGGAGCCTCTTCTCGGTGCATGGGCTCACAGAGCTGCCAAAAGGCAGGAGTGGCTTGTCAGGAGGAGGTCTCCTCGAGAGTAAGGCTTGGGACTAATTGGCCAGTCCCTTGGCCTATTTAAGGAGGAACACCGACTGAAGCAATTTGCAGGGAACAACTTCATTCACATACCTTCGTGTCTTGTCTTGCTTATCTTATCAGCTTCCTGCAAATTGCTTCTGGGCATTCTGCCAACCACAGAAAGCTTTCAGTATTATTCTTTGAATTCTTGGCGGCTGTTAATGCAGTTAATTAACAGCCGTTGTTGTAAACAAATGGTCTATTTAGTAAACTAAGGTTTGAACGGACTTTGTGTGCGCTGCGTTCTTTGGGATCCACAGCTGGTTCTGTACCTATTTAATTGGTTCCATGCTAGTCTCTCAATCTATTTTCTCTCCTTTAGCTGGATTCTGTATAAAAGCCATATGAATCCACATCTCTTTACAATTCATTATTCCAAAATTTGTCCAGATGCTTTAGACTTCAACTCCCATTAGCCACAGATAGCGGATAAGGATTCTGGGAACTGTAGTTTAAAGAATTTGAAGAAACTCCGTTTATTTCCATCAGGGCACAGCAGTTAAAAATGCTGAGCTTGCCAGTTGGAAAGCTGACAACTCGAGGTTTGAGACCCAAGCGCTCATTAAAGGGGTGAGTTCCCGTCACTTGCTCCAGTTCCTGCCCACTAGCAGTTCGAAAGTTAAGGTGGTGAGATGGCTCAGTGGTTAAAGACCCTGATTCTGCCAACTGTAAAGCTGACAGTCAAGGTTCGAGACCCGAGCACAATGCAATGGGTGAGTTCCCGTTTCTTGTTCCAGCTCCTGCCCACCTTGCAGTTCAAAAGCATGCAAATGCAAGTAGATAAATAGGTACCACTTTGGTGGGAAAGTAACACCGTTCTGGGCACCTTTGAGGTATAGCCATGTTGGCCACATGACCATGGAAAGTATCTTCGGACAACACTGGCTCCCTCAGCCAAGAAACGGAGAGTCGGACAAAATTTGACAGCAGAATTTTTACCTTTTTAATGAAAGGAAATCATTGTAGCAGAAATACGGGGAGTCTTACCATCCTTTCATAGAAGCCAATGGCCTCTTTCTTAGCTTATCGGCGTCAAGTTTCTATTTTTGCAAAACACACAGCTATGCACTAAGCAATTTTCCCATCCCGGCAACATGTCACCCTCAAGCACAGCACACAATGTGTCACTTTGCGTGAGGAGAATCGCCGGTTGCACGCAAGAGAGTCAATCCAGGTTAAGAAAATGCAGACACGTGAACATAGATCAACCACGTTATGGTTTAGCGCGATGCCTGATGTGGACGCTGTTAGGTCTTTGGCAGCGTGTCAAGGGAGATAAAGGTGGGTGTTGATCAGCCTTATCCCAAAGGACTGTGGCAGACTTCTGTCAGACTCTTTACAAACTGTTTGTGACTCATCACGGGCAGTGAATGAACAGAATTCACAGCCGCTAAAATAAAGAGGGGTTTTGGGACTAAGCCTTGGTCAAAACACCTCCCCTCCCTTCTCTATTTCCTTCCTCCCTTCCTCCCTTAGGGTCTGAATTCTAACCAGGCATTTCAGGCCTTAGCTTTATTATTAATTTTTTAAGCACTTCTCTTATACCTTAAACCAAAGACGGATATGCTGGTCTCCAACCCAAAATGAAAAGAGAAAGTAAGAATTTTACTGCTCCTCTAAGGGCCCGTCCTGCAAAATATAAATATTCAGGGTTTTGCTTCACCTCACAACAGCCAGGCAGAAAAACAGACAATGTCGTTACTGTGAATGAGCAAATTCCTCAGTCCAAACCTTGGTTGGAAGGGACCTTGGAGGTCTTCTAGTCTGACCCCCCTCCCAAGAGATCCTATGCCAGTGATGGCTAACCTTTTTGCCATCGCGTGCCAAAAGTTAGGGGAGTGCAGAGTGGTTACAAGCGTGTGTGCCCACACCCATATGCGACCCCCCCGTGCTCCCCCCACATTTGGCACACGATGGGCCTGGTAGGCCCATTTTTTGCCCTCCTCAGGCTCCAGGGGCTTTCTAGGACCCGGGGGAGGGCGAAAACGGCCTTCCCCATCCCTCAGAGGCCCTCCGGAGGCTGGAAATGGCCCGTTTGCCAACTTCCTGTGGACCTGGAAGGCCCAAAAATCAGCTGAACTCACGTGCCCACTGATACGGCTCCGTGTGCCATGGAATCACGTGTGTTCGCCATCATGGCCCTATGCCAATTCAAAAACACAGCTGCCCAATCTCATGATTCTTTACCCCGGTTTACACACATCCCTCATTCGCAGACTTGACACCTTTCCCAAATAAATTCTAAAAAAAGAGCAGTGATCGGTGCAGCCAAATTGGAAATAGCATTGCGAATAAAATGATTTTTCAGCACTTAGCCAAAACAGCACACCATTTCTCTCTCTCTCTCTCTCTCTCTCTCTCTCTCTCTCTCTCGTTCTCTCCCTCCCTCCCTCTCTCTCTCCTCCAGGAGAGGTAAGGCACACACCTCCCCCCCCTCAACCTTGCCAAATACCTGGCACCCTTCCAAATGCCCAAACGCAGAATAACCGAAATGCTTGAGTCACAACCAATCTCGAAAGCTTTCAGCAAAAATTCCAAGGCGTAATAGGATTGTCTCAAAAACAAAATCCATTTTCCGATTCAGGGACCAGTTAAATGCCGTTTTCCTCTTAAAGTCTACCAAGAGTTAGAGGCGGAAGAAATAGTACACTTGTCTTTTTTGCGGTGGGGGGGTGGGAAACGCTGCCAAGAACTTTGCTCCGTGTTTGACAACAACCGGACCTGAATGATCATCGACTTTCTTGAAAAGACAGCGATGATGAAAGCCAAAACAATATTCATCGTTACGACGAGCAAAAAGCAGGGCACAAAAGCCTCTTACCTATGCTGGGATTTTGAATTATGCTTATAAAAATAATTCCACGAAGCCGAATCCCCAAAACACTTTTAACGAATTCCTGGCACTCCGACAAATCAGCCATCAGCAGACACGAAGAGATGAACAACATGTACACGCCAGCCAAAAAGAGACGACTGAAGAGCTAAAAAAAGGAAACGGAAAGACCACAACACTCCTCACCAACAATCAACATCCAGATAAACGGAGATTAACACCAGGAATAATATTGGACCAACAACCAAGCAGTAAAAAATACCCCAATCAAGGATCTAGCAATTCAGACAAACTATTAAACTTTGGTTGGGCTGTTTGCTGCCAGCTTGATTGGCAGTTCCTTGTTTGGGATAGTGTTTACTTTTTGATTGTTGGTCCGATGCTAATCTTGGAGTTAAATCTATGCTCATCCGGGTGTTTGATTGCTGGTGGGAGGTGTTTGGGTCCTTCTGTTCCCTTTTTGGCTTGTGGATTGTCTCCTTTGAATGGTATGTACATGTTATTTATGTCTATGTGCTTGTCGATGACCCATCATTTCAACCTGAAGCTATAAATATTTTTCTGCATCAGTAACAAACTGAACAGTAAACAACAGGCTACGCCACACTCCCACCAACACAGACAGAAGAAGTCACGTATATAAACAGCAGACACCTTTCTTTCTAGCACTGATGATGTTACCAAGTTGGGTCAGGAAACATCTGTAAAAAAACAATCCAGCTCAAAGAGCACCATGGATCCCACAGGCCTCCTCCTCTCCCTTTCTCCTCTTCCTTCTCCTCCTCTTTCCTTTCTCCTTCTCCACCAACCCTACACCCTTCTAGCACTGATGATGTTACCTAGCAGGGTCCAGAAACATCTGCCAGAAAACAATCACGCTCAGACAGCACCATGGTTCCCGCAATCCTCTTCCTCTTCCTTTCTCCCTGTTCTTCCTTTCTTCTTCTCCTGCCCCTTTTCTCCTCCTCTTCCTCCTCCTTTTCTCCTCTTCCTCCTCCTCATTCTCCCTTTCTCCGCCTCCTCCCTTTCTCCTGCTTTTCTCCTCCTCCTCTCCCCCTTTCTCCTTCTCCACCAACCCTTCTCCCTTCTAGCACTGATGATGTTACCTAGTTGGGTCAGGAAACGTCTGTAAGAAAACAATCAAGCTCAGAGAGCATCATGGATCCCACAGGCCTCCTCCTCTCCCTTTCTCCTCTTCCTTCTCCTCCTCTTTCCTTTCTCCTCCTCCACCAACCCTTCTCCCTTTCTAACACTGATGATGTTACCTAGCAGGGTCCAGAAACATCTGCCAGAAAACAATCACGCTCAGACAGCACCATGGTTCCCGCAATCCTCTTCCTCTTCCTTTCTCCCTGTTCTTCCTTTCCTTTCCTCTTCTCCTGCCCCTTTTCTCCTCCTCCTCCTCTCCCTTTCTCCTCCTCGTCCTCCTTTTCTTCTCCCTTCTTTTTCTCTTTCTTCCTCCTCCCTTTCTTCTCGTCCTCCTTTTCTCTTCCTCTCTTTCTCTCTCTCCTCCTCCTCCCTTTCTTCTCGTCCTCCTCCTTTTCTCCTCCCCTCCTTCTCTCCTCCTCCTCCTCCCTTTCTCCTCCTCCTCCTTTTCTCCTCCCCTCTTTCTCTCCTCCTCCTCCTCCCTTTCTCCTCCTCCTCCTTTTCTCCTCCCCTTTTTTCTCCTCGTCCTTCTCCCTTTCTCCTCCTCGTCCTCCTCCGTTTCTCCTCCTCGTCCTCCTCCCTTTCTCCTCCCCTCTTTCTCTCTCTCCTCCTCCTCCTCCCTTTTTTCTCCTCGTCCTCCTTCCTTCTCCTCCTCTTTCCTTTCTCCTCCTCCACCAACCCTTCTCCCTTTCTAACACTGATGACGTTACCTAGCAGGGTCCAGAAACACCTGCCAGAAAACAATCAAGCTCAGACAGGACCATGGTTCCCGCAATCCTACTCTTCTTCTTCCTTTCTCCCTGTTCTTCCTTTCTTCTTCTCCTGCCCCTTTTCTCCTCCTCTTCCTCCTCCTTTTCTCCTCTTCCTCCTCCTCATTCTCCCTTTCTCCGCCTCCTCCCTTTCTCCTGCTTTTCTCCTCCTCCTCTCCCCCTTTCTCCTTCTCCACCAACCCTTCTCCCTTCTAGCACTGATGATGTTACCTAGTTGGGTCAGGAAACGTCTGTAAGAAAACAATCAAGCTCAGAGAGCATCATGGATCCCACAGTCCTCCTCTTTCTTCTCTTCCTTTCTCCTCCTCCTCCTCCTTTTCTCCTCCCCTCTTTCTCCCTCTCTTCCTCCTCCCTTTCTTCTCCTCCTCCTCCTCCCTTTCTCCTCTTCCGCTTCCCCTTTCTCCTTCTCCACCAACCCTACTCTCTACATGGGACTCCCCTTGAGGAGCACCCGGAGGCTCCAACTGGTCCAGAATGCAGCCGCGCGAGCGGTTATGGGAGCGACTCGTCACTCCCGGGTAACTCCCCTCTTGCGCGAGCTGCACTGGCTCCCAGTGGTCTTCCGGGTGCGTTTCAAGGTGCTAGTCACCATCTTCAAAGCGCTCCATGGCTTAAGACCAGGATACCTACAGGATCGCCTTCTGCCACCGAATATCTCCCACCGTCCGATACGCTCTCACAGAGAGGGCCTCTTCAGGGCGCCGTCGGCCAGACAATGTCGGCGGGCGACCCCCAAGGGGAGAGCCTTCTCTGTGGGGGCTCCTGCCCTATGGAATGAATTGCAGGAAGCTCAGAGAGCTGAGAGAGCAAGCTCAGAGAGCAGGGAGGTGCCAGTTGAGGATTCAAACGGAAAGTAGACATCCTTACCGTACAAAATGCACCCCTACTAGAATCGTGCAAGAGGTTAAGTAGAGGCCGTTGTAGCTGCTTACACACCAAAAGATCAATTATAAACCTTTAGCAACCTTTGATCCGTCTTCCCTTTGCAAGACGGTGCAACCCCTTCCCACCCATCCCCGCCAGTGTCCCCCCCCCCCTTCCACTCAAGGTCATTTATATTAATTATTTCTTGGAACACAGTTGCTCCCTTCCTCCACTTCTAATGAGGCTGGGTTTTGGTTCGGTTTTTTTCCTTCCGGGAAGACACTTGGCAATAGTTCTCTCTTGGGTACTCCATGCCGTCTGGAACACGATGTTCTCTGCCGATTTTGAACCATTTGCTTTAGAAACTGCCTGCAAGCCACCGGCCCAGATCAGAGAAGGAACTGAATCATTGAATCCTAGGGCTGGAAGAGACCCTGGAGGTCCTCTAGTCCAGCCTCCTGATCAGCAGGAGACCTTATACCATTTCAGACAAACGGCTTTTCCAGTCTCTTCTTAAAGGCCTCCACCGTTGGAGTGCTCACAGCTTCTGCAGGTGTTCCGTCAACTGATTTCAAGCAAAGACACCTGGTTTATCCCCACCTTGGCAACGGCAAACCAATATGGCGAAGAGGGGGCATGCTGGGAGTTGTAGCTCAGCATCTTATAGGCAGCCTAATCCGTTAAGGATATTGTTGTGTTAACCAACCAGCAGAGGGTAGAGCACAGAGAAACGGTGCGGAGAGCCATGAATAAGATACGTGCAAACTGGTTTATCCAAAGTTTACTTTATAGTGAAAAAACAATCTCATAGTCTTTAGTCCATCCAAGTCTTTGCCAGTTAAATCAGTCCAGTGATACCAGAATCTTCTCACCATACGAACAGTAGTTGGTAATAATAGCAAGTTCACGCTGGTAACAAACCACGAGGGTAGCAGATCCATCCACGATGAGAGCACCTCCACACACGATGGTAGCATAACATCAATGACTATATTTCAGCTCCCTTCTTAAATACAGTTACAACAGAGCTTATCCAATTAGGATATATAATGACTCAGCATCACAATGACTCAGCAGTACTACTTAAAGTCATATCATACATATTCATGTTAAAGTCATAGAACACATATATTGTCCATATATTGCCTGGACGACCTGTTAGGCTTACACCTAACCAATTAGTCTGGGCCAAATTATTTAATTTGTTTTTATCCTATTTTTAAATTTTGTATTGTGTATTTTTACTGTTTTGGCTGTTCACCGCCCTGAGTCCTTCGGCAGTAGGGCGATATATAAATCAAATAAACTTAAACAAATCATAGCCTAATATAATCCCTCCAGTTTTTAAACCTCGAGTGATGGCTAGATCTAAATGAAGGAGAGAAGTAACCTAAAACTGATGAATTTCCTGACAGAACAATTAACCAGGGGAACAGCTTGCTACCAGAAGTTGTGGGTGCTCCATCATTGGAGGTTTTTAAGAAGAGACTGGGAAGTCACTCGCCTGGAATGGTATAGTTTTTCCTGCCTGAGCAAGGGGTTAGACTAGAAGATCTCCATAGGACCCTTCCAAAACTCTTCTGTAAAGTGACCCAGTATCGCAACTGATTTAATTAGGGAAGTAGATTTGTGGAGTAGGAAGGGGTTAGACTAGATGGCCTTCCATGCTCCCTTCCAATCCTTTTGTTCTATTGGACAATGGCACTTCTCAACTCAGATTGACCAAACCGAGTGAAAAAGACAGAATAACAAAGTGGGAAGGGACCTTCGTTTAACGACCCTAACAAGGAAAGTCGTAAAATCAGGAAAAATTCACTTAACAAACGTCTTGCTTATCAACATAAATTTTGGGCTCCATTGTGATCATAAATCGAGGGCTACCTGCATCGTACTGTACCTCTTTACTGCATTATGGTGCAATATAGTGAAATGCGCGCAGAAGGAAATTGAATTGTAAAATTGACAGTTTGCAGAAAAGAGCAAAGCCGAGCGGTTTGATTTTAAAAAAGAAAAAAAAACTTTTCTAAAAGATAGGAAGTTTTATGTGGAGTTTTTGTGGCCAGGAGAAAGGACTGAATTTATGGGTCCTGGGATTAGAAAGGATTAAAGTGGAAGAATAAGATGACCATGACTAAATAGAAAAGCAAAAGAACAGAGGAAGGAGAAAGGAAGGGAAAAGAGAAGTGTAGATCAAACTCCGAAAGAAATAAAAGAAGAGATTGCCTTCCAATTTTTTTCTAAACAGCCTAAAGTTTGACTTCAGTAACTTAATACTACTATTAATAATAGTACTGATTGAGACTTAAGACCTAATTAATTACTAAGCACCAATATTAATACAGGTATGTCCTCAACTGGTCTGGTCTAACTCTCCCCTTTTAAATTGGGTTTTAAAACGCTTTATATAAATTGGATGTTTTAAATTTCTTTTCTAAGCCCAAATTATTTAATCTATTTTAAATAACTTTTTAACTTTTATATGTTATTGTATTTTATCTTGGCTGTTCACCGCCCTGAGTCCCTTTTGGGAGTAGGGCGGTATATAAATTTGAATATAAATAAATAAATAAATAAATATAAATAACCAGAATCGAGCCCAAATTTTCCGATGCTAAGCAAAACACTTGTTAAATGAATTCTGCCCCATTTTACGAACCTTTCCTGCCACGGTTATTAACTGAATCACTGTGTTGTTAAGTGAATAACACGGTTGTTAAGCCAATCCGGCTCCCCCCGACTTTTGCAAGGCTGCAAAAGGGGATCACATGACCCCAGCACACAGCGACCGTCATAAATATGGAACCAGTCGCCAAGCGTCTGAATTTTGATCCTGTGGGATTGCTGCAATTTTTTTAAGTGTGGAAAAACAGTTCTAAACTTGTTGTAGTGACTTTTTTTTCCGGAAGTCTCAGACTAGAAATAGTTAAAATATTCCCAGAATCCGGCCAGGATTGAACAGAGGGACCTAAAGCCAGCCTGATCTGTAATTATCTCCTTGCCCCTTTTCCAGCCACAGAAAGCAAGCATCCACCCCATAATTAAACCAGCATCTGGAGACCTAAAGCTCAGGCATTTTGCAGAGGTATTTTACACCTGGCATACGCCTACCTGGCAGGAGAGCATGGCAGTCTCTGACAGGCCCTTGAGTTTATCTGGGCCTTTACAGAGAAGGGAGGCAAACCTCGGCTTCTGTGCTTAATTCTTATTTTTCCTGAGGTCTTAGTAAAGGAAAGTGCCTCTGAACTGCACTGAGGCAACAGGTAGATGATTTAGTGCAGGGATCTCCAATCTTGGCAACTTTTAAGACTTGGGGTCTTCAATTCCCAGAATTCCTTAATCACCGTGGATGGACTTCAAAGCCCAGAATTCCCTAATCAGCATACATGGACTTCAACTCCCAGAATTCCCCAATCAGTGTGGGTGGCCTTCAACTCCCAGAATTCCCTACTCAGCATACGTGGACCAGAATTCTCCAATCAGTGTGGGTGGCCTTCAACTCCCAGAATTCCCCAGTCAGTGTGGGTGGCCTTCAACTCCCAGAATTCCCTACTCAGCATACGTGGACCAGAATTCTCCAGTCAGTGTGGGTGGCCTTCAACTCTCAGAATTCCCTACTCAGCATACATGGCCTCCAACTCCCAGAATTCCCCAGTCAGTTTTGGTGGCCTTCATCACCCAGAATTCCCTAATCAGCACACATGAATTTCAACTCCCAGAATTCCCTAATCAGCATACATGGACTTCAACTCCCAGAATTCTCCAGTCAGTGTGGGTGGCTTTCAACTCCCAGAATTCCCTAATCAGTGTTGGCGGCCTTCAACTCCCAGAATTCCCTAATCAGCATAGGTGACCTTCAACTCCCAGAATTCCCTAATCAGCATACGTGGACTTCAACTCCCAGAATTCCCCAGTCAGCATACATGGACTTCAACTCCCAGAATTCCCTAATCAACATACGTGGCCTTCAACTCCCAGAATTCCCCAGTCAGTGTGGGTGGCTTTCAACTCCCAGAATTCTCTAATCAGCATACATGGACTTCAACTCCCAGAATTCCCTAGTCAGCATACATGGACTTCAACTCCCAGAATTCCCCAGTCAGCATACATGGAATTCAACTCCCAGAATTCCCTAATCAGTGTTGGCAGCCTTCAACTCCCAGAATTCCCTAATCAACATACGTGACCTTCAACTCCCAGAATTCCCCAGTCAGTGTGGGTGGCTTTCAACTCCCAGAATTCCCTAATCAGTGTTGGCGGCCTTCAACTCCCAGAATATCCATGCTGGCAAGGAGGAATTCTGGGAGTTGAAGTCCACAAGTCTTAAAGTTGCCAAGATTGGAGACTCCCGATATAATGTAATCCCCAAATTCGGATGCAGTAAATGCTCATGGCCTCTTACAGTGCCCAAAACCCACTATACAGGCAGTTCTCGACTTATAATCATTTGTTTAGTGACCATTTTTCACACTTACGACCATTGCCGCATTCCCTTGGTCACACGATCAAAATTTGGGTACCTGGCAACTGATTCATACTTACGACGGTTGAGGCGCCCCTTTGGCGACCTCCTCACAAGGAAAATCAACCGGGAGGCCTCATTCGCTTAACAACCGGGTTACTAACTTATCAACTGCAGGGATTCACTTAACAGCTGTGGGAAGAAAAGTCGTAAAATGGGGCAAAACTCACTTAACAGCTGTCTCCCTTAGCAAGAGAAATTTTGGGGCTCGTAAGTTGTGGTCGTAAGTCGAGGACTACCTGTATTTCAAATAACAAACCCAGGGAGCCGGTCCAAGTCCTCCTTAAATCTCTTAATTTTCCTTGCATTCATGCATACAATTTTAATAAAGATCCGGAAGCTTAAGCGTTCCGCGACTGGGTCTTGCAAAATGTCTAAAAATCAATTCCATTAAATTCCGTTGGCCGGCTTTAAAAAGATAACATAATCCCTCACTATCGGCACAGCCAGAAAAACTTGCTGTTTCTCCTTAAAAGGGCCTTCGGTGGCTATTTCATCATATTCATCTGAGCCAACAGCTATCATTTCCCAGCCTTTAATAAAGACTACTACAGATGAAAGCTTCTTCCAAAAAATGAAATTATTGTACTCAACATTGATTTAATAAATATTGACTTAAAAAACAACCTGCAAGGAAACAATACATCTGCTCCTGTTCTAATAATGTAATCAGTTTCCTAAAATATTTTTTTTTTTACTGTTAATACATTTCAGTAATCTAATTTTAAAATATTCTATTTCTTTCCTGCTGGGCTGCAGCAGAGGGAAGAGATAGATTTTTATTTGTAATTAAATAAGTGAAACCTGCTTCAAACGGAACTTGAACTCGATCGCGTGAATTTGGATTTTTCCCCCCCTCTTAAATCTATGAAGAGGGAAACAGAGATTGGGGATTTTGGTAGAAGAGAAATGCATTAAATCCCTTTTCAAGATTGCTAAAAAAAAATGTAACTTTTTCCCTGTGGTTTGCCAATGCTCCCTGGTGTTACTGCTACAATTATGTGGTTGATTTTAAGAGAGAAAAATAAAGGTATCTCCAAGATGAGTTCAGCATGCTATGCCGCTTGTCCTGGCATCCAGAACTCTTTACCCTGCTACGTTTATAAGGCTAGGATCACCTGGTGGTCCCCCATTCAGTGTTTCTCAACCTTGAGGACTTTCAGGGGCATTCTAAGCCATGATTTACTGACTAAGCCACCATTGGCTAGACCAATGTTTCTCAATCTTGCCTCCTTGAAGGTATGGACTTCAACTCCCAGAATTCCTCAGCCAGTCTGAGTGGACTTCAACTCCCAGAATTCCTCAGCCAGCATGGATCGACTTCTTCAATTATCATGGCTGGCTGGGGAATTCTGGGAGTTGGAAGTCCAAACGTCTAAAAGTTGCTGAGTCTTAAAAGTTGCCAAGTTTGGAGAACTTTGTGCTAGATTATTAACTTTATAGGACTGGGCATCTTTTGCTAGGATCCCTCTTAAAGAAACATACCCTCAATTCCACTTTCTGTCATTCAACAGTTTCAGAAACAGCAATAGAATTTAAAGTCTGTAGATGGTCATTTGCATCCTTTCAGAGGGTCCTTGAGGCCACTTGGAGGCTCATCTGTGTCCTTATTGTAGTCAGGTGTAGAATTTTAAGATAAATCTCCAAGTGCTTCAGGGACCCTCTGAAAGGATGTAAATGGCCAGCTGTCTGCAAGGAGCATCAATCCTTCCATTCCCCACCATCCAGTCAGAACCGAAGAAGCTTCTAGGATGAGAAGCAAAACGTCTTCGAAGAAAAAATAAGAAAGTCCAGTCGCCTCTGAAAAAAAAGCACCTTGGGGCAGCAATATTATATATTTATTTTATTTATTTATTATTTTATCAGTTCAATTTATATGCCGCCCTTCTCCGGAGACTCAGGGCGGCTTACAATGCGTTAAGCAATAGCCTTCATACTTTTGTATATACCTGCTTAGTAGGGCTTTCGCCCCCCCCCCAAGCGATGTTCTTTTTTATACAAAGTCAGCTTATTGCCCCCACAATCCGGGTCCTCAGTTTACCTCCCTCGGAAGGATGGAAGGCTGAGTCAACCTTGAGCCTGGTGAGATTCGAACTTGCCGTAATTGCAGGCAGCTGGTGCTAATTAACAGCACTTTAGTCTGCTGCGCCACCAAGGCTCTTACATTATTATTAATTATAATATTAATATATAACATTAATATATTAATATATTAATAGTCTTGGGATTTTAAAAATAGGGCCAACCATTGAATATGTTTTAAATTGTTGTTAATTTTTGTGTTATATGTTGTTTTATAATGTTGTACACCTGCCTGAGTCCTTCGGGAGAAGGGGAGTATAAAAATTTAAGAAAGAAAGAAAGAAAGAAAGAAAGAAAGAAAGAAAGAAAGAAAGAAAGAAAGAAAGAAAGAAAGAAAGAAGTTAGACCTATATACCATTCCATAGTGCAAAGAAGGGAGATCATCCTATTCTCCAAACTATCTAAACGTAGGACAAGGAACAATGGATCATCTGGTGTCTCCCCATCCAAACTCATCCAGGAGAGAAGCAAAGTGGAACTAAGGAGAAATTTCCTGACATTGAGAACAATTAACCAGTGGAACAGCTGGCCACTAGACATTGTGGGCGTGTCATCACTAGAGGTTCTTAAGGAGAGATTGGACAGCCATTTGTCTGAAACGATATAGGGCAGGGATGGCTAACCTTTTTGCCATCGCGTGCCAAAAATGTGGGGAGGGGAGATCACACGCATGTGTGCCCACATCCATAATTAAATGTGCCCTCCCTCCATGTATGCATGCGTGACCCACCCATGCGACACCCACTTTTGGCACGTGATGGTACATTGGGCTCGGTAGACCCACTTTTTGCCCTCCCCAGGCTTCAGAGGCTTTCTAGGAGCCAGGGGAGGGTGAAAACGGCCTTCCCCACTCCCCTGGAGGCCCTCCGGAGGCCCAGAAACGGCCCATTTCTCAACTTCCGATGGGATCGGAAGGCCCATTTTCCACCCTCCCCAGGCTCCAGGGGCTTTCTTGGAGCCTGGGGAGGGCAAAAAGTTGTGGATGCTTCATCACTGGAGATTTTTAAGAAGACAGCCATTTATCTGGAATGGTATAAGTCTCTTGCTTCAGCAAGGGGTTGGACTAGAGGACCTCCAAGGTCCCTTCCAACTCTTGTTATTCTGTTCTGTTCTGATAAAAGCAGTTTACAATATCGGTGTATTCCCCCCCCCCCCCCCCAACAATCGGGCTTCTCACGCTGGGAGCGCGCCTTATATTTAAAGCTGCTGCGTCCAGGTTGCAAGTTTTCCACTTGGGTAAAAGGTAGGGAAAGGAAAGGAAAGGAAAGGAAAAAGTGACTTTTATCCAGAAATAACACAACTTCCCAGCATCCACCCCATTGAAGAAAAAATAATAATGTTTGCTTAGTTCTCTTTTCGGGAGAACTCAACATTTGGCAATGTCATTTTTCTGCACGCTTCCAAACCAGAAATAAATGACACATGATTTCTTTGGAGCTCTTGTGGAAAGACCAGCTAAGCAAAAATCCTGCATAGGCTGAGAAAAACACAGGAGAAGGAGAAAGGGGAAAAAAAAGGCCCAGAGCAAAAGTTATACAGGTAGTCCTCGATTTACGACCACGAAATTTCTTGTTAAATGAGAGATCTGTTAAGCCCGTTTTACCACCTTCCTCGCCACTGTTACTAAGTGAATCTCTGCAGAGGTTAAGTTGGTCGTAAAGAATCTGTTTTCCCTCTTGAGTTTGCTTGTCAGAAGGCCGCAAAAGGGGATCACGGCGACCGTCGTAAGTATGAGTCCAAGCTTGAGCGGATATCCCATAAGCATAAGGGCATGCTTCAGCTGATTTTATCAAGGGTATTTACAGACACACGCACCCAAATCCCTGCACAAAACAGAACAGAATAGAGAATAAAGGAATAACAAGAGGTGGAAGGGATCTTGGAGGTCTTCTAGTCCAACCCCGTTCAAATAGGAAACCCTATATCCATGATGGTGAATCTATGGCATGCGTGCCACAGGTGGCAACAGGAGGCATATATCTGTGGGCACACGAGCATTGCCCTAGCTCATCTTGGCCTTCTGGGCCCATTGGAAATCAGGAAATGGGCTGTTTCCTGCCTCGGGAGGGCCTCCGGCGGGGAAGGCCATTTTCACCCTTCCCAGTCTCCTAGAAAGCCTCTGGAGCCTGGGGAGGGTGGAAAATGGGCCTTCCGGTCCCATCAGAAGTTGGGAAATGGGCCGTTTCTGGGCCTCCAGAGGGCCTCCAGGGGAGTGGGGAAGGCTGTTTTCACCCTCCCCAGGCTCCTAGAAAGCTTCTGGAGCCTGGGGAGGGTGGAAAATGGGCTTCTGGTCCCACCGGAAGTTGGGAAATGGGCTGTTTCCGGGCCTCCAGAGGGCCTCCAGGGAAGGCCGTTTTGGCCCTCCCCAGGCTCCTAGAAAGCCTCTGGAGCCTGGGGAGGGTGGAAAATGGGCCTTCTGGTCCCACCGGAAGTTGGGAAATGGGCCGTTTTTGGGCCTCCAGAGGGCCTCCAGGGGAGTGGGGAAGGCCGTTTTGGCCCTCCCCAGGCTCCAAGAAAGCCTCTGGAGCCTGGGGAGGGCAAAAAAATGGGTCTACCGAGCCCACCATGCCATCACATGCCAAAAGTGGGTGTCACATGGGTGGGTCACGCATGCATACATGGGGGGGCACATTTAATTATGGATGTGGGCACACATGCGTGTGATCTCCCCACACTCCCCACACTTTTGACACGCAATAGCAAAAAGGTTAGCCATCCCTGCCCTATATCGTTTCAGACAAATGACTGTCCAATTTCTCCTTAAGAACCTCTAGTGATGAAACGCCCACAATGTCTGGTGGCCAGCTGTTCCACTGGTTAATTGTCCTCACTGTTAGGAAGTTTTTCCTTAATTCCAGGTTGCTTCTCTCCTTGATGAGTTCCCACCCATTGTTTGTTTTTGTTCTGCCTTCAGATGTTTTGGAGAATAGGGTGACCCCCTCCTCTTCTTGGGGGCAGCCCCTCAAATATTGAAAGACGGCTACCTTCCTTAGCCCTTCCCTAGACACACCCATGTTCCTTCAATCTTTCATCGTAATCGATGATTAAAATAGCAGGTAATGCATTGTAAAAATAAGCTCGGTAACCTTAAACAACCTTCTCCCTCTTAATCATGGGTTCTTTCTTTTTTTTTTCTTTTTCTATTTTTTGTTATTTGCATCAGGGGAGAGAACCAAACCGAAATCAGACAGCACAAATTGCAAGGGGATTTGTTAGCAAGACAAGGTCAAAGATCTCACAAGGCTACAGAGACGGGGTCACCGAGAGGAGATCCCAGCTTCCAGACACGTGGTCTAATCCGGATCTAATCCACATGGCAGTGCGCGGCCGGGAAAATCAGCCCCACACGTCCCCCTTTTCCGTGAAAAAAACCCACATTTTTGGCTCAGAAATCCAGACCAGCTCAAAAACAATTTTCCGTCAATCGGAGAGCAAGTTTTTCCATAACCAAGATGTGTGCAGGAAATCCTCGACTTACGACCACAATGGAGCCCAATATTTTGGTTGCTGAATGAGACATCCCTTCAGGGAATTTTGTCCCATTTTACGACCTTTCTTGCCAGCAGTTGTTAAGCGAATCACTGCGGTTGTTAAATTAGTAACCCGGTTGTTAAGGGAACCTGGCTTCCCCACTGCTTGTCAGAAGGTCACAAAAGGGGGATGGTACGATCCCGGGGCACTACGACCGTCATAAGTATGAGTCAGTTGCCAAGCGTCAGAATTTTGTCCACAGGAGGATGTTGCAGTGGTTGCAAAGGAGGAGAAAGAGGAAGGAAGAGAAGGGGAAAGAGCAGCTCCGAAAAAGTAAAAATGAAAAATGAAAGTTAAAAGATGAATGAAAAATGATGGAGAAAAATGATGGATAGCTCAGCAGACTAATGCATTGTGATTAACTCCAGCTGTCTGCAATTACTGGAAGTTCGAATCTCACCAGCTCAAGGTTGACTCAGCCTTCCATCCTTTCTAAGGTAGGTCAAATGAGGACCCAGTTTGTGGGGGCAATAAGCTGACTTTGTATAAATATACAAAAGTATGAAGGCTGTTGTTTAACGCATTATAAGCTGCCCTGAGTCTCCAGAGAAGGGCGGCATATAAATCAAAATTTTTAAAAAATAATAATAACTGTACATGTAGATGTGTTTATGAGAAATAAAAATAAAAACTTTTTTGGGGAGGGGAAAAAAATCACTTTTTTCAGTGCTGTCGTAACTTTGGTCTCTCAATGAACTGTTGTAAATTGAGAACTCCCTGTAATCAAACTGTGGTGAAATTTAAAAGCCAAAGGCCTTGGTGAACAGGTTTATTATTGAAATCTGCCAAGAAGAAGAAAGAAAAAAGACAAAATTCCTGTCTGGGTTATTAAGCATGACCCCTACTTTGCACAATAATAGATTATTTGAGTTTCTGTTTAGAAAATGAGTCACAGAGTTACTTGCGCTCAAGGTGTGTGGTTTTCAACAATTGCGCAATTAAAAACGGACACTGGACAAGACTGGGTGAATATAATGGGATTTGAGGTTCGTAATGTTTTGCTGCCTTTTGCCTGGTCCTTAGTTATGTAATGTTCTACCAAATAATATTATTAATATTAAACAGAAGCTCAAATGGCTCTGGGACTTTAGAAGTCAAACAGACAAGGTTGTGCCACAGAACCACTCCAGACTTAACAATTGTTAATTTTCCCATGGATGTATCAACTCCCAGAATTCCCCAGCTAGCATGTGTAGACTTCAACTCCCAGAATTCCCCAGCCAGCAAGGTGGACTTCAACTCCCAGAATCCCCCAGCCAGCCATGGATGGACTTCAACTCCCAGAATCCCCCAGCCAGCAAGGTGGACTTCAACTCCCAGAATTCCCCAGCCAGCCATGGATGGACTTCAACTCCCAGAATCCCCCAGCCAGCCATGGATGGACTTCAACTCCCAGAATCCCCCAGCCAGCAAGGTGGACTTCAACTCCCAGAATCCCCCAGCCAGCCATGGATGGACTTCAACTCCCAGAATCCCCCAGCCAGCAAGGTGGACTTCAACTCCCAGAATTCCCCAGCCAGCCACGGATGGACTTCAACTCTTAGAATCCCCCAGCCAGCAAGGTGGACTTCAACTCCCAGAATTCCCCAGCCAGCAAGGCGGACTTCAACGCCCAGAATTCCCCAGCCAGCCATGAATGGACTTCAACTCTCAGAATCCCCCAGCCAGCAAGGTGGACTTCAACTCCCAGAATTCCCCAGCCAGCCACGGATGGACTTCAACTCCCAGAATTCCCCAGCCAGCAAGGTGGACTTCAACTCCCAGAATTCCCCAGCCAGCCATGAATGGACTTCAACTCTCAGAATCCCCCAGCCAGCAAGGTGGACTTCAACTCCCAGAATTCCCCAGCCAGCCACGGATGGACTTCAACTCCCAGAATTCCCCAGCCAGCAAGGTGGACTTCAATTCCCAGAATTCCCTAGCCAGCCATGAATGGACTTCAACTCTCAGAATCCCCCAGCCAGCCATGGATGGAGCTAAAACCCACCCATCTTAAAAGTTGCCAAAATAGAGAAAGGTGCTTTAAGCATAAAAGACAAATTTCACTGTAACTTTAAACAGAAAAAATGAGGATTTTTAAAGCAGTATCTTTTTTTCATGCATGTTTGTTTGTTTGTTTGTTTGTTTGTTTATTATTTATTTATTTATTTATTTATTTATTTATTTATTTATTTATTTATTAGACTTATATACCGCCCTTCTCCTTACGGACTCAGGGCGGTGGACAGCCGAGTAAAAAACCAATACATAAAAGTTAAAATATTATAAAACAAATATAAATTTGGCTGAAAATTAAAAACAAACAGATATTAAAATACATCAACTCTAAAAACTCTAAAAATTTTAAAATTCAGCAGGGATCAGGCTAATGTTGTTGTTTTCTATGGCATCCAATTCTCTTTTTTTTTTAGAGAAAACTGCCTACCGCTAAAAGGATAGCAGTCTTCCAGTATTTAAAGGGCTGCCCCAAAGAAGAGGGGGTCAAATTATTCTCCAAAGCCCCTGAAGGCAGGACAAGAAGCAACGGATGGAAACTCATCAAGGAGAGAAGCAACCTGGAATTAAGGAGAAAGTTCCTGACAGTGAGGACAATTAACCAGTGGAACAGCTGGCCACCAGAAGTTGTGGGTGCCTCCATCAATGGAGGTTTTCAAGAAAAGTCTAGACAACCACTCTGAGATCCCATCCAGCTCTATTCTGATTGAAAAACTGCCAGTAATACTTTTCACAGGAGCCCTTTCTAGGGAGCTCAGCCCTAGTGATTTTAATTGTCCTTTTGGCTCCCCGGATATTTCTCTCCCCACCATAAAAACCCCAGCCAGGAAGAGAGGATGTGAAGGAGCAGTCATATATCAAATAAAATACTGCCTTCCCCTGAAAGTAGAAGCACTTCAAAACTGAAGGGCTAATTTTGCTTGTCCATATCGGGATGTAGGAAAGGAGAAGGAGGAGAAGAGTAGATTTTCCGACAAAATTGGGGAGCATCGCATAGCGTGGGAATTTACGCCCAGAGAGATGCAGGCAGCGTAGACTGTGGATCTGGGAAATAAAATCCTCCTAAATTCAGGAAGTCTTCGACTTACAACCGTTCGCTTAGTGATCTTTTCGACGATACGACACCGAAGAGAGAGACTTATGACCGTTTTTCACGCTGACGACCCCGTGGTTACGCGATCAAAATTCAGAAGCTTGGGCAACTGGCATGTACTTATGACGGTTGCAGTGATCCCCCTTCTGACGAGCAAAGTCAATGGGGATTCGCTTAACGACCGTGTTCCTGCCTTAACAACGCAGTGATTCATTTAGCAACTGCAGCCAGGAAGGTCGTAAAATGGGGCAACATTTACTTAACCACTATCTTAGCAATGGATATTCTGGGCTCAATCGTGGCCGTTATGTCGAGGATGCCCGCCGGTTGCCAAGCACCCACACCGTGATCATGGAGACACCGCGATGGTCGTAAGTGCGAGGATCCGTCGTCAATCGCTTCCTTTCAGCGCCGCGGTAGCCTCAAGCGGTCTTTAAAAATGAATGGTTGTAAGTCAAGGACTCCCTGTATGCTACCGATGACCAGAGAAGAGATTGGATAACCATTTGTTCGAAGTGGCGTAAGGTATCCTGCCTAAGCAGGGGGTTGGACTAGAAGACCTCTAGAGTTCCTTCCAACTCGGTTATTCTATTCTATTCTATTTAAGACTAGCTTGAAGATTCCCCCAATTGTTTTTCAGCAGCCAGCTGTCATTGCACCCTGCAAGGAATGGATTAAGATATCGAAGGGGCTGTCAGTTGTAGTTTTCCAGTATATTCCTCTTAATTAACCTGATTCATTAATCTTGCTCAAGACTCCTGGAAGCAGCTAATTTAGGTTTTATTCTCCCCCCCACCCCATATTTTTTTTTCCTAGAGACCAGTTTGTTTTTAAACTCTGGGGAGGGAGAATAGGAATAGGAATAGGAATAGAATGAAGAAGGAATAGAATAGAATAGAATAGAATAGAATAGAATAGAATAGAATAGAATAGAATAGAATAGAATAGAATAGAATAGAATAGAATAGAATAGAATAGAATAGAATAGAATAGAATAGAATAGAATAGAATAGAATAGAATAGAAAATAGAATAGAATATTTGTTTATTTATTTGTTGATTGATTGATTCAATTTATATGCCGCCCTTCTCTGGAGACTCAGGGCGGCTTACAATGCGTTAAGCAATAGCCTTCCTACTTTTGTATATACCTGCTTAGTAGGGCTTTCGGCCCCCCCCCCCAAGCGGTGTTCTTTTTTTATAGAAAGTCAGCTTATTGCCCCCACAATCCGGGTCCTCATTTTACCTACCTCGGAAGGATGGAAGGCTGAGTCAACCTTGAGTCTGATGAGATTCGAACTTGCAGTAATTGCAGGCAGCTGGTGTTACTTAACAACACTTTAATCTGCTGCACCACCAAGGCTCTTAGAATTAGAATTAGAATTAGATAGGATAGGATAGGATAGGATAGGATAGGATAGGATAGAATAGAATAGAATAGAATAGAATAGAATAGAATAGAATAGAATAGAATAGAATAGAATAGAATAGAATAGAATAGAATAGAATAGAATAGAATAGGAATAAATTTTATTGTCATTTTGAGGAAAGTGAGTGTTGCATTCAGGAATCAGCCAGAACTGAAGAATCAATCCATCAATCAGAATAAAGCTGGAAGAGCTTTATTCTTCTACTCCACCCCGCTGACAAGCCAAGCCAACAGGGAAGCCAGCTTCACTTAACAACCACGTTACTAAGTGAACAGCTGCAGCGATTCGCTTAACCACCACGGCGAGGAACGTTGTAAACGGGGCAAAATCCACTTGACGAGTGTCTCGCCTAGCAATGGAAATTTTGGGCTCCGTTGTGGTCGTAAATCGAGGACTGCCTGTATTGTGTGGTGCAACAATATGAAAAAAGTCCCTACGATTCATCAGAAATTTGGATCGGTTGTTGTTTTAAAGCAGTTGTTCCCTACGACTTTACGGTGATCCAATTCGCACAGGTAAAAACTACTGAAAACAATTCCGGCCCGAATTAAGGAGTATCATGAATGCTTTTTAAAGATTGGCATTCATTGCTAACGAAAGACTACCTTGATGAATTCTGGGATAAATCCCATTTCTTTGAGAAAATGTAAAGAAATATCGGCACCCCCCCGGTGAGTTTTCCTATTGATTTTGACCAATTTTTTCATTCCAATGGAACAATGCAAAATATTGCATTATTAGACCCTGAGCTGCGTTTAGTAAGGGCTTTTTTAATTATTATTATTATTATTCAAATAGCTGAAGGACAGCAGAGAACAGGAAGAATGGATGGCTTTATCAGTCTCAGCCAGACCAGCCCTGGATATCTCGGAAAACAGGAAGGGCTTTGAATGCTTCCATATGGGAGGAAATATGCTGGAAATGCAGAGAAGAAAAAAATGTTGCCTCAGAGATCCAGGTGCCTAGATAGTTGAATTAAATAAGATTTCATTTGGAGAGGCAGTTTGGTCTAGTGGTTAAGGCACCTGGTTAGAAATTAAGAGACGGTGAGTTCTAGTTCCGCCTTAGCCATGAAAGCCGGCTAGGTGCCATTGAGTCAATCACCGGGAGATGGTGAGTTCTAGTCCTGCCTTAGTCAGGAAAGCTGGCTAGGTGACTGGGACTTCACCAGGAGACAGTGAGTTCTAGTCCTGGCTTAAGTATGAAATCAGCTGGGTGACTGGGCCAATCACCAGGAGACCCCGAGGTCTAATCTCACCACAGGCACGAAATCTGGCTGAATGACTTTAGGCCAATCACCAGGAGATGGTGAGTTCTAGTCCTGCCATAGGCATGAAAGCTGGCAAGGTGACTTTGGGCCAATGACTAGGAGACGGTGAGTTCTAGTCCACCTCAGGCATGAAAGCTGGCGGGTAACTTTAGGCCAATCACCAGGAGATGGTGAGTTCTAGTCCTGCCATAGGCATGAAAGTGGCTAGGTGACTTTGGGCCAATGACTAGGAGACGGTGAGTTCTAGTCCACCTCAGGCATGAAAGCCGGCGGGTAACTTTAGGCCAATCACCAGGAGATGGTGAGTTCTAGTCCTGCCATAGGCATGAAAGTGGCTAGGTGACTTTGGGCCAATGACTAGGAGACGGTGAGTTCTAGTCCACCTCAGGTATGAAAGCCGGCGGGTAACTTTAAGCCAATCACCAGGAGATGGTGAGTTCTAGTCCTGCCATAGGCATGAAAGTGGCTAGGTGACTTTGGGCCAATGACTAGGAGACGGTGAGTTCTAGTCCACCTCAGGCATGAAAGCCGGCGGGTAACTTTAAGCCAATCACCAGGAGATGGTGAGTTCTAGTCCTGCCGTAGGCATGAAAGCTGGCTAGGTGACTTTGGGCCAATGACTAGGAGACGGTGAGTTCTAGTCTCATAGAAGCGTACCCCTCCAAAAATTATTCCCCTCTATTCAGAACACCTGAGAATATTTAGCCAACGTGCCCTTTTTCTCACATAAAAATCAGAATTGGCAAACTTCACACCGAACGTCCGTTTTACCCAGAGAATAATTTTGATTTATTCAAAATTATTTGGGTTTGTACCCCATCTCTTAGCTTTCCTTAAAGTGGCCAAGTTTGAAGCAACGCTGAATTCAACCCTCGAGGCCGAGGCGGCTAATTAAAAATAGAGCCACGATGCCTCACTATAAAATAAACCCTGTCATCAACAAAACAATGCCATTCCAAAGAGTCCCAAGCCAAAAAAAAAATAAACGAGACTGATCCAAAAAGCCAATTTCCAAGAACAGGGAGGGGGAAAAAAATTATCCCAGGGTTTTTTTTTGCCTCTGTTTTGCTGAGAGACTCGGGGAACTGCTGTTTACGGAGAACAGAGCAGCTGGGCGTGTTTTCACGACTCGCTAAACCATGATTTGCGCATTGCAACGGGCTTGGCCACAAAGACCATGATTTGCGTTCCCAGGTTAACGCTTTGCAAAATACAAGTTTGTGACTTCTATCCCACTGCCGCTACAGCAAACTATGGTTTTCCTCAACTTACGACCGTCCTAAATAGGAGCCAGCTGCCAAGAGAACAAATTTACATCACGTGACCATGAGGATGCCGCAACGGTGTGAAAAAAACGGTCGCAAGTCCCTTTTTTTCCAATGCCGTCGTAACTTCAAACGGTCACTAAACGAACTGTCGTAAGTGGAGGACTGTCTGTATTGGTGCTCCAGGTGTTGTGGGATTGTGGCCAAGGCCGCTATCTCTATCGGCACTGTCTTTGCTTTCGTTTGCCTCGGTTGTTTGAAGTTTATTTTGTAGGTCTTTGTATATTGTGATATATTATAATTATTATTATTTACTTTATTCATTAAACATGAAACTCAAGTCAACTGAACATTCAAAAATACATCACAAAATACCACTGACTGGTGCTAATGGTTGATACGGGTTGCTGCCAGCATCCTAGGGATCAACCAAGTACCTTCTTAAGATATACAATCTTCCGAGTAGCGCAGTTTTTTGCAGTTCCACTGGTGTTATTGCAAGATGCTGCAATTTGTTAATGTATCTTATAAAATTCTTGGACATGGTACCAAGTGCCCCAATGACAATGGGCATCATTGTGACATGTTTCATCCATAGCCGTGTAGTTTCAATGGCCTGGTCGCGATATTTCATAATTTTTTTCCAGTTCTTTTTCTTCGACCCTGGCATCTCCTGGTACCGCGATGTCAACAAATTGTACGTTTCGTTTTTCGACAACTGTGATATCTGGCGTGTTGCGTTCCAAGTGACGATCCGTCTGTATTCGAAAATCCCACAAGATCTTCACCTTCTCCTTTTCTATAACTTTTTCCACTTTATGTTCCTGTGACTTTTCGGATACAGGTAAAGCATATTTTTTTACATAATGACCAGTGGATTAATTTAGCAACTCGGTCGTGTCTAGCTTTGTAATCGGTTTGTGCGATCTTGCTGCATTCACATATTAAATGTGAAACGGTTTCGACTTTGTCGTTGCCAAGTCGGCAGTGTGGATTGTCGGTGGATTTTTGTATCTTTGCTTTCATGACATTAGTTTGTTCTTGAGCAGCGAATATTAAACCTTCCGCTTCTTTCTTGATGGTTCCCATCTTAAACCATGCCCCTGTCAAGTTGTCATCACATTTTCCATCAATGTTTTTCATGTGCTGTTTATGCAAAGCTTTGGTTTCCCATCTATTTAATCTGTCATCCAGCTGTTTTTCCTTATATTTTGCCTTTGTTTCTTCTTCTTATTATTATTATTACTACTATGATTAATCAGACTTAAATAGCCGCCCATCTAACTGCAGGCAACTTCAGTGGTGCGCAAGGTGAGAAAACCACAACGTAAAAATTACAAGTATAAAATGTGAAAAGCCATTATTAATATAAAGCCTAAAACCCAAAAATACAAGCCATAAGTGACAGGAGGTATAAAAACAACCAGCTCAACAATAAAACCATCTCCGGGTACCCTAGGTATTATAAATTATACAGAGATTTATAAGGAATAATAAAGGAAACATTGATTTTAGTTTAAACGAACATGTATCATGGCATCATAAAAGCAGAAACAGATCCATTTCTCAATTCATCTTAAACAGTGATCGATGATCTGTTGGGGGAAATGGAAGTTGGAATATTAAAACCACAAATTCACATTTTGTCCGGCCTTAGAAGCTCCACCTTCAATCAGTTGATAAGGGAGCTTTTCTTTGCAAAGGAATTTATTTATTTATTTGATAATATTTATACGCCGTCCTTCTCCCAAAGGACTCGGGGCGGCTCACAGCAATAAAACAAAACAATCAATAATATTAAAAATCCAATTAAAACGCCCAAATTAAACAGATCAGAAGATTTGCTGGAAAAGCCATGTCTTCAGATCACGGCGGAAAGAGCGGAGGTCAAGGGCCATCCGGAGCCCAGTGGGTAACTTATTCCAGAGGGTCAGTGCAGCCACAGAGAACGCCCTCATCCTGGGCACCCGCAGCCGACATTGTCTGGCTGATGGCACCCGGAGGAGGGCAGTCCTATGTGAGCGCACCGGGCGGTGGGAGGCCGGTAGGAGGTGGTCCTGCAAGTACTCTGGGCCCACGCCATGAAGGGCTTTATAGGTGACCACCAGCACCTTGAAGCTTTTCAACCCCAGATAGGCCAACCACGGATAAATCCAAGAAAAGAAAAGTTTCAGAAGAAAACAGAACGTTTAATTCGACTACATATGCTACTTTTGGGGCTGTTCAAGAAATAGTCAGGCACAGGAAATGTTTTTGTGGCTCCCGGTGTTTTCTTTTCTGTGGGAAACGGGTCCAAATGGCTCTTTGAGTGTTTAAGGTTGCCGGCCCCTGTTTTAAGGCATAAGATTTTTGCACGGGTTTAACATCTTGATATCACATTTTCAGAGAGTCAAAAGACCTGAATGTGGGAGATAATTTATCTCTCGTTTTTCCCCAACCTTTTTTTCCCTTCTCTAACAAGGATTTCCTTTAAAGCAATTTGCTAACTGATGATACCAATTATCAGTTGGAAGGCATCAGGTAGTCCTCGACTTACGAACACAACCGGGACCAAAACATCCATCACTAAGCACCGCAGTCATTAAGTAAACCACCATATGACCACACCCGTTTAACAACCTTTTGCGCTGCCGTCGTTCAACGAATCATACGGTTATTAAATCCCTTGAATTTATCAGAAGTCAGATGGAAACTTCGGTGAGTAAGTCCGTTGCTTAGCATCCGGATTTTGATCACATGACTACAGGAATGTAGTCATAAGTGTGAAAAACTTGAAAACGTGAAAAAAGTGTCATAAGTCCATTTTGCAGTGCCGTTGTAAGTTCAAACGGTCGTTAAATGAACTGTTGTAACTCGAGGATAACCTGTATAGGTGCAGGGGGTTTTTTTTCTCATGGGGGTCAACCAGCCCCATGTTTTTCACACTTACGACCGCTGCAGCATTCCGCTGATCAAAACCTGGATTCTAAGCAACCGACTCCTATTTATGATGGCCAGTGTCCCAGAGGTGTGTGTGTGTGTGTGTGTTACATGATCCTTTTTGCGACCTTCCGACCAGCAAAGTCAATGAGGAAGCCAGATTCACTTAACAACCGCGTGACTCATTGAACAACTGCAGTGATTCATTTAACAACGGAGGCAAGGATACTCATTTGATCTGCAAATCCTGGGTCCTTAAGTGTTTAGTGACCTTTTTTGCAACGGGACGAAAGCTCTTAATATAATATTACCTCATTTAACGTGAAAACCCACGTCATTTCAACCCAGAACAATTCCTAGAAGTAGTTTCAAAATTCTCTCGCACAAAAGAAAATAATAATTTGGAGCCTAATAGATCCAAAATGAGTTTGCACATTATATAAAGCCATCATGAAACTAGCTAATGTAGCGTGCGTGAACCAAGCCATTTATTCTTCACCCCACAAACCACAATTTCAACAAACTCCTGATGACTTTCCCTTCTGGATTTGTTTAAACCTGAAGTGGGGTGGGGGGGAATACAGATTTTTGCATTTTGGAGCAGCTGAAATTCAGAAGCAAATTGAATTAAGCCATCCAAGTTAGCCACTAACATTAGATGCAGCTGAGCAGAAGAAAACAGCCAAAGGGCTCAACTATCTAACCATGGTTTATTAATAAGCCACAAATCCAGGGCCCAAACACAGCCATTACACACAACGTCAAGTATCCTAATCCCCCTTTACCCATCGATTGTACAACTCGGCAGTTTTCTTCGCAACACAGCACAAAGGCAATTTGCCCCAAAATACAATTTTTTTTTACATTTTTCTTTTTTTCCTTTTAGTTTTTACGGTGTTCTTTTTTTTAAAGTTTATTTTCTTTTTACTGCCCCGTCTTTCTCACCCAAGATCAACCCAAGTTTGATTGTGCATAGGGGTTTATTTATTTTTTCTCTCCCAAAATCAACTCGGCGCTGTCACTTAAAAGAGTTTTAATGTAGAATTATCTCTCAGTGTTTCCCAACCTTGGCTGCTTGGAAGATGTATGGATTTCAACTCCCAGAATTCCCCAGCCAGCTTTGCTGGCTGGGGAATTCTGGGAGTTGAAGTCCACACATCTTCCAAGCGGCCAAGGTTTAAAAAAAAAAATTGTTTAAGGTTTAAAAGCAAAAATTGAAATTGTGCAAAATCATTGCGGTCATCCTGACCTTAAAGAGATGATTTCCCTGGGATTTTCCATAACCTTGGAATAAAAAGCCAGATTCGGAGCCCTACAACCAATTCCAAGAGTGCCAATTATTCCACCTTTTTAATTCTCCTCCAGACAAGGAGGAAGGGGAAAAAAAAATAAAACTAAGGAGGCAGTTTTCCTGCCTTCTTGGAAAACTTTGTAGGAACAAGCTAGCAAAGCAGTATTTAATTTTGGCCCTCAAGGCTGTCATTAAAGGAGCCAGAAAGGAAGGGGGTGGGGGGAAAAGGGGGTGGGGTGGGGGCTCATTAAAAGAGAAATTCACCTTTGCAGCTTTCTTAACTGTCTGCCTGGAACCAGGTATTATGTTAACTAACCAGGACTGGATGGTTTTCACACAAACAGGCTTAAGAGAAACCATGGTTTTTGCCAGATAGTCCAATTCCAAGGCAGCTTGGAAGTTGGAACACTTTGTGGCAATAGCACAAACAAAACAAAAACACACACACACACAAATTCAACACAACCACACTTTCTCTTTTCAGCCCCCCTCCCCTTAAAAAAAAAAACAACCCAAGGAAGAGACCCCATCCTCCTCTCCCAATCTCCTTGCGAAGCAGCCCTTTCCAAGAAGTAAGGACTACAACTCCCATCCGTCCCCAGGTCGGGAAGCATGGGTAGTCGAAGTCCCCTTTTGCAGCGGAGGGAGAGGGGGCCCTTTGGGCTGTCTGCTCCCCCCCTCCCCTCTCTCTCTTTGAACTCGGACGTTTAACAGACGTTTCCCAATAACCCCCCCCCCGAAAAAAACCTCGCAATTCAGCCTTTGCTGAATTGGCGCGCCTTTTGCAAGCGGGCGCCCGCGAGCGCCAACTTCGGAGCTCCGCTAAAAGTCCGGGGAAAAGACCCCCAAAACCGGGGTGCAATTCTTTAAAAGGGGGTGCTGCAAGCCCCCCACCCATATAAACCTCCCTCCTGGCTCCACCTCCGCTGCAAGGCACAGGAGCCCTCCGAGGCTGGTTGCAAGCGGTCAGTTGGCATCCCCCGAGGGGCGCTGGGGCTCCCTCCGCCTCCCGAGCCTCCCCTTCCCCTTCCAGGCCTGGCCGCTTCTCCCTTCCTTCCCCGGCCCCGCGGGGCTGGAAACTCCCCTGACCTTCCCCGGGAGGCTTACCTGGTGCACGGAGCCGCACTCCGGCCGCGCGTCCGTCCTCTCTCCGGCCGCTTGTGTAACCTCGGCGGGCCGGGCTAGCAAGGAAGCCGGGCGGGCAGCGGTGCCAAGAGCCCGGCGGGCGAAGGAGCCAAGCAAGAGCAGGGACCGGAGGCGGCGGCGGCTGCTCCTCTCTGCCCGGCGGGGCTCCCGGAGACGCAGCTAGCTGGCCGGCCGGTGGGCAGCGCGCCTGGCCGCTTCTGCTCCGCGCAGGGCAAAGGGAAGGGAAGGGAAGGGAAGGCGAGGCGGCGAGGCGGAGCTACCCGCAGGAGGGACCCGCCCAAGCGACGCAGCCGGCCGGTCGGGCGAGGCTCCGGCTCCCGGCTGTGGCTCCGCAGCCCCGAGCATCCAAAGCGGAGCATCCACCGCCTTCGCCTGTCCCGCGGCTCTCCGGGAGGGTCCCGGCTCTTCTGCCTCCCGGCGCTGGGGACGGAGGGGGTCTTGGGGTTGCCTGGCCCACGCGTGCGGGTCTTGAGTGGGGGGTCCTCGGCTAGCCCGCCCAGGGAGCTCTTGGAAGGTGGAATGGAGCTGTAAGAGAGAGAGAAAGAGGAGAAATGGATGGATGGATGGATGGATGGATGGATGGATGGATGGATGATAAAAAAAGAGATAGGAGAGAGAGGGGAAGGGGGATAGGAGAAATAGTTAAAGGAGAGAGAAAATAGAAAGAGAGAGAGAGAGAAAGGGATGATAAATAGATGGGTGATATAGAGGAGAGAGAGAGAAAAAGAGAGAGAGATAAGATGAGATGTGTGGGGGGATGGAAGGAGAGATGAGAGAGAAAGAGAGATTGGATGGATGGATGGATGGATGGATGGATGGATGGATGGATGGATGGGAGAGAGAGAGGGATAGATGGAGAGATAAGACGAAAGATTGGATGGATGGAGAGATGAGAGAGAGAGAGACAGATAGAAGAGAGAGAGAGAGATGAAAGATAAGAGAGATAGATCGATGGAAGGAGAGATGAGAGAGAGAGATGGATGGAGAGATAAGACAAGAAATTGGATGGATGGATGGAGAGATGAGAGATTGAGAGATAGAAGATCGATAGAAAGATGACAGATGGATGGATGAAAGGAAAGATAGGAGAGATAGATCGATGGAAAGAGAGATGAGAGAGAGAGAGAGAGAGAAAAATGGATGGATGGATGGATGGATGATAAAAAAAGATAGGAGAGAGAGGGGAAGGGGGATAGGAGAAATAGTTAAAGGAGAGAGAAAATAGAAAGAGAGAGAGAGAGAAAGGGATGATAAATAGATGGGTGATATAGAGGAGAGAGAGAGAAAAAGAGAGAGAGATAAGATGAGATGTGTGGGGGGATGGAAGGAGAGATGAGAGAGAAAGAGAGATTGGATGGATGGATGGATGGATGGATGGGAGAGAGAGAGGGATAGATGGAGAGATAAGACGAGAGATTGGATGGATGGAGAGATGAGAGAGGAAGAGAGACAGATAGAAGAGAGAGAGAGAGATGAAAGATAAGAGAGATAGATCGATGGAAGGAGAGATGAGAGAGAGAGATGGATGGAGAGATAAGACAAGAAATTGGATGGATGGATGGAGAGATGAGAGATTGAGAGATAGAAGATCGATAGATAGATGACAGATGGATGGATGAAAGGAAAGATAGGAGAGATAGATCGATGGAAGGAGAGATGAGAGAGAGAGAGATTGGATGGATGGATGGGAGAGAGAGAGGGATAGATGAGAGATAAGATGAGAGATTGGATGGATGGAGAGATGAGAGAGAGAGAGACAGATAGAAGAGAGAGAGAGAGAGAGAGAGAGAGAAAGGTAGATAGAGAGATAGAGAGATGAAAGAAAGATAGGAGAGATAGATCGATGGAAGGAGAGATGAGAGAGAGAGATGGATGGATGGAGAGATCCGACAAGAAATTGGATGGATGGAGAGATGAGAGAGGAAGAGAGAGAGACAGATAGAAGAGAGAGAGAGAGAGAAAGGTAGATAGAGAGATGAAAGAAATAGGAGAGATAGATCGGTGGAAGGAGAGATGAGAGAGAGAGATGGATGGAAGGAGAGATGAGAGAGAAAGAGATGGATGGATGGAGAGAAGATGAGAGATTGGATGGATGGAGAGATGAGAGAGGAAGAGAGAGAGACAGATAGAAGAGAGAGAGAGAGAGAGAGAGAGAAAGGTAGATAGAGAGATAGAGAGATGAAAGAAAGATAGGAGAGATAGATCGATGGAAGGAGAGATGAGAGAGAGAGATGGATGGATGGAGAGATCCGACAAGAAATTGGATGGATGGATGGAGAGAAGATGAGTGATTGCATGGATGGATGGATGGATGGGAGAGAGAGAGAGAGGGATAGACAGATAGAAGAGAGAGAGAGAAAGGTAGATAGATAGAGAGATGAAAGAAAGATAAAAGAGATAGATCGATGGAAGGAGAGATGAGAGAGAGAGATGGATGGATGGAGAGATCCGACAAGAAATTGGATGGATGGATGGAGAGATGAGAGACTGAGAGATAGAAGATCGATAGATAGATGACAGATGGATGGATGAAAGGAAAGATAGGAGAGATAGATTGATGGAAAGAGAGATGAGAGAGAGAGAGGGATGGATGGATGGAGAGATGAGAGATTGAAAGATAGATAGAAGATAGATAGATAGATAGATAGATAGATAGATAGATAGATAGATAGATAGATAGACAGACAGACAGACAGACAGACAGACAGACAGACAGACAGACAGACAGACAGATAGAAGCACGAAGCCAAAAACACCAGCCTGAAGATGAGGAATGAGACTTCGTCAAAACGTCGCCAAGACACTTCCAATTTTACGCGGGAGAAAACCCGAATAACCAAAGACCTAGATAGATAGATAGATAGATAGATAGATAGATAGATAGATAGATAGATAGATAGATAGATAGATAGATAGATGAAAGGAAAGATAGGAGAGATAGAGGGATGAAAAGAAAGATAGATGATAGATAGACAGACAAAATAGAAACAGATGTTTAATAAATTATAGATAAAAGAGCGAGAGAAGCCCGAAAGAAGATAGGAGAAATGACATAGACAGACAGACAATATATTGGTATGTGTTTTTGTTCACAACCACTCAACACACATCTACCCTATAAGCTGCTGGGCCTCCTGTCTCCTGGGCCAGGGATTAGCATTCAGTAATCTCCTTTACAAAATATAGTAAGTGCTCCCAACCCCCCACTCCTTCCCCCAGCCACCCATTTGATTTAAGGCCGCGTATGGGTGCTGAGCCAGGAAAAATGCGGAAGGGCTGAGATTTGCATAAGGAACAGTGGGAGAGAGACGTAATGATCATAAATAAAAGTGGATATAAATCACACGATATGTGGAATAAGAAGGATTTGCACACACACACACACACACACACACTTTTGCCAAACATATCACAATGCAGCTCTTCCATTTCATTTATTAAATTTATTAATAAATTTCAGCCTTTCCTCGCTGCTTTTAATGGTGTGAGTTTTCTAAAAAGCAAAAAAATAAAAAATAAAAAAATTCTATCCAAGCTCGTGTGTCCTGCAGGCAATAAACCAAGATAGAACTTGTTCCCTATTTATTCCAGCCACATTACTGATAGTCCTCGTCTTACGACCACAACTGAGCCCCAGATTTCTTAGCGTCTACGCAAAGCCAGCCCTTCAGTGAGTTTTGCCCCATTTAATGATTTTTCTTGTCACAGTCATGAAGTGAATCAGTTGTTAAGTGAGTCGGGCTTCCCTGTTGACTTTGCTTGCCAGAAGGTCGCAAAAGCGGGACCGTCATAAATATGAATCAATTGCCAAGCGTCCAAATTTTGATAGGTGACCACGGGGAACGCTACAACGGTTGTAAGTGTGAAAAATGTTCGTAAGTCCCTTTTTTTCCAGTTCTGTTGTAACTAAACGAATGGTTGTAAGTCAAGTATGAATTTAATAATAAATATTCTGACAGGAATATTAGACATCACACCCCTGGGGGTGACAGTGTGCGTGCCAGAGGAATAGCAGGGACACCCCCGTTTCATGCTCATCCGTGGCTGCGAAAGCTCACACTTCCTTTGATTAAATCACACCCCTTCGGCCTACCCTGTAGGGTTGTCGTTGTGGAAAAAGTGACAGGCATGGGATCCCTGAGGGCTGCACGTCTGAGGAAAAGCAAGCTCATCAATCAAATACACAAACAACAGCGCACATTTTCCCACGCTGGCCTGGGAGACCACAAAACGATGCCGACAAGTGCCGAAACCGAAAGCATCAGAAATTAACACTTAATCACACCTTCAGTTCAGAGGAAGTCTGAGACCAAATTGATGTCACCAGCATTTCCAGGCAGCGTTATGATTCATGCGTGTTTGTTCCTTTTGCACAAAAAATCTATCGCAACTCGGAAAGAAACCCAAATAAACCCTGAACTTTAAGGGCACTTTCTGATAAACCATTTCCTGCGCTCTCTTTTTTGTACCGATTATCCATTATCCATCGGCTTCTCTTTTTGGCTGCCGATATTCTGCTTGCCAATCGGATAGAAAGCCCATACAGAGAGTGGTAAGGACAACCGAGAAGATTATAGGAAGCTCACTTCCTGTCATTCAGGATACTGCTTATAAGTGCTATGTTGTTAGAGCTCAGAGCACTGTTAGAGATCCCGCACATTCACTTCACGGTCTGTTTCTGTTTTTCCCCCTCTGACAGGAGGTTTTGAAGAATTTCTAGCAGGGCTCCCCGATTGTGTAAGAGTTTTGTTCCCTTATGCCAGTAATGGCAAACCTTTTCGGCACCTAGTGCCTAAACCAGAATGCGTGTTCATATGCATGCAGTGGAGCGCCGAAAATCCAAAGACCAGCTGGCCGGCGCCACATGCCTGTTTTCCGGGCTGTTTTCAGATTGTTTTTTGGACCATTTTGGCTGTTTTCCGGCATTCCAGCACCCGTCAAGACCAGCTGGCCAAAAATCAGAAGAGCTGCTGGCGACGGTGCGCGTGGCCCACAGAGAGAGCTCTGTGTGCCACTTCTGCTGCATACATGCCATGGATTCACCATCACGGCCCTAAGCCATCCATCTGGTCAACTCGTAAGATTCGTTTTTCTCGCCGTGTACATATATACATTCGAAGTAGACTGTGTTATTTCTCTGTGTCATATAATATACGTGGGTATGTCCATAATTTTTTATTTATTTATTTATTCCGTCATGTTTATGTAGGATATGTTATAGGTGAAGACCCTTTGAGAGCTGTACGGAACAAAATATAGGAGGGGGAAAAGGAGCATTAGCTGTACTTACCAACTTTTGTTATTTATAAGAACAGTAAAGGTGGATCAAATAAAGATTTTAAAAGATCTAATCGATCTAAGAACGCAAACCACAGCTGGGCGCATCTAGTCCCCAGAAAGTGTGAGGAGCAATTCAGGAGGTGAATCTCTTGAATTTCCCCAAAACTTTTGATTCTTATTATTTTGTCATTTTATTTATTCTATTTATTCATTACATTGATACACCTCCCACCCTCACTATCAAGCAACCTTCTATAAGCCTCTGAAAAATGGTCTTAAGTCCCTTTTTCCGGAGTTGTTTGAACAGTCACTAAATGGACCGTCGTAAATCAAGGACGGCCTGTAACGGTTTTACTTGGAGCCATAAAAATCCTGTACTGCTTCACCCGTTTTAATTGTTTCATGCCCAGACATATGGGTAGCTATTGAAATAAAATAATTAAACACAAGCCAAACTAAATTCAGGTAATTCCTCAAGTTACGACCACAACTGAGCCCAACATTTTTGTAGCTACGTGGGACAGTTGTTAAGTGAGTTTTTCCTCACTTTACAACCTTCCTTGCCACTGTTGTTAAGGGAATCACTGCAGTTGTTAACTTACTCACACGGTTGTTAAGTGAATCGGGCTTCCCCCATCGAGTTGGCTTGTCAGACGGTCGCAAAAGGGGGTCGCGTGACCCCCAGGGATCGTCATAAAGGTGCGTCAATTGCCAAGCGTCTGAATTCTGATCGCGTGATTGTGGGGGGATGCCGCAACGGTCATGAGGTGTGAAAAACGGTCAGTTTTTCAGTTCCGTTGTAACTTCGGTCACTAAATGAACTGTCGTAAAGTCGAGGACTGCCATTCACATGGTGCCACATGGGACCTTGGACTGTTTTAACCGTTTGAATTGTTTTCTGCCCGGTCATTTGTTTGAAATGGGTGGCTATAAAACGCTGAGCTTGTCGATCGAAAAGTCTCGGCAGTTCGGCGGTTCGAGTCCCTACTGCCGCGTAAGGGGGTGAGCTCCCGTTCCTTGTCCCAGCTTCTACCAACCTAGCAGTTCGAAAGCAGGTAAGAAATGCAAGTAGAAAAATAGGGATCACCCTTGGTGGGAACAGCGTAACAGCATTCCATGCGCCTTTGGCGTTGAGTCGCGCCGGCCACATGACCACGGAGACGTCTTCGGACAACGCTGGCTCTTCGGCTTTGAAACGGAGATGAGCACCGCCCCCTAGAGTCAGGAACGACTAACACATATGTGCGAGGAGAACCTTCACCTTTAAATAAATGAACAGAGAGAGCAGAATTCACGATGGGTATATGTGTGTGTGTATCTCCTCCAGCAAGGAAGCCTGGCATTCGAAGTAAGGCCAAGGCGGGCACCCTGCAGGGCGATTCGGTGGCATGACTCTGTTTTTAAGCCTTGCCAGCCGGCTGGCAGAGCGATGGCTCTAAACACGATGCAAAGACTTCCATCCCCTCCTGCAAACCGCAGCCGAGGGATAATAGGATCTGAGGATTTGCAGCTCAGGCTTTGAGGAAGTCAAGGTCATTTTGCAGCCGGGCGTAGTAAACAGTTTTTAAAAATATGGGATCCGATCAGGAAGTGGAGGGTATGTGCTTGGCTAAATGAGCTTTTTTTTTTCTTTACTTGTCTTTTTTGTAGAAACGCAGTTGGGGGGGTCTAAGTCATGGCTTGTTAGCCTCCACTTGCAAGCCAGCGGCCCCTTTTAAGACAGGTGGGCTTCAACACCGGGAAATCCACGCTAAGCGACCGGTCATAAGTCCAGGACTATCGGTTCTCCAAATCCCCTGAAGGCAGGACAAGAAGCAACGGATGGAAACGAAGCAAGGAGAGAAACAACTTAGAACTAAGTTCCTGATAGTTAGAACAATTAATCAGTGGAACTACTTGCCACCAGAAATTGTGAATGCTCCAACACTGGAAGTTTTTAAGAAGATGTTGGATAACCGTTTGTCTGGAGTAGTGTAGGGTTTCCTGCCTAAGCAGAGGGTTGGTCTAGAAGACCTCCGAGGCCCCTTCCCACTCCGTTATCCTCAGCCTACGGTTCCCGAAAACATTTAAATGATCGTGATTGGAAGCGAGGGGGCTAAATATTTACTCCTTTTTCCACTTTGATTGGTTTTATAGCTGCCCCGTTTAACCAAAAAGGCATATTCGTTCTACAACGCTGGGAAATAATTGCAAATGTGCCAGCGGAGGAATAAATAAAGCTTTTAAAAATAAAAAAAAAAGTAGGATCCTTCATAACTTGGGTTCCTTCCAAGAGATGTCTTGTTTCATTTGCATTTTGGCACTGAGGGACGCGTCCTGCTCCCGTTCTAACAAACTTAATCATCAATTTATTTTCTCTGCCATTGGATTTATGGTTTTGACGGCCTGCCTTGTTTTGTCAGTTGGCATATTTTATCGCTTTAATATCAGCGGCTACATTTTTAAGATAGTTAGCCGGAGGGATAACTAACAATAAATGGCTGAGACGCAAATCTGGAGAGAAAGAAACCAATTTGCAAAGGTTGATGGTATCCTTGACTTGCAAACATTCACTTAGGGACCGTCGGGACGGAAAAAACGGGACTTATGACCATTTTTCACACTTACGACCGTTGTAGCAGGGGAGCGGTGCGGTGATCTAGAGGTGGAGCTCTCAGCTCACCATCAGGAGGCTGTGAGTTCGATCCTAGGCAGATATTTCTCTCTCTCTGGACACAATGAGAATATATCTGCTGCACAAAACTCTGAACTGGCAACCGGAAAGGCATCCGGCCAGAAAACACTCAGCTCCGTTCAGTTGTCCAGACTCCACCCCTCAAGGGATTACGGGGTCATTAAATGAAGATGATTATGACAACCGTGGTAGCATCTCCATGGTCACGCGATCAAAAATCAGACGCTTGCAAACTGATTCATACTTATGACGGTTGCAGTGTCCCGGGGTCGTGTGATCCCCTTCTGAAAAGCAAAGTCAATGGGGGTGGGTGGGTGGGAAGCCAGATTCACTTAACGACCGTTTTACTAACTTAACAATTGCAGTGATTCGCTTAACACTTCCTGTGGCAAGAAAGGTCGTAAAATGGGACAAAATTCCTTTAACCGATGTTTCCCTTAGCAACCGAAATTCGGGGCTCAATTGTGGTCATTAAGTCGAGGATTACCTGTATTAATATTGGCGCTTAGCCATTAATTAAGTCTAAAATCTCAGTTAGTAGTATTATTAACTACTAGTAGCTAATAATTGATTATTAACTTATTATTAGGGCGGTATATAAATTTGATAAATAAATAAATAAATGCATTTATTAGTTATTAATAAGTTATTAATAACTATTAGTAGCATTAAATTCGTCAAGTTTTTTTAAAAAATTTCTTTCCAGCTTTGATCTGCACCTCTCTTCCCCCTTACTTTCTCCTTCCTCCGTTTTTTGCTATTCTGTGGTGTCATTATCATTTTATCTTTTTCACTTCCTCTTTAATCCTTTTTAATGCCAGGATCCATAAATTCAGCCCAATGTATTTATGACAATTTTACTGTCGTGTGATCAGCATTTCTGACTTTCCCAACTGGCTTCCGACATACAAAATCAATTGGGGGTTGGGGGAGGGAGGGGGAGCCAGATTTGCTTAATGGCCACATGAGTTGCTTAACGTCTGCAATGATTCGCTGAACAACGGTGGTGAAAAGGCTGTAAAATGAGACACCATGCTTTCCAACACAATTTTCGGGCTCAGTTTTGGTCATAAGGCAAGGCCTGTGTCTCAGAGTCACTTGATGAGTCAAATGATGGTCAAATTTATTAAAATAAACTTATTACATTTCATTAATAAATAAAAATAAAGAAGAGGGAATGTCAAGCTATTCTCCAAAGCCCCTGAGGGCAGGAGAAGACGCAACGGGTGGAAACTAACCAAGGAGAGAAGCAGCCTAGAACTAAAGAGAAATTTCCTGACAGTGAGAACAATTAAACAGTGGAACTACTTGCCACCAGAAGTTGTGGATGCTTCATCACTGGAGGTTTTTAAGAAGAGGCTGGACAGCCATGTCTCCTGCTTGAGTAAGGGGTTGGACTAGATGACCCCCAAAGAATTAAATGGAATTAAAATTAGATATGCAAGTTGCGATCAAGTAACTGTGGGGTCCTGGAAACGGTAATGCAATTTGCCAAATATTGTCACACTGAACCCGTCGTTAAACAAGGAGTACCCATGTTCACTAAGGGTGGCAAAAAAATCCACCAGCCCGGTAGCCACTTTCCCAACTAACCCATTTTATTTAAAAACCAAAATCTCCCGTGAGCTGCAGATCCCATCATCAGGCGCAACTATGCAACTATGTCTGCACCCAGCAAACTACAACTCCCAGAATCCCCCAAAGTCTCTTCTCTTTGCTGAGAATTCTGGGAGTTTCGTTCCCCAGGCAGAAAAAAAAAATACTGTAGTGGCACCCAAAGCTGAGTAGAAATACGAGGACTTTCATCCTCGGAGTTAATTTGTTCAACCTGCCAGCGAACAAGATAAGAAGAGAAGGAATGTGACAGCAAACATGGTTTTTTTTGTTTTTTTCCAATCAAAGGGAGCCGTTCTCAGGAATTCAAAAAACAGAGGCAAATTGTTTTAAGCTTCGCATTCCAGGTTTAATGATTAGCAAACTTTTATCTATTAATGCTTAGCAATGGGGGAGGATTCCCGGACTGTGGTATTTGGACAGATCTGGAATGCCAAGTTGCTAGTCCCTCTTGATTACAGAAAGGAGGGTGGAGAGCAGCAAGCCAAAAAAGAGAGAGAGAAGAGCCAAGAGAGAATCTTTAAAAAAGGACAATAAACACAATTATGAATACAGTACGTTCTGACTTACGACCACAACTGAGCTCAAACCTTGCTGTGTGGCTCAGTGAGACCTTCGTTAAGTGAGTTCCGCCCCATTCCGCCACCAGCGTTGTTAAGTGAATCACCGCAGCTGATAAGTTAGCAACCCGGTTGTTAAATGAATCCGGCTTTCCCCCTTCACTTTGCTTATCCGAAGGTCGCAAAAGGGGATCGCGTGACTCCAGAAACCGTCATAAGTACATGCCAGTTTCCAAGCGCCCACGTTTTGATCATGTGACCATAGAGACGCTGCAACATTCACAGATGTGAAAATAGTTGCGCCGCTTTTTTTTCCCAGCGCCGTTGTAACTTTGAGCGGTCACTAAATGAAGTGTCGTAAGTCGAGGAGCGGTCACTAAATGAAGTGTCGTAAGTCGAGGAGTCCCTGCATTACAAATATCACCGCACCAACGTGGTCCTATCGCACGCCTACATTTTGACGTCGTCGTTCTCTTTGATGCAGCCTAGGATTGTGTCGGCTTTTTGGCGTGTGGCCTGAAGCTTAGAGCAACCTTCCCAGGAGTACGGACTCCGACTGACCATTTAAAAACTGGGTTTTTAAATCCCGGGGAACATTGTGGTTTGTGGTCGAATGTTCCTTCCTCCAAATGTATAATTTAACTCTGCAATTATAAAGAAGAATTCAAACGGTTTCCGGCCAATAAACATCCATTTTCCCCCAACCCCGACTATTAAATTTGCCCGGGTCTTTTTTTGCAATTGCAAAGAAACTCGGAGCAATTAAATCTAAAATGCCCATTCCTGGCAGACGGAGCCACTCAAGGTCATGGCTGGTCTTGAACCTCTTTCTACGTCCTTCTAGGTCGTGCCCTTCGGGGCATGGAAGAGTTATTCCAGCATCTCTCCAGTCAATTTTTAATGGCGGGCAGGTGAGTGGGTTAATTTTCATCCCGCTCCCCTTTGGATAAAAGGACAGCCTCTTTTCTCCGTGCAAAAGTGCAAAGCCCGACTGCCCACTCAAGCATCACAAATCCATCAAGGATGAACTGAATCGAAAAAAAAAGAAAATGGGGAAAAAGTGAAGGGGGAAAAAAAGTAATAGAGATAACCCACAACAACTGAGTCCGTAAGGAGAAGGGCAGTATATACGTCTAATAAATAAATAAATAAATAAACTTATAAATCTAATTAAATCTAATTTAAAAAAAAACCTTACAACACCTTGTTTAGGGAAATGCCAAGGGAAGGGGAAGAAAGTAAATGGAGAAAGGGAAGAGAGGAAGAGGAGGAGGAGGAGGAGGAGGAGGAGGAGGAGGAGGAGGAGGAGGAGGAGAAGAAGAAGAAGAAGAAGAAGAAGAAGAAGAAGAGTATTAACAGAGTTGGAAGGGACCTTGGAGGTCATCTAGTCCAACCCCCTGCTCACACAGGAAACCTATACTAGGGATTCGAACCGCCGAACTGCCGACTTTCCTGATCGACAAGCTCCACATCTTAGCCACTGAGCCACCTGGGGAAGGGAAGAATAAAAAAATGGAAGGGAGAGGGGAAGGGAGGGGAGAGGAAAGGAAAGGGGGGAGGGAGGGAGGGAGGGAGGAAGGAAGGAAGGAAGGAAAAGGAAGGGGAAGGGAAGGAAAGGAAAGGAAAGGGGGAGGGAGAAGGAAGGGAGGGAAGGAAGGAAGGGAAGAAGGGAAGGAAAGGTGGAAGGAAGAGGGGAAGGGGAAGGGGAAGGGGAAGGGGAAGGGGAAGGGGAAGGGGAAGGAAAGGAAAGGAAAGGAAAGGAAAGGAAAGGAAAGGAAAGGAAAGGAAAGGAAAGGAAAGGAAAGGAAAGGAAGGGAAGGAAGGAAGGAAAGAAGGAAAGGAATGGTGGAAGGAAGGAAAGGAAAGAAGGAAAGGAAAGGAACATAGAATGGATGAAGGGAAGG